>JAHQIW010005581.1:0-559635 GCA_019055375.1 Parelaphostrongylus tenuis | reverse complement strand
ATGAAAGGAAAGGTAATTAACGACGAAGTCGATAATACTGTTTAGTGTTTTCAATGGCCACTTTTGAGCTGTAATACAGCGTTTGTGGGTTTAGGGGTTGACCTGCGTTGATGACGTTCGAAAATGGAGCCAGTATTCTCCCTTTGGTATTCGTCCTCTCGTTATATGTCATATTGTGGCTCTGATTACCTTTCTTCAATAAAGTCGAAAATCCTGGTCAGCATACCTCCTCTCTTGGGTGTAATCGAGGTTGATAGTGCTATACAATCTAGCCATATTTAGTATTACAATAGATTAAAGTTGGCGTATCGAACAGTATTTGGAGCTTCCGCCATCTTCGGACTAGAAAAGCTAGTGCACGTGTTTGATAGAACGGGCCCTAGTTCTCAATTGTCACTCTCTCCACGAAGGACTAAGGTCCCGTTGCAATCCCATTTTCGAGTTGGAGTGAGCACAGTCCATCATGTAACTTCCTAGACAGGTATAGATTTGAATCAGCTGCGGTAGCCGAGCGACTGGAATACTACTTTCCTAAACGTTCATAGGTTGCCCACTGGCGCCTTAGCTATCCGACTACAGTAGGACTCTGTGTTGCGGAATACCTAGTCTCTCGTAGTACATGCGGGGACGATATACGTTGGTCGAAACGTGTCCATCCACTCTGTTGTTTGGTATAGACAAAGAAGCTCTTGAGTAAGCTGAAACACCCAAATCCAATCAAAAGATATTAACCACATGGTACATTGTCCAAGGGAACTAAAAACATTAGAGCTGCTGGGTTTTGGTTTTTTTTTGGATTATATCCCAAGATTACCATCTGTCCGACACAGGACAACTCCAAAACATCAGTGCGAAGTAATCTCCTGTATAAGTTTCCTGTGGACGTAGAAATATGTGTAAGGGTCTAGGAATGTAATGTCACAAGGAGTCTTTTGTTCTCGTATACTTGAGGGGGTCCGACATCGCCCCACACCATCAGGCTAGATTTTCGTTGACACTGAGCCGGACCTAAAGCGCTTGCGTTCCTCATACAGTGAGTGAGTGTGTAAAGGGTACCTTGAAACCAAGTGAACGCGTGAGTGTCTAAGAAGAAGTTTTGCATGGGCGAATTTTGTTTTACTTAACGTTTTTTGGTTGGGGTTTCCATAGGATTTGAATACAGTGTATTGCATACCAATTGTGCGCTTTCCAGGCTCTGAAAAAAGGTAAAACCACTGAAACGCCAGCATCGATGTCATTACTCTGCTCTAATACTGCATTCAACAATTACTGATATTACATAACCTCGCAGTGGTGCTCATTCACAACAAAACACAGGATCATTAAACTATAGCGAAGTTAACAGATAATCGGTCCTGCGTCTCAGGAGATCTTCGTGAACTCCATATGACCAAGAACAGTAAGAAGAAGTAGCCAGATACGAGACATTTGGTAACCTCCAGGTATGTTGAAACCCCCGTCCTCCTACTAGAGCTTGACACGCGTCCGAGAATAAAAGGGGTGTTATTGATAATCGCTCCAAGTGATTCGCCAACTAGAAGGGCTAACATTGCTGAAGTGAATGGTGCGCGAAGCTCCATAGATAATCAGTATACCATAAACATACTGCAATTTTATGTGTGAAGCATGACGTGAAACGATCGATGTCTACGTCAAGCAAATATGATGCCCATTTCAATTCGACATCGTTCCCCCATTTCCACATACTAGATTCGCTCTTGATGTCCTAAAAAGTGAACATTTTGACAGTGCTTTACTTCCACCAAGAAGAAGGCAAGGCAATGGTTTCGTGGCAGTTCGAACATTGCATTCGTGACTAGAAGTTTGAAGTAAAGCAGACCATTAAGGGAATTCCACTATTTCTTGGAACAATTTTGCGAAAAATCGTAAAATTGATCCCGTCCTGACACATAACGAGTGTCATCATTGACATCACTTTGAAAAAAAGATGAATGAAGCAGACCGCTAATGGATGTATCTGTCAGAAGTCATGGAAGAAAGCAGTATATAATCTTCCTGTATAATAATAACTCTATACCTATATACTCTAAACCAGTATATAACTCTAAATAACTCTATATATAATGTCTTTAACGCACCTTCGCTGCCTGAAATACATGTTTCCAAGATGTAAATCGTGGCTAAAGTCTTGTAAATGGTCTGTCGTTGTTCATCAGTGAATCCGAACAATCTCCAGTGATGATCGAGTCGTTCAAATTTTGTCTCCGAATCGTCTTGACGACCAACATCTCCGAGACCTCTGCCCTGCAAATCTTTCCGTTCGCGCTCACATTAATTCTTACACATTCATCTCAGTCCAAAACCGTCACGTTATAAAAATAGTCTATAGGACGACTTTTGTATGCAGCAGCAAGCTATAATATTTTTGCGATACGCTAAGGAAATTTATTTCAGTGACGAGTGCTTATTGTCCTTGAAAACCAATTTTTATCAAACTTACGATAAGAATATCACCAATTTTTTCTCAACATTACTGAATTTACGCGAGGTGGTTATTCGAGGTTCTCGAACACCAACGAGGACGAGCGATAACGGACAATTATGACTTGAATCATCGGCTCTGAATAAGACGAAGATGTCTAAAACTTTAGCTGAATAAAGGTTTCGACACCAGTCCCGAGTAAGCTCAGTCATGTGGTAAAAATAGTACGAGTTTTTGGGAACAATAACAACCCGAAAGGAAAGTTATATAAGACCTTTTTCCAAAGCATTTATAGTAAAGTACTCATAGCCATTTGTGGCTGGAAACATGAAAAAGTCATTCGCATGCTTGGCGTTTCACTGATTAAAATAAACATGTTCTACTCATCAGGCATATGCCCCTTATAAGAACAAAGCTGGCTCACTTACATGAGTAAATAAAAGGAAAACATGCTTATAGATCCAGAGAGAGTTAAGCTGAATAGTTTAAAAGGGAAACAAATACGACGGACCCGAATACGAGTGGTACTTTGGGCATCGCAGCTATCCCTAATGACCTAGCACACAATCGCTTCATTAGCAATCATGTGATGATGTGACCTCTATAAAAGAAATTATTTATGTAATAGAGACGCACACTGGCCCTCGTGACTGCTTATACAGGTCATTTTCTGTTTCTTTGGTTTTTAAAAGGCGCACAAGTAGTATTTTCCGTAACATCTGTCATGATCGATATCAATCGGGGAAAGCTTTCTGTGCTTTGGGGGGCGCGATTCTGCAAAAAAGTTCAGGAAACTTGACTGACAAGTGCCACTGCATTTCCATTTAAAATTCAATCATGATCATCGTAATGGAATTCACTGGATGCCAAAAAATAATAAAGGTAATGTCACCGTAAGCCCTGAAGAAAACACTTTTAGCTTGGTGGTAGCGATATATTGACGAGGTTCCGTCAACATTGGTGAGATCTAATAAACAGCAGCATATTGCAGTTATACACCTACAGCGATAGAAACTAAGTCTTTTCTACACTCTCTGTGCTATGATTTTATACTCATAGCTGTTTTGTTTTTATCATGAGAGTTATATTTTATTGCTATAGTAAGTACGTAAGAGAAAGAAATGGAGATGCCAATTTTTCAACTTCTATAGCTTATCCCAGCTCAAAGATCCGAGTCAATGAAAACTCAAGAAAGAACGAAATGACCAGAAATGGAATGAACTTTTTTGCATACGGATTTGCTCAACGGGCGAAGCCAATCCAGCTGAGATCTTGCCATTCATCACAAATTTCATTTTTATATAAGGTTTAAGTTCAGTGGATTTCGGACTAAGCTGCGCTAACGATACGATCAAATCAGCATTATTGACGTCCAGTGGGGCTCAAATAGAACCGAATGAAGTCGAAAGGAGGTCATATATGCTAGAAAAAACATCCTTGTTTTTTTTACTCACATTTGAGTATCAATTCCTCTAATGGAAGGATGTTGAAAAACGCTTATCTGTGAAAGAAAAAAGTTTGAGCGACGAGTTAACTACTCCAAGTGCAAAGCGTAATCTTCTTTCCGTACCTACGGTGCACATATTAAAGCTCAATGAGAAAGCAGTGTGATACTGAAGCGGCCATTTTGTAGCTATCGATGGCTATTAAGAATTTTAGTGAAATTTTCTACGGCGAAAAAGGATGCAGTGTGGTTCAAAACATATTTCGTTCGTCGTGAGAAAGGGGGGTGTGGCGGTTCAAATGAAATACTATTACCATAATACTAACTTGTGCCATATAAAAGAATTTCTGTGATCTCGAATACCATAGGTGACCTTGGTGTCGGATGGCATGCCAGCACATAATTCATAGAAGACGTTTGAAATTACGGATGTCGGCACGTGTCTTTGGGAGCCAACCGTGACGAATTGTTTCCAACGGTTAATGTGTTGCACACGATAATCAATAACTCAACACAACAACGATTTCTGTAATATTAACGGTCTCTCAATGGGTACATGTCATTACTAACATTTGTTTATCCAAACGGTGCAAGTGTTCGTAGAAGGGGAAGAGGGCTCGAGGTAGCGACGGTAGTGGATTATGAGTTCAGACGAGAACGCGAGTGGTTTGAATTCATCAAGCCGAAGCTCATCCAGCCCTCTACGTCTCTTTGAGGTCCGAAAGATTAGAATTACCCTTGTATTCGAAACAGCACTTTTTTCTACTAGGGAACGAAAGTGAACGTTCTGAGTTGTGGCGCATTCTCAGGGCTCCAGGAAGAACTGACTTGTCAGCAGTCAACGACATTCATCAGGGAAGGGAACGACAATCGTCAACAGCAGCCCAAACTTCATGAAGGCGTTTGAAGATCTTGTCTCGTTTGACAGTCATATGAGGACAAGTAACCACTGAAAACATTGTTGATGTCCTAGGTACGTATGCGTGCGGCTGTCAGTATAATACAATAATCACCGTGTACCACCATACATTACGCATGTGTGGTATCTCTCACGTATATACACGTTAATCTATGTCTGTTCGAGTGTCAACTAATTCTGTAAAATATTCTCATTTAAGCGCTCAGTACTTCTCACGCGTCAATACCCGTTCGACACGAACACTGTTCTCAATTCACCAATATATCACAAAACACTCTGTATACATCGCACTGCGTTTCTATATTAATCGCTGTTTATACATGTCTGTTGACTACTGACGTCCAATGAGTCTTTCTGATACAAACAGATCGTGTCTTGTAGTGTTTCGTCACGACACAGGTTCTCTTGAGGTGAGGCTCTAATCATGTGTGGTATCAATGTGTGAATCTTTCAATTTCACTATTCCTCTTGCTGGACGTGTGTGGTCTGCTCATGTTGTGTACGAATAAATGGTTTATATCCGTCGTATAACAGTTAGTATGCATAAATATGATACGTTCTGGCCCTCCTTTTTGCTGTTATATATTTACGTACATCGACTATAATATGTGTATCTAGCATTTTATACCGACACCAGTGCTATCAATTTACAATTGCCTCTGACTGAATATCATTCCGCGTGTTGATGATAGCTTCAAGATAAGCCTCGAAAACAACGGACGCCCCGGCCAACAAACATATCCACATACCGCCCTTGTCCTTGCGAATCGTTCTGGAGAGAAGACAAATTGATAGTAAATGGTAAAAAAAATATAGAATTGAAAAGTCTTTGATCTTACTTATTGTCCAGATACTTGAAAAATTCATGCAGTGCTTCCTTATGTTCCGCATGTACCTGAAAATCAAACGAATGTACTGATGTTCCCTCCCATTTTATGATCTACAAGTGAGTATTACAGTTTTTGTATACTTTGATATAACATAGAAGTCCTTTAAAATTCAGATTTCATAGATTAACATCTCATTTTTCCGAAGGAATCATCACCGCTTTCATTTTTAACACATTCGTTACGACGCCCTATTTCTTGTGGCGTGCAAATGTGATGAGGCTGTCTAAATTTTCCTGACTCGTAATAATATCTGTGGAGGTCGTACGGGCCACTATGTGCAACCGCTCGGAAGCCGTGCCCAACGTTTGTGGAATAAATCGGTTATTCTTAGCGTTTTGAAAAATTCTTGTGCCTCTTCTAGCATGTCTGTGCTCGATGTCCCTCTATATACTCTCCCATCTTCTTGGTGCATTTACAACCTTTGTGAGCAAAGAAAAACACTCGTCCTCTATGCAATCATTACTATCAGCATCTGATAAAATCCTATAGGTAGTGCAAATATCACCTTTATCTTGCAATTTGATAGCCTTCTATTCGAAACAGTTAAACAAAAGTTACCATAGTGATGGAAATTAAAAGTCAACACAATGCTCAACAAAAGTGATGCTACACCTTGCATGTCATACCAGTTTATGGAGGCAAACGCGTTTCTAGGATTCTCTACGCCCACTTTCTCTTCAATAGCAAGAACTATCAAAAGGAGGTTTCTTCCTGGACGAGCTACGATTTTATATTTGCATTGGGATAACCACGAATCGATTACAAGGAGGATAGCACACAAGACCTCTGTGTACCACAATAAACCATCAGAAATTTTTGGAAGAAAATTTTGTCGTCTTTACGAAGGTCATACGGGCCACTGTCTCAGTATGAATGATCTCCTTGAAGTCAAGCCGGGATTGAATCAAAACAAAAGATCTCAGTTCATTCAATTGCATGTGATTTCTGATGAGCCAACTTCATACACTGTCCAAATCTTGTCACTTCACAAATTCGATTGGCAACCATTTGTTAGCATTAACCTTCCTTATGTCGTTATTTGCAGAGTTCTAAGATGATTCGCCTGAATCGACCTTAAGTTTCTGCCATGGGAAGTCAAGGTGAATTATGAGTTCAGAAGAAAAACTTGATCAGCAAATGGCATAAAATACAATCTACCGAAGCTACAGAGATGGTGATCATGTTAGTCTATTCCAATGGCGAACGATCGACCATGCGTGAATTGCAGCGCAGCAGTGATCATTTCGCTTTCTGTAGATCTCAGTTCACTTTGGAATTTGTCATATTCAGATAAATATCATTAGAATTTACATGACTTCATCTACATTGTACAATTCTACAACGACCAAACTCTAATTTTCCAGAAAGAGAAAGAATATCCTTTTTATTTTCTAGGAACAACTCTTGGATACAGTGGGTAAAAGAATAAGCGACATTCGAACTTGCAAGATAAATGTGGTGATCCCCAACGTACTACTAGTATTTTTATAACTACCGTGCTTTCTTTGAAAAAAAAGTTTGTAGCAAATTTCGCTTTCAACTTTTGAGCTTCTCAAGGTACAGAAGACCGAAAGAGATTTTTATAAAAAAAATACTTGCACGGTTGGAACATAACCTCTTCTACGAATTTTTGAAGACTGTCATCTCCTAAAATAATCTACTGATAAAAAAACCATCATTAACTGTCAGAAAATCTGTTTGGGCAATACTTAAATTTTTTGATTTTCTAATGCGAAAGTACAAACCACAGAAACCAACGGCACATTGGCAAACACCTTCATGTTCTCATGGTTTAGATGTGGAAAAAATCAAGAAATACGGTACTCACGTTCCAGGAACATAGAATTTCGTGGTAATGGAACAAAATGACTCATATATTGTAGGCGACAATTTGAATACGCATGATTTCTACTTCAACTAATAAAGGTTTACTAGCACCCCCAATAGGTTTAGTGAAAACGACTGTTTTCCACATCATATAATTTTGAATAAGGCCACTAGAGTTCCACTATTGTCAAATACCTCTTCAAGTGAAGACCGAAGTGCCTATCACCTACCACCCTCATTTTCTCCATACGCAGGACTGACAAGAGATAAATGCACTGAGCAAAGTCCATTCTGTTAATGATGGGAACGACATCTGTCTGATGATTTAGCACTCCGCATACAGTATTACGGAATTCTTGCAGCTCGTTCTGAAACAAAAACGAATAATATATGTTTATATAGATAATTTCAATCTATATATCTATATCTATCTATATATATATGTATATAACCGTACATATATATATATATATATATGTGGATGCAAACGCACATATATACATGTATGTGTATGTATGTACTGCACTCTGTGTGTACTCGTATACATAAATACATATATATGTACATACGTGTACATACACATATATATGTACATATATACAGAAAAACAAACAGGCGATATTGCATCGCTTTTGATCGCAGCATTGTCGATGAGCTCTGATCGAAGATTTTCATGTGCAATCAGTACGGGGGATTTCGTAGCGATCACACACACCGCATTGTACCAGTCTTCAGGCCATAGTCCTAGAAACGACAACACAGAGAATTATCTACAGGAAGTTGCAAAAATTCTACATTCCATAGATGTGAACACTTCAGAACTTGGCCACTAGTTTCTAGTTTACTAAATCAATATATAACAGGTTATATTCAAAGCAACATTTCCGCTGTTATAATCATGCTTTAAAGCGGCAGTGTCTTGAGAAATCCATTGAAAAAACCCTTTCTTGAGCCAATCACTCACACCATTCTATAAGCGGTCATCTCATCTCATCACCATAGATCTTTCATTTACGCTAGATAGAAGGAAAACATCTATACACCGGTGACAATTAAAAATCTCGTAAAGTATTCTCAAGAGTGGTTCTAAATAATTTCGTAATTGGTATTGCCTTCTCAAACTCTTCTGTCTCAGGTCTGACATCGCAATTGTAATGATGGTATTTTAAAAGAGGACTTTTATGCAATTAATAAAAAATCTTGATACACTAAGAAGCTATGCCGTATTGTCCAGAGCTTCCATGTTCGCTCATGTTACAATCGAATTGAAAGCTACATTTTGAAAACTGCCGCTCCTTCGAATTCCGAGTGGGTAAGATTGACACAAATACAGATTTATAAATATTTGCTCCACTGATCGTAAAAGTGAGCAAAGTGAGCGAAACTGCATTTCACTGATAGATTTGTGAGATTTACTCTACCTGATGCTTCGTGCATCAGTGATAGTTTCCAAAATCTTTTGCTTCTGTTAACTTATTAATTATTGTTCGAAAATTGTGCTGGAATTAAAAGGTAGTCAGAAGTAACTCAATGAGGTTTCGTTTCGTTGATTTCCGTTTATTCAAACGAAGGTTCCCATCAAGTTTATAGCATCAATTTCAAACGAATAAAGATAAAATCCACGAGATCAACAGAAATCGGACACCTACCTGAGTACTCCACATCAAAACCCAAAACAGTGCAGTAAAACCAAAAGTCCCTAAAATATTCAAATTGAAAAACAGCCCATATGGAGACTATTCAAACACTCATGAGCAAATGAACACACAAAATTAAACAAAGAACATGGAATCCTCCAAAATTTTTAGAAACCTGAACAAATTTCGCAGTTTCGTTGACGGTTGGGAAATCGGATTCATTTTTTTCAAAAGGGTAGCTATTTTTGGCATGAGGACACCGAGATTTCCAGCACTAGTTGACATCTGAAAAGTACGGCTAGAGATAGAATAGCAATAAAAACGTCCAGAATTGCTTTCAATAGTTGTGCGGCAACTACTACTAGTATAAGCATAGGACCCTCTAAAACTGTACTGTAATTACTGTTTGGAGCATAATTGCGTTATTTCGATAGCCTTGGCGGTAGACGTCATAAGATAAACTCGGTTTTTTACAAAACTAGATTCGAATCTCACTAATTACGCAATTTCCGTAGATTTTGCAATTAACGCAGCGCCGTATTTAACTCCTTGGAAGCGACTTGTACACTAAATTGCGCATGCGCATTTAGACGTCTTCGTTACACAGAGGTTCTTCGCTCCTCGATTTGCTTATCAAAAACTTTCTTCGCACGCTGTAGCAGTAGAAAGATTATTACGATTAGCCCTCAAGTTACACATTCAGATAAAAGTTATGTACGAGCCAAAAACATAAGAAACTATGTAGAAGAAAATGGAGCACCATAATAACACGATAATCCGAGAATTTTACCCAAAAGGAAGAAAAAAACCCAAATTAAATAGAGAAAACCACGCACCGCCTCCGAATCGCATTACACGCAGCGATAAACTGTCGTCCGCAAAGTGCTAACAGATGTTGCTCAAGACTTACTGACAAATTTTTGACCAGTAAAAAGCATAACGATAAAATGAATAAGGATATTACTGCAAACATAGATAAAGTTACCACCTTTACAGTACTCTTGGAGACCTTCTCACCAACACGTCTTCCCTCAATTCCAAGTTGCACGAAAAGCTCGAGAAATCGAACCAACAGCGCTTGTTGATCATCACCTTCACTCACGCCGTCCGCCATGCGACCCAATGCCTTATCGACAGCGAGTGAAACATGACTGAAATCATAAGCCAGGTTGACAACCACACTTTACATGCAGATGCGGCTCTGATTTAAGTAAATACTATCATGTTCAATAATATGCGCAAGGAGCTGCAGTGACCCCGTATCAAGCCAACCAAAGTTTCTAACCCTCCACGATCTGAAATTCGGGTGTCAGGCTTGACTAGAAAGTTTCATTAGATTCAAAAAAAAAAAAACCCCGACAATTATTTGTATTGAAGGTCTGGGAACTTATAGTGCTATCCTAGATTTCTACAGAAAATATAATCGACCATCATTCGACGGCATTAATAAGGAAGATTGAACCCTGAAGAAGTAGCGCATCCACAAGCCAATCCATAGAACACCGTAGATAATGAGTGCAAAGAAATGAAGTAAATGAAAAAGTTCTCATGATCTGCACAGTGGTTGAGTTGACTCTTGTTAACACTTTCTTCTTTCCTCTATTTAACTTCACTACTGGGTAGTTTTTCGGAAAAAAACATTATTCAAAAAATCTTCGTACATCAAGAATGCGATTTCGATATGAAAGTTTACAATTAGGGTAAACTAACGCGTATCGATGATCGCTTGCCGGAGTTGAATCCTGAGAATAAACACGATTACCGGATTCAATCGAAATTTGTGTGAACAGATTCATAACACCATCATGAATTGATCGCTGAAAAATAGATCGTACAGCTGACTAAATACTGAAAAATGAGTAACTAAACATTACCGCTCCAGCAATCCACATATTTGCAAGACATCTAACTATCACATTGTCGAGTGGAGATATTGGATTTGCGAATCTGAATTTCCCTTCATGCAATCGAAGTCTTGAAGACAGTATACAAGAATCGGAAAGAAAAATTTATCCAATGATGCTGAGTGATGTGAAAACTTAGAAGCTCAAACGCGTATCGAAACCACATCCCACCCGTTCCCATGGCGCGTGCTGTACTGTGCTGTACTACCACTAATGTTCTGCCATGACTCTTTCCGCAAAACAAGTAACAATTTTGTAAGCAACCAACCGTCAACAGTTTGGCATGCTTGGAACAAGTGATGGCAGAACAGAAACCCAGTAGTGCAGTGATCCAGCGAGTAGCATCGGGAAAAGGTATGAGCGAGTTTAAATCCCGCCCAAGGTCTAAGATTTTACATAAGACTCGATATTATTGGATATATAGTTAAAACATCCCACCGCTGCTAAAATCGTTTGAATAAAAAATATTTATTGAAAAGAAAATATCAGAGACATATTTACCTTTGGAGGAAGATTTGAAGAACCATGTCCGGAACATTTTTTGATCCAGCCAATGCGACTCCAATTCCACCAAGCGTCATAATAGCATTTTCGCAAACCAGTGCCACTATGCTGAAATATAAAGAATGCTGAACGGATGGAGAAGATATTACTGGACACTCACTAGATTAATACGACAAACTTACCGCAAACTTCCTATGTAACTAAGTGACCTACCAACTATTATATATCGTCTTTCGAGCGTATCACAAAATATAAATTAGACTTTTTGATCAGAAAATCGTGCAGAACGACTTTGACCTTGGGTAACATCACCTCTTTCTGGTATATCTTCTACTTTCAACTGATGGCCTGAGGATGGGTATTCTTGACAAGATTTTGAGTCTGATGCACTCCCTAAGAGGATAGAAAAGCTAAAAATTCGTGAGATATCAGTAGAGGCATTTACAACGTGTCTATACATTGATGAAATTTTGGGGCAAAACCCTATTTTGCGGGGAATGTTACCTAATTTCTCATGGATTAAAAGTGATATTGTAACTACGCGGTCTGTTGTATTTACCCATCTTACCAGCAGCATTTCTGTAAACTAACAAAATCGCCCCAATGAATTTTTGCTATGGAATATCAATATCGTAGGCACACTCTTATAATTTCGTTGCAGGGAAATAAGTATCATATCAATCAGCCGGCGAGAACAAAAGTTTGGCCTGAATGAAGACCGCTATTGTGTACTTCAATAGGCCATTCCAATTTACACGCATTTCTTTATTTCATTTCTGCACGATCCTTCAAAGCTTTGAACTGCTACATATCCTGTTTTGGGAAAAATGGCTTCTCTTTCATAAAATTAACAAACTCACGAATTATTTAGGCTGGAACAGACAAAAAGCTTGGACGACAAGCTTGCAAGACAAGCTTGGACGCTGTCCGCATCCACTGTCAATGACGATTTCAAAGCCCTGTGAAAAAACAACACATTGCACAGAACATTTCAGGGCTACAGCTGAAGAACGGTAATAAATCTCAACCCTTTTGGTACCAAGTTGATTCTTCGCTGGGCACGCCGGCACGGTCGATCACCTGGTGTGGAACGCTTGAATGGAAGTATAGTTTTCTGACGAAATTCAGACTTTATCATCAATAAAGGGGGTTTTCCAATGCGTAGAAAATAGACTGTTATTGAAGAAACTCCAATAAGGCAATAAGGCTATCGGCAGAAGGATACTGCTAATAAATACAATTCTTCGTAGATAGTACAGCTGCCGATCGTAAAAGTTGTAAGGATTAATAAACAATTAGAATAGGGGTAACGGGGTTTTTTGTGGCTGGGAGAGAACAAACGAAAAACCGACCTCATTCGCAGGAGAGGAACTGTGCATAGAAATGTTAGTAACCATTCAAAAGCTGAGACTTGAGGTTATAGCCTCACTTGGCCGTTTTTCAAAATATCTTTTTATAACGCTGTGATCTCCACACAAAACCAGAGCATATTCTTCGCCGGGCAGAGCTCTTTTTTTGGACTATCCGTAACCATAAGATAGCTTGAAGCTTCCTGATGCCAATGCTGTGCTCATGTCGTGAAAAGACCGTTTCTTCACAACACAGCAGGTTAAATAAGTTGAATTAGACGTGTGAGAACGGATGATCTAAAGCCAGTTTATGTCGCGGTGGATGTGGAAGTGACGTGATTGCTGACACAATACTTCTCTACGTCTTCGTAGGACCGTTCACTGGCCGCGGTAGCCAGGGCGCACGTGGATCGCGTAGGACTCCGTTGCTCCCACGTGGGAATTTTACTTATTACCAGCTACTTTGCAGGTTATTTTACCTGCTGCGCCTCAGAGAGACGGTCTTTTCAGGATATAAGCATAGCGCTGGAATCAAATTCGATTATGCTATCGAATGATTGCTAATAGTCCAAAGAACGAGCTCTGTCCGGCGAGAAATATGCGCGTCTGCAACGCAAGAAATCTCCCCTTGAAGCAACGTCAAAAGAGGTTTTCTTGAAAACGGGAGACGTAGAGCTGTAGCCACAAGTCTCGGCTTACCAGTGGTTACTACTACTCCTATTAAAAGTTCCTCTCCAGCGAATGAGATCGGTTTTCATTTGTCCCCTCCTAATTAGAAAGAACTGGTAATGATAAAATAAGATTATCAATTAACTACCAAACTTGGACCGGAACGCGCGTCCATTGCAGAACTCCCCAACAAGCAAAGACGTGGCGCAGCAATTAGTGCCACATATACGGTCTACGTGGCACCCAAAGGGTCAAGAAATATACTCAGCAACCTGCACAGCGAGTCGATAGCTGCATTACGCAGAGCATCAAGGGCTGATCGTTTCTTGGTTGCACTCTCTTCTTGACGACGCTCCTCGTTGCGCTTCTCAGATGACTGAAAGAAAGCCGCCAATGAGTAGCACTCTTTGAAAGCGAATACTACTTTACCAAACAACGTACAGTCTCCGTCAAAAGTTTGGTCAGAATCGGTGCAGGTTCAAGAAGAAAACATGAGAGAATCGGAACGACGGTTGCAGTCGCAACTGATGGAAATTTCTCCGCCAATCCTGAGGTATGGAAATAATAACAATAAGAAATCGAAAGCAAAGAAACAAGCAAGAACCTCCAAGGGAAGAGAGAGCTGTAAGTGCCAGATGCAGCTGTGAGAGGTGGACACGTCCCGTATTAGTGGTGAATAAGCGAGCAGACATCGTAGAACAAACCACATCAGAGTCTAGACAATATGAGAAAAAGTCTTTTTGACAAACGAAGGCTGGTAGCAAAAAAATTATGTTCATCTCAGTCCGTTTAGGAATTCGTGCAAATTTTGTTTTACGTAAAGCAAATGTAATAACTTTTGTTCATAAACTATAAAACATTGTAAAGTACAATTCTCTTAACTACTTGCCATACAGTCTTCTTTCAATCTCTTGATTCACGACGACTTTGTAGTGGTTGAAGTACGATCAGAAAATAGGGTAATCCTCTGCTCACAAGTTGAAACATGGACTTAACACTTGAAATCTCATCTGAAGCCAATAATCTATGCTAATCCCCTCCGAAAACAACTCAACAAGTATGGAAAATCAGCATTGAGGTCAGCAGTGATTCATTACTGGTAAGACATTGGAAGGGTTAAGAATCTTGACACACATGCATCGAATTATTTGAACGTGTTACAGCAAGACCATCGCCAAAAACCCTTTTCTGCGCGTTCCACACGTTGGAAAGGTTCGTCATTAACCAAATCTTCGAGAATATAATAAAAAAAGAGCCCTTTTTAACAACAGTTAGTGAATGCAGATTTGGTTTACACAATATTGGTGTCTTTTCCAACCAGTTCACCAGTAGCTTTTATTCTCTCGCACAACTCTGGCCAAGCAAAATTTCTAGGGATGAAGATTCTGCTAATGCGCCACGAAGTCGAACCAAGGAGATGAGTATCTTTCAAGGGACCTTAAGCCACTGAGCTCATTGATTTCTTTTACACAAGAAATATAACCTATCTCGATCGTACCAAGGAATAAGATCTAAAATAATGGAACTGCATGTGATGTAACAACTCATGACGTTCGTTATAGTATCGAAACCCACTAATATCGACAACAATTCACAGACAAACGGAGTAGATAAACGTACAGCATACAGAAAGAGTAGACGCGTGCGTCGCAGCGGCTAGAAGTGCATTACTTACCACGTACGGAATGGTTCTATCTCGTACCAAGGATTACTGAATCATTCTTTCTTTAGGGGTCAGTGAATTGGTACCAAACTTGTTTGAAAGGATAGCAACACTGGTTTGCACATCAGCAGGCCACCAACGCGATCCATTGCAAAGGTCAAATATGCATTCATTACGCCGAACGATTCCTGATGAAGTCGAATACATGACACTTTCCAAAGGATTTGATTACTGCTGAGGTATAAGCTCTAGTGCATTATTTTCGATACACTCAGAAGAGAAAAACTGCGCATGGCACTTGGAGTGCGACATGAAAGGATTTCCATTCGTACAAGCGGTCGGACATGAGTCAGCTATGCGTCAAATAGATGTATCGGCCACATGGATGAAGGATTTGGATAACAGTTAGTTCAGATATCTGCGTAACAGCGACGCGAGAATACATGTGAACAATTAAATAACCCCTTAAGTTGAATGTGACCATTGCACAGCTTGAAATCATATTGATACTTTCAAAATCTACTAATAATCTCTTACGTCATAAATGAGAACTTCAACATTTCATAGATGTGTAAAGACTTCTAACTTTTGAGTTTTAACCTCGTTAAAACCAACATTTTTTAAAAAAAATTGAACCAGAATTGAAATTTTTTGAACTTTCAGTCAGGAACCATTTCAAATAAAAAGTATATTTGAGAGCCGTGCTTCACGAACTTCTGGCTATTCAGGATTTTTTGTTGACAAAATAAACTTAAGAAATAGAAGAAAAAACTGCCTTACGCATTCCACAAAACCAGATTTTTATTTAAAGAAAATTGAACACTGCATCTGGATGGCATGCATCTGTAGAATCTGATTTAAATGGCTTTAAATTCAACCAATCAACTCAACTACGATATGATATATATTTGCAAAGCTGAAACTGGCCACCATTTTTGCACCATATGAATCCTTTGTAACTAGATAGTCCTAATATCAGGAACTTGATTTTCAAAGTGGTACCTATGTCGTCAACAGCCGCCCAAACGACCAATTCTAAGCCACAAGAGGCGGCTAGAATGGACATGTTCTGACGAGAAAAAGTCTTGATCGGTCGATCGACGACCGCTTCCCACTCGACGTTCGCCGAACGAAAGACATTGGGGTGCTAGCGTACTCAGTAATTCAACGACAAAAGCATTAAGCTGAAAAAATGATAGATGAACTATTATCGACATCTGAATGCGTAAAAAGCAACAACAAAACCTCTTTAGCAAAGTATTCTTTGACTGGACAATTCTTGTTGAACACGGAAAATGGTCGTAATATCTCTCGTAGCAACGAAAGACATGTGAAAGTTAGCGTCTCACTCACGGTTTTATAGGGAAATCGTTTGATAAAGGAGCCCTAGAAAGAAAATCAGAACGCTTTAAATAAGAAATAAATATTCAACGACTGGCAAGAAAGCCAGCCGAATAATAGACACGAGGTGAGGGAAGTAAAATCAGCGTCTTAATGTCCCTATATGAAGCGAAATTGCAGTGACACACTAAAAAGACCACACAGCGTCGAACGGATAATGAGCAAAGGATCTCCTAGTTAAAGTCAATCGACTTTTATGAGTTCAATTTTGTACTCTGAAATATGAGCGATAATGAGGTTTGTTGCAGATGATCAAATGATAAATCATTGAAAGGACACCACATAAACGAAGTGAAATGTCTACATACTCACCATATATACATCGGTAGAATGATTGTCTAGTTGCAAGAGTACATTTTTTACCCAAGAGCTGCTGCACCTAGAAGAAATAAAAGTTATAATCGTAGGGGAGAGAGCGAGAGAGAAAGAGAGAGAGGAAGAGAGAGAGAGAAAGAGAAGGAAAGAGAGAGAAATAGAGAGATAAAGAAAGAAAAAAAAGTTGATTTCGGCATTAAGGACTGACCGTATCAAAAATTGACTCCAATTCTTTTGTGGTCATTGTGAATAGTGACGTGGTGTCTGTTTTATTATAGGAACAGACGTAACTCGCTCCATACGTGTTATAGAGTTTGCCTCGTTGTAGAACAGTCGTCGCCACTTTATTTGTATCTGGAATCTTATCGTCCAACCATGTTGTCCATTCGTCGTCAAGATTGATTCGAGGTGTCTCGACACTATAATTACATACAGGTATAAGATTACCGATGAATTAAAAGACTCATGAGGATATGGCAAGTGTGAAGTATTCCAGGTTCTTCGCAGCTACCACTAGAGAATAATGCGCATATTACACTGCAGAAATCCTAATCTATACTTGTAATACATCCACAATGTTCTGCCTCAACATATCACTCAGATTATCTCACCTTATCACTTTACTTGACCCGTACAGCATTTTTTTTTGCTGCGCGAGTCCCAGTACTTCTAGCATTCGGTTCGTCTCCTCGTTTGCTTGGGGATCTTATCTTGTCTACGAATGTCGTAGGATACTGCTCGAGCACGTTTCCTTGCAGTGACGAGGATAGCCAGGTTGCGGCGTTCGCTGACTGACTGTCAGAGGGTGGAGGAGGATGAACCCTGCACTGAGCATCAATCACTAACCACTCCGCCACTGCCTCCCGACGTATACTAATAAAAACTTTGGTACTCAGAGCTCTTTATAAACATGAAGATGGCTTAACCTAACTAACTACAGTAGTAGTCTCGACCCTCATCCCCAAATAAAAGGACGTTAGACTTGTGTCACAGACAGCTTCATTTCAAACCCCCTAGGGGCTTTCTGCGCTATAGCCATTCTAAAATTTCCCAGTCTTACGCTACCCTTCTTGAGAAATTACTGCCCTATTCTGCATAAGTTCTAATAGAACTTGTATTCGAAGCCTACATGCTTATGATTAGCTGATATTATGCCCACTTATGCAAAACAAAAAGATCCCGATTGGCTAACTTCTTTGAACCACATTTTTGCACAGATCCTAAAATCGAAACCCATGGCATGGGAATTGCAAATGCCGTATTCTACGTAATAGAGCAGTTTAAGAGGGTTAATATACAAAAGCAGGCTCATGAAAGGATTACCAGTGCTACTATGGAAGATCTACAAGAATTTTCCATTTTACCGCTTTTATAGCAGTGCTATAAAGTTATTAGTATATAGCCAAGAATAATGATGTCAAATGATATCGCTTGGAGAACAGAATGAGTAGCTATCTAAGTAAAAACCTCTCATTTCCATCATTCTCCGCCAATTCTTGAGAGGGAAAGTCGAAATCTACAGGAAATACATATGAAATAAGCGGCTTGGTGCTGCTTGACGAGTATCGACCAAGTGAGCGGAGTAATCCCAGCACGTAGCAGGTTAATTTAAGGACGTGAGCTGAAATCAAAATCATTGACAGGACTTGGTTTTTTCAAAACAACGAAACATTCTCCACATACGTTTTGACTGCCCTATGTTTTCCTGATCCTCCAATATTTCAACAATAGATGCAACCGCACACGCAAGAGCATCTATCTGGAACGAGAATGTTCGCAAAAAAGATCCTAATAAACTCTGAAAAGTAAATAAATAATGATAAGTTTCAAATTTCAAATCATAGCAGTTTTGAACAGATCACATATGTCTCCACACCAAAAAAAAAGTGCCATTTTGAATCAGACATAGTAGAAAAAAAAGCATTTTTGTTATTGTGACACATTTTGCTGAAGCCTAAACTGCTGAAGAGATCTCTTCCACCAGAATTTTAGTATTCTTTCAAGGGCTGAAATCTCGGCGATTCCGACAGTGCACCTCATTTTCGAAAAGTTCTTTATACTGCGCTGTAGCATTGAAAACATCATCAAAAAGTACCAAACAACATCTTACAAAGTGCAAGACAGAAGAAATAAGATTGCTTTTTATTTAACCGCCTTTAGCGGTGGTAAGATCTAATAATATATCCTCAAAGACAAGAGTGATGTGCAAAGACATTTTCGTCAGGTGGGATTCGAACCCAAATTTCACCCTATCCGGGGCGCGTGCTGAGCCGTTGCACTACAAAGCCCATTTTGACACCACTCTTTCCACGCTGCATCGCATTATCTGTCAAGAGCCAACCGTCAACGGTCTGGCGTGGGTAGTCGCTATCGACATTGAACCCACTTATGCTGACGGATATTTGGTATCAATATCGATAATCAATCAGAATGCTTTTTAATTTGACCGCCTCCAACGGTGGTAGGATTTAAAGAATGATGTGCAAATAGTTAACGGTAGGCTGTTGACAGATAACGTGTTATAGCGTAGAAAGAGTGGTGCCAAAACGAGCGTCGGAGTGCAACGGTTCAATACGCGCCCTGGATAGGGCGAAATGTGAGTTCAAATCTTACCTGACGCAAAGGTTTTTTGCACCTCACTCTTTATCATTGAGAAATAAGACTTATTTCCACTCGCTACCAAGTGATTTTATTGTAAAGACTCGTCGAATTGAAGAAAAAAAGCATTAACCTGAGCACTGACGATGGCATCTCGGTACTCCGGTAGATGTGCAGCAAGATCAGATAGTACTGTGTTAAAACAGAAAGCAAACTGCTCTTGTATTGGGATCACTGAAAATCTCAACAAACAAAATTGTACTTTTTTAAGGCTTACTGTATTTGAACTGTGATCAACAGTGCGTGATTTTAGCAGAAGGATCTCCATTTAAGTGTCACTTTTCTAGAATTTTTTTCAGATTTTGTTACAGTAACGGTTGAAAACATCGGTGCGAGGTCGTTTCGAGGTTCGTTATAGCGAACACCCCGCCTAATCTTGAGGATAAGACGAAGACTCCCGCTTCGCGAGAAAGTTTCAAATGAGGCAATTTGTTGTCGAAAAGGTACCTTTATTTTATTTGTACCTTTATTTCAAGTGCTTTGTTTAGACCACGCTCAAAATTTCAATATATCCTTTCATTATTATTTGAGCCAACTTGTCATGTGGTCTAGTAGGGGCTCTTGTACATCCCGATACACGTGTTTCGTCCTTACAGACTCGTCAGCCGGGCAGAACCCGTCGTCTTTCGATCTTTTCATAGTCAGTTCTCTCGGGAGCCTTACACTCCCTTTAGAGAGTCATCGAAGACGAACGCTTTACACTCTATGTCAAGTGAAACCTTCATTTAACCCAGAGTGATGTGCACTCGATTGCTCTTTGGCTGGTACTCGTATCATAATCATACCATTATTTCGAGTGCTTTGTTTAGACCACGCTCAAAATTTCAATATATCCTTTCATTATTATTTGAGCCAACTTGTCATGTGATCTGGTAAGGGCTCTTGTACACCCCGATATACGTGTTTCGTCCTTAGAGACTCGTCAGCCGGGCAGAACCCGTCATCTTTCGATCTTTTCATAGTCAGTTCTCTCCGGAGCCTTACACTCCTTATAGAGAGTCATCGAAGACGAACGCTTTACACTTTATGTCAAGTGAAACCTTCACCTAACCCAGAGTGATGTGCACTCGATTGCTCTTTGGCTGGTACTTTTATCATGATTATACCTTTATTTCGAGTGCTCAAAATTTCAATATATCCTTTCATTATTATTTGATCTAAATGGGTCCTAAATGATGTGGTCTAAACAAAGCACTCGAAATAATGGTATGATTATGATACGAGTACCAGCCAAAGAGCAATCGAGTGCACATCACTCTGGGTTAAATGAAGGTTTCACTTGACATAGAGTGTAAAGCGTTCGTCTTCGATGACTCTCTAAAGGGAGTGTAAGGCTCCCGAGAGAACTGACTATGAAAAGATCGAAAGACGACGGGTTCTGCCCGGCTGACGAGTCTGTAAGGACGAAACACGTGTATCGGGATGTACAAGAGCCCTACTAGACCACATGACAAGTTGGCTCAAATAATAATGAAAGGATATATTGAAATTTTAAGCGTGGTCTAAACAAAGCACTCGAAATAAAGGTATAATTATGATAAAAGAAATTTCACTACACCACAGTTCAACATCCAGTAGTACAACTACGAGCCATTGTTAAGAAATAAACCATTTGGAATGTGATGATGAAGAGTGTATCACGTAAAAAACCAACTATCAGACTTATTCACAAGACCATCGTCAATCCATTTCATCTGCGGGACAACACCAAGGGCGCTTATCAGCAGTGGAACCAGTTCATTAGCAAACTGAAAAGGAAAAAAGCAATTTGAAAGCTACAATGACACCCTTACGAAGATCACAGAAATAAAGCTAAACACTGTCAATATATTATCAAGAAAGCACTTTTCCATGTGAGTAGAGCAGAAAATTCCCAACACCAATGAGTGTCGACCGCACGTTGTGGTTCAAGGGCTGTGATTCGAGATCATCGGAGAGTCCATTTAACAACAATCGTCTCAGATCGGTTAAGGTCGTTCTCTCAATCTGAAATCCTCTGATTATTTCTCCTTGAGAAAACAGAAGGCAACAAAACCTCCTACTCAACAATTTTGAAATCTCGTTCAAAAACAGTATAGTCAAATAACATATTTTGAAACTTTCATGGGATTTGTTACGGCACTTATAAAGTGATTACCACGTGTTTCGGTCTTCCAGTCTCATCAGTAATACGGTGCCTTTTCGTTCAGCCAATTCCTCGGGGACGGAATCGAAGATGAATTTTTTACACTCGACGTACGGTGAAAGGTTTACCGTGGCCTTTTTTCAGAGTGAGTGATTGTCGATTGCATGGCAAGATATGTTATCAGATAATACTCTTTCTGAGAGAGGTCATAAGTCCACGTAACAGCCGTACGCCATGCAGTCGACAATCAATCACTCTGAAAAACGCCAAGGTGATTGTTTCATCGTATGTCGAGTGTGGAAAGTTCGTGGTCAAATCCACTATATAAGAAATGAGTCCTTGAGGAACTAATTGAACAGAAAGGCACCGTATTACTGAAGAGGCTGGAAAACAGAAGACAGTCTTAAGAACATTTTTGAAAGGAAATTATACATGGCATTTGATTTCTTTAAGTATCATTGGAGGTGACTGCATTGCATATCTGTCCTTCACAAAGACTCGCGGTGGCTCACCGGTGCATCAATCTAATATCGCTATCCTCCTCCAACAAGTCAGATATCATTTTCTCTACTCCGGAAGGATGGAAGACCTAATCAGCCTTAAATACGAGAACAAATCTAAGTATATAAGTACTACATGGAGCGCATCTGATGCGGTGGCTAGAGGTGCCATGCAACACACACATGGTCCATGGTTCGATTCCACACCCATGGCTCAGCAAGCCTTCCATCTCTCTAGAGTCGACGAATTGATACCAGATTTGTCTATGAGGATAGCGGCGCTGAGTTGACACATCAGTAGGCCATCACGAGTTATTGTAAAGGACAAAATATGCAAATCCAATCACCATCGACGATACTGAGAGAACTGAATGCATGGCACAACCCTCAGGGAGTGATCAACGTCGGGAGCCCAATTCTGCGTCTCTTATATGCACTTATTTTTTCCCACAGCCTTTTCTTTGTATAAAATAAACCGTTTAAGTGAGTTAGAGTGGAACTCAAGAACTTGAATGTCGTAAGCAACCTAATTTTGGGAACACAGGACCAGAGGAGATACAAGTACGTTGGCGTAGAGCAAGTGTACTAGTTAATTTGATATGGACAGCAAATTGAGTTAAGGATCAAAGTTATTTGCCATCTTCAATTTAAATTAACATAATGATAAGTCCTAAGAGAACTGAGTGTGGTGAGCAAAAAACACGACCTCAGGCGGGAATCGAACTCACGTTTCATCCTATCCGGGGACGCGTGCTCTACCACTACACCACTAAGGCACATTTGCCCAACCACTCATTCTTTAACATCTCAATGTGGTCGGGCAAATGTGCCTCAGTGGTATAGTGGTAGAGCACGCGTCCCCGGATAAGATGAAACGTGGATCCGATTCCCGCCTGAGGTCGTGTTTTTGCTCACCACTCAGTTCCCATAGGAATATATAAATGATCATAATACTGCGAAATATGCAGTGAAATAAGAGAAATTTCGAATAATAATGGTAAGTATTAGCAGTAACCTTTGCCAAACAAATTGCAGAATATTGGATATTCTTGAAGACGAAATCATCGATGTCTCTCATATGATCTAAAGCAAATTCGACGTCCAACCCGAATATCCAACTACACTGAAAAGCAGCGCACGTATATTCCGTGGAGAAGCCTATGTTCTCTAGAGGAGAAAATTGATAAAATGCAAGTTTTGCAACCTCAGCCGGGGGTTGAACCCGCGCTTCACCTGCTGGGAGCGCGTGCTACCACAACACCACATAGGCCAGAGCTTTGTTACCACTCTGTTCGCTTGATATTGTGTGATCGTACAATGAATGGAAGGAATAAATACCTTTGAGGGAAAGTAGACGCGTATTACACGGAAACAGAATTGACTTTATATCAACATGAAAACAAACAAGTGATGGATCTTAATAACCAATACACACAAAAACGAGTACACAAAGATATTCACCTATCATTTTTTTTACCAGACATTCAGAGAATCAAAGGCAATTCAAGGGAATTTTTTAAAGAATCTACGAAATTTTGACCAACTTCTAATAGCTAATTTTAGAATCCAATCGACATGCATATAACCATAAAGATATGAAACACTGAAATGGAGCAAAATGGGTGCAAAATTATCCGCTATATAACCAATAGCGACGGAAATCAGAGACAAATACATTGGTTAGGAAGTAGAAAGCTAGATGAGAAACAAAAATGATGGAGGATGAGCCACAACATTTACAGAAGATAGAGTGTGGACTCACTCTTAGTAGAGCCAAAACAGAACCTAGTAGAGCATCTCCATGTTACTATTTCTGGGCTTTTTGATCTTCTCGATATTTTTCGTTATGAGGTCATAAAGTGTAGAAAAATGATTCCGCATCTCTAGAACGACCAATCTGAAAGACAAAAAACTTAGTGGTATGATTTTCGCAGGAGAACAAAAAATTCCTCACCTGACGTTAATGAATTGCTTCTCGTCCATGTCGAGGATGGCTCTCCTATAATCGTCTACATGGGGATATTTCGCAACCTATAAAAGAAAAACCCTCAATAATGAAATAAGGACAGAGCACTGAGCATTGATCAACCCCTGAGGAATGCGCCCCATGCATTCGTCATCTATTTTTAGCATCGTTCGACGTGACTGGATGCATATCTGACCTTAACTGACCCGCAGTGATCCATCGAAGTATCAAGTTAGTGCCACTATCCTCCTCGACAAGTCAAATCTGGCTCCAATTCAATGACTCCGGAGAGACGGAAGGCTTGGCGAGCCCTGAGCGTGGGATCGAACCATCGACCATGGCCTGATCGAAGTGCAAAGCACTTCTAACCATTTGCGCTACAAGGGCTCTTACTTCTATGCCAGGACAGAGTGGTGGTAACGATGCGATGGGATCCACTTTGAAAAACGATAAGAATTTTGAACAAAATCAAAACATTACCTTAGTAAGCAGCTTCGCTCGGCTCGTAAAATATCTGCTCATTTGATCAAGGAATGAAGCCGCTTCGCTTTCCACATTGCGAACCTACATTTATCAGAACTATGATGAAAACATGTTGCAATCTGATTGCTGATTGTTACCTCGCCAAGAGTTTCCTCTTGAATGGAAACACCAAAGTTATTTCCGTCTTCGATACGAGGGATTAACAAGGTTATCCACATCTTAACCTGCAATGAAAAGACTCAAAATCACTTTGGAAAGACGTCACATAATGTACAAAAGATGATTTAGAACATCTCAAACAAAGTGAGAAAAAGGATTGACCTTGTTGACGTCCTCAACGGCATCCCTTAGTAATGGGCGAATCTGATCCATAAGGTCGGCAAGTTGGGAATTACATGGCACACTACCATTGATGAAACCATAAACAGGCATACCTATGCATTTAACGATTTGAAAGTATATAATCAAAACATCAACAGGGCTCCTAAATACTTCATGATTCAGAAACCACAACAAGATACTTTTGAGTAACTAACAGTAGAACAAAACTAATACCTCAAAGAGTACTGAGTGCTTTGCATAACATTCGACATCAGTCAGGAGTTGAACTCATGTTTCATCACGAGAGGAAAAGCGTGTAATCACTACACCACCGATGTCACTCGTGCGCTATCACTTCTGATATACCTATCATAACTGTCACCATCCAACCCGCAACGGGTTTGCTCGGGTAATCGATGTGTTCAATGCCGATAGGTACTTACCCGACAAACCAGTTATAAATTGGTTGCTGGCAGCTACGATAGCTTAGATCGGACGCACCCCTGTAAGGGTTAAATGCGGGTTCAACTCCCGCTTGATGGGGAACGTTTTGCATAGCACTCAGCACTCTCAGATTATATATATATATATATATATATATAATATATATATGTATATATATACACATATATATGTATATGTATATATATGTATATATATATACATATTCGTAGCATCATAAAATCACCAAAAAGCAGCAAAAATAATGAATTCAGATAAAGTTGTTACCGTTATGGCAATTCTCTGGAAGTTCATTTAACCTTCTCTTTTTGACAGCAGGTGCATCTTGGTCTTCTACGGGATTCTAAAACTTGACGTTAAGTTCGTAAGCTACACGAGCTATTGAAACGACAAAGCTCTTACCGAACTAGTAACGTGCGGCACTGGGATGTTTAGACCCGGATCCGGAATCATCTCTGGCAGGCGGGCGTACGAGAAACGATAAGTCTATAATAATACTTGCAAAACAGAACAAATTACTAGAAAGTCGCATAAGAGAGGTCGAAAAAGAGATCGAAAAAGTGTCAGGAAGTAGCAAATACCTTGAGGAGATTGTCGTATTCTATGACCTTTTTCGGGAACTCTTCCATGACAATTCGTTCTGCCTCTTTGAATAGTTTCCAGCTTGTAATCGTTGAACTGAAACTCTGTTTTCTAGTTGAACAAAACCAATTGCTCTACCAAGTAAAATGTACCGATATCGATGTACGGGTACTACTTCTTTATTGTCTATATTGAAACTGGTTTCTAACCTTTTGAGGACATGGCCTTCCCGTTTTTTTTTCAAACTCCAAGTTATTTTTTGTTGACATAAATCTAGATGCTTCTGAAGCTAAGTTTAGTCCTTGAAAATGTCTTCCTTCATACGTCGCTGTAAGAGCAGAAAGAAGATAATATTTTACATCCTCAAGCTCATACTTCATAGCAGGTTTCATTGACAATTGAAATGAGATCAAAGGCCCGATATACACAGAACGATATAGCCCACTTTTTCCGACAATTGCAATACAGAAATCCTAGGGATCTTAACGGAATAGAGAAGTAATTTCCAAGTAAAGAACGGATTTTCGCGGTCATTTAAAGCCGTGTTGAGATCGTTGCACACAGGGCGGTTTGGATGACATGCGAAAATGCGCCAAATGTGAAACGTAGACTTATTTCTTTGTCAACAATGAAATAAAAAGGCCTCTTCAAAAAGAAAGCAAACTACCGAAATTGCTGCTTTTCGAGCTATCGCAAGATCACAATGTTTTGGGGGAAAAACACTGACCAGCGGAAAACTCGCAGAGTGCGCAACTCAATTACATTACTGCTGCTACAGCGCGATAGAGAAGGCCTTTCAGGACACAAGCAGGTTTTCAAAATCGCCGACGAAATCCAATCCAATGCAAAAACTTATCAGTGCTACTAAAAGTGTGAAGACAAGCGTAAAACCTTGCCCCACAAAGGCTTACGAACGAGTTGCGATGATGGAATTGTACCTCTGTATTCGCCTCTTTTTTAACCTCGCTCAAAATTAATACATTCTGACAGCATATTTTAAGCCTTTCAGGAGGTCTGTTAAGGCACATATACACTGCAATACACGCGTTTCGGCCATGCAACCTCGTCAGTTGCATAGTGTCCCTAGTCTGTGCCATTCCCTCTCGGGGGAGAACCTCCTTATATAGAGGTATCGTCGACGAACACGTTACACCGCGTGCCAAGTGAAAATTCACTCCAACCACAATTAACATATCACTTCTTGTCCAGTGACATGATCACTAGACATAGCATTCATTAACAATCGATTGCTCATGGCTAGTATTTCTATTATAAAACCTATATAATCGACTTTGTCGGATGTTCTTTGTCCATCCACAAAGAACATCCGACTCCGTGCCCACCTTTTCGACTCGACAATTATCCCTGCCCTGACGTATGCAGCAGAAACCTGGTCGCTACGTAAGCAGGATGAAAGATCACTTGGAGTTATCGAAACGCGCAGTCGAAAGGTCGATGCTGAGAGTATCCCGTATCTCGCAAATGAAAGAAAGGATCCGAAGTTCCAACCTACGTCAACGATCGAAAATCAGAGACGCCGTTCTACACGGCAGGATATCGAAAATAAGGTGGGCCGGACACGTGATGCGCTTCAACGACAACCGATGGACGAGAGCCGTTACCGACTGGATTCCTCGGGACGTCAAGCGCTCTAAAGGAAGACCACTGACTCCCCTCTGAGCCGATTTCTTCACGAAAGCGATAGAAGAAAGATATGATGCTCAGCGGATCCCTAGAGCGAGGAGGACTCACTGGGCTACTCTTGCACGCGATAGGGAAAAATGGAAGAGTTGCTGGTACCCGCTCGAGTCTCTCGACGATCAACGGGACGACAGGTGATACAGGTGATATAATCGACTGCTCTTCAAATGACGACTGTGACGAGGCTGCAATGCCGAAACACATGTATTGCACTGCATGAATGTCGTAACAGACCTCATAAAAGGCTTAAAATATGCCGCCAAGATGTACTAAAGAAACAGTACAATAAAGGAATCTAGTTAAGACACCCACCGCTTTGCCAGCCTCAGTTTTCGTCATTGTTGATTGTGCAGACGGAAATTCTAATCGAAATTACTCTCAAAGTTGATATGAGAAGATGGTAAAAATGGAATTTAAGGGTAAGTTATGGAGGAAAACCAATAAAGTTCATTTGGCTGAAAACCAAAATTAACAAAGACTTTACAATATAGTTTGAGATTTATTATGTAAAAGTAAATACACGTAAAAACATGGAAAGGTGCTCATTTCTTCAATTTCATAATATCAACAATAGTCTCATGACACTGTCTAAAATTCAGATCAAAGGCACCCAAAGAGTATTTGCCGGGCTTTTTGAAAATAGTCTAATCCTCGTCCTATTTTAACGATCCATCCATTGTTGAACCTGGAACGAGAGAGCTCATCCACACTTGGCTTACTTGAGAAATCTGAACAATGAATAACCCTACCTGATTTCCCTATCATGAATAGAAGAACTAAATTCCACTTTTAAAACGACATTCGCCTTCTCAAGGCTATCACGGAGTTCATTGAATGCATCTTGATTATTTCTAGCTTCCATTCCGGTTAATAAATTTATACAGCGAATATTCGGTGCTCTGCTAACAACAAGCTCACAAAATTGGATAAAATTGAGAATCTGAACAAAGTGAAATAAAAAAAACCAAAGTCAGTATAGATCCAGAACCCTGGCTAACCTGATGGTGGGCAATGATGTATGCGTCCTGAACATGTACAGCAGTCAATTTATCGTCCAAACATTTACCAAAAATTTTGTCGTAACCGTGGCCCACGCTGTTTGCCGTTATCTTTCGTTGTTCCAAGAAGCCAACCTTAACGGATAACGTTAATATGTCAGCTTAATCATGCTCTCAAGCGAAAAAAAAACTAATAAATCATTGTATGTCATACAAAGCACAGAATAACCAATATTTGTAGGAGTACCACTGCCAGACTGCAGTCCACTTCAGGACTAAAAGACTATGGATGAAGTCCTCGGGTTTGATCTTTCCCTGAAGCATGCGACATGCGTTCAACTTCATCGAGCATCGTTTGAGTTGATTAAATGAGTATTTGGTCTCTACAAATGACTCACGGTGGGCCACCGATGAATCAGATCAGTGCTGCTACCCTCCCAGTCAAGTCTGGTATTAAGGCTCTATAAACAACGCCTAAAGCTGGTTTCGAGAACTCAGAAGAGACTTACTCTATCATCTTACGTGCATACAAATTTTATATGTATGGCCCTTACTCGAAGCACGATAGATTAGAACGAATTCAATCCATAGAATATGAAGAACTGCACTTGAGTGGCAATGATTCATGAGTTTGCACGGCTTCTAAAGCGATGATGTCATTGGAACCTCTCCCGACTGTCATGTAGCCATTCAACCGAACGCCTAGGAACGTCTTACTTTGGTTAATTTCCACAATTCCAAAGAGAATCATTTCGACCAGCAATCATGTGAAAGGAAAATATCCTCAAGTAGCAGGCAAAACAACACGAGAAATGTACGAAGATCTTTGTGGAAGATGATTGCGAGGATATGGATCGACTACAAGGACTACCGCGGGTCCGTACAGCGTATGGAAGCCTGGTTATCCAAACAGATAATAATTAAATATGCATGCACATATCTCTACAGAACATGCTCACCGTCCCAAATTACCATTCCTAAAACAAAGCTCAAGGATTATTGGAATCATCTGACCGACCCTTTGGGTAAAGTCTTCGTTAGTAAAATTAACAAAATGGTGGACGAATGGAGTTTATAACAGCATTTAGGGTAACCAACAAGAAAGAGGCGTGATGAATCATTCCCACACAACAACGAAACTCACTGAAACATCGCGAAGGTACAAGAGATCGACTTTTGGGTGATTTCGATCCACCTGATGCTATCGACGGTAGAAGCATTCGAATGGGTTCAAAAGAGGCCTTCGTGGACAGGACGATAGTGGCAAGATCTCATGCCAGTCGTTGCCCAATTACAACTGCTCTGAGCGTGCGTAATACAGTTTCCTGTCTAGAAAACAACTAAGACATCCCTCTAACACATGAGAGACAAAGGCTTTTCAAACATAAACATATAGACATATATATATATATATATATATATGTATATATATACATATGCGTATATATGTATACACACATACATATATATATATATATATATATATATATATATGTATATATATGTTTGTGATTTCACGACTACTAATAGCACTACATACTGAGGACTCCAGAGACTGACAAGAAGTCAACAAAGTTGCAAAGAGGAGGTGCGACATATCTAAAACTTTGAATTCAAATTTCGCGAGTTCGAGTACCGCCTAGCGCAAAAGCTCTGCACGTCACTCCAAACGTTAGATATATCTATAATATCATACCACCGCTAAGAAACGGTCAAATATCTGCCAGCTTGACTGGGTCAAATGTCGTATCGACTACCTGGATGAAACTGTTGACGGTTGGTTGCTGGCGGACAAATGCATTGTAGCGTAGAAAGAGTGATGGAAAAACGGACGTCAGAAGTGTAATAGGTTAGAGCATGCGTTTCCGGATAAAGTGAGATGTAATTTCGAGCCACGCCTGGCGCAAAGGCTTTGCACATCATTCTACACTACTGGGAATAGATTCAAAATTTCGGTCAGAAAAAAGAAAATCAAAACTTCTAATGGAACGTTCTCAACGGGCCATTACATGCAATCATCATACACTATTCATGCGAGCCAGTTTGGGCGATTTCACTCGAAATGAGAGCGTTAACAGAAAAGTGGAAGATCTATGGAGGGCAAAGATTTCACTTCGGTAGAGTTGTGGAACATGTTGGTCAAGTTTAGTGAAGTCCACAATGACTAGAAAATCTTCTCATAACTAAAAAGCCAAGCTGCTTTCAGTGCGTGTGATTCAATTAAGACTCATAATGTCCAAAGAGTTAGAAATGTCATGTAACTATTGCGATCAGATGCTAAATATATCTACTGCCCACTCGCACTGCATAAGGATTTCAAAAATGGTTTGGATTGCTGAATACCACATTTTTCGTTTTTTTGGAACTGTTAAGTAATGAATAAGAGCGCATGTGGTGCAGAGGTTAGGGATGCACTGCGTCGCACACGAGGTCAATGGTTCGATTCGCGCTCATGGCTCACCAAGACCATTCACCACTCGGGGTCGGTAAATTGGTACCAGACTAGTCTCACACTTGTCTGGGAGGTTGAGCAGCACTAACTCGATTCAGCGAGAGGCCACCGCGAGTCATCGGAAAGGCCAGATATGCATTCAATCACCTCAAACGAAGTTAAAACTCGAAGACGAATGCATGGCGCATCCCTCAGGGACTGATTAACGCCGAGAGCTTTATCCTCTTTCAAGAAATGAGGGCAGAAAGAGTAATTTCTAGCAATCATTAAAAAACACTATGTTCACACCGAAATCCAATACCTAAACTCGAGAACTCTTAAAAACTGTAACTGTGCCTAAAACCGAACAAGCCACCCCATCTCTCTGACAACTGCAACTTCCCACCAGATCAAACGGAGAAAAACTATCTCCGATCCACAACTCGACTGATCTGACCGACTATAGCGAAGTTTTATGGACGTTCTGCAAAGCTATCTAAGCATTTGCCAAGCAGGATCAATCCCCCCAACACGTACGACATTCATGAAGAGAAAATGCGCAATAGCCAAACCCAGCACCAATAGCACCAGAACTCAAGACATATACCCCTAGATTCCAAAAGCGAGCGTGTTTTGCGCGCTTTTTTTTTTGCAAAAATAAACCGCTCTGACCCATGGAATTCTAAGATAACAGATCCATGAATATTGGACAATAATAAGTAGCAGCCGATTTAGAGGCAACATATTCTAACGCCGTTTGGATATGTGGAAAACCTGAAGTGAGAGAGAGAGGGAAATAGAGAGAGACAGATAAAGAAAAAAGGGAGAGAAAGAGAAAAAAAGAGGGAGAAAGAAGGGGGTGGGGGTTGGAGAGAGAAAATTACGATATTTCCCTTTTTTTATTTGTTGCTCACAATGCTAAATATCATTTGATAACACTGCGATCTACACAATTCAAAACTAAAATGAAAGTATATTGTCCACAATACTAGAAAGTTATATTGTCATAAAGAGATGTCACGAATGAGGACCTCAATTTTCGTGGCCGCTTTCAGGAGCTCCGCTCGTGATACATATTGTGCTATCTGTTTACATAATTGACTCCGTCGATTATCTTCTAATGACATTAACCTGAAAATTCAAGAATTTGTTGAGTGATATAGAAATGAAACTTGGGCGAGAGTTGAATCCGCATCTTACCCTTTCCCTGGGCGATTCTTTCTTGGAAATTTTGTAAGACCTTAATAACATCATTATACCTTTATTTCGAGTGCTTTGTTTCGACCACGCTCAAATTTCAATATATCCTTTCATCATTATTTGAGCCAGCTTGTCATGTGGTTTAGTAACGGCTCTTGTACAGCCCGATACACACACTGTGTTAAGTGGAAATTTCACTTGACATAAAGTGTAAAACGTTCGTCTTCGATAACTCTCTGTAAGGGAGTAGAGCTCCCGAGATAACTGACTATAAAAATATCGAAAGAGACGGGTTCTGCTCGTCTGACGAGTCTGTAAGGACGAAACACGTGTATCGGGCTGTACAAGAGCCCTTACCAGACCACATGACAAGTTGGCTCAAATAAGAATGAAAGGATCTATTGACTTAATGATATTGCCATAAAAGCAGTAAAATAAAGGAAAAAGAATTCGTGTAGCTTACAGAACCTGAAGACCGTTTTTCATTATAGAAACGACTTCCGAAATTTCTTTCATTTTCGCGATACACAACCTCAAAACACTATGACAAAAGTGCACATTGTAGAGTATCCGATTTATTTCATTTCTGATTGGATTTCCGGGCGCAGTCAGCCGAGTGGTTGTGATGCTCGTCGCGGTGCGCGTAGAGTTGACACTCTCTCCGCAGTCAACAACGAACGCCTTATGACACGCCACAGCCAGGCTATCCTCGCGATTGCAAGGGGTTTCGATCAACCAGTATTCTACGACGTTGAAGAAGGCGAAATATGAATTAAATGCTAGAAGTATTGGGATCCGCACCCTAAAAAGCACTGTGAAGACGTATTCAATAAAGTGTCTAGTGCCGAATTGGAGGTATGATTGATCTATTTGATTAAATACTTGAAAGAGTTTGACTTTTCAGAATTTTCTCAATTTATGGCTTTTAAGTACAATGTAAATTAACTTTTTATTGAAAAAAGGAAGATTTGGACTGCACGACACCATGAAGTTTCCCAAGGCCATAGTTTACGTCTGTGCGATGGCCGTCGATATGTTAGAAATTTGAAAAAAAAATGCTCGACTTCTGCTTTAACTAATCTTTCAGCGATTTCAGTTCGAAAAAAAAAAACTCAAATTTCTTTGGGAATAGAATTAACAAAAATTCTACTCGTTAAATGTAGAAAATAAACTTCAAAGACGTATCGTTTATATTTGTGTGGTCGTCGTCGTTGCCAGGAGTTTGGAAAACCCTCAAATTCTGCTTTTCATAATCTTTTAAAAGCTTCAAATATTAAAAAAAATCCAATTTTGAAACTACACTTAGAGCGATACGGCGAACATTCCTATATACCTCCAGTAAGCTCTCATCGACTAAAATTTCCTTCAATTTATCATTTAATTTGACCCGTACCACCGTTTTTTTTCAGTCTGCGGGTCATAGTACTTCCAGCGTTCGATTCTTCTCCTCGTGCTCATCGCTTGATCAAGGATTACGTGTCTTCTTCATGGACATCGTCGAATCTAATCGAGCACGAGTTCTCGCAATCTCGAGGTCAGCCAGGTCGAGGCGTTCCGTGGGCGTTCGTTATCGACTGCCGGATATTGCTGTCTGGGGAGGGTGGGGATCAAGCTAATATCGAGGAGCACCAAGCATCACAACCACTCGGCCGTCGCCTCTCCAAATTACTCTATCTGTGAGCGATTACAGCAGTTATCAGAACGCCGTCACAGGTCACCTATCGGGTGATAAAACCTCGTTCAAAAGCGCAAGAAAAAGAGTAGTGGTAGTACGCTTTCCCAGCAAGAAAGAGACGCGGGTTCAACTCCCGTCTAAAGTCGAATTATCGCCTATCACTCAGTTCTCCTAGGTAAATTCGCAACATCATAACGCTGCGAAAAATCAGTGAAAACAAGAAATCTCGGAATTACATGAGTACAGTGGCTGCCAGCTTAACACGGTTCATACAGCGATAATGCTTACCCGATCAAACCTGCTAGAGGTTGATGGATGAAAGCTATGATAGAAAGATATTGAAGAATGACTGGTGAGTAAGCATTCGCCCCTGTGGTGTAGTGGTAGCACGCGTCTCCGCTACTGGCGAAACGCGGGTTCGACTCCCGTCCGAGATCGTGTTTTTGCTTAACGCCCAATTCTCTTAATAATAAATAGAATTCCGAACAATTCGCTTCCCGTTCTCTTATCGCATTTTTTTTTTTTGAATCGACAGGTAGAAAAATCACCAACTCTTACTTGACCGCCTTGTCGAGCTGTTCAATTCCACGTATATAGTAGCTCAAAGCGTCATTCGGTTTCTCGTTTTTTGTCGTAGTTGACGGCCTCAATAAGAAAGTTCTTCGCTTCTTCGATGAGCTGATCTTCTTTATTCATTCGAACCCAGAGAGCAGACCCTAAAGGCATCACGTAAGGCCTCAAATTCAATGACGTCACCATAATGACGTCATCATCTGATGAAACTTTCACCATTCAGAACACGACAAGAAGCGGAGTATCAAGCAATAAGGCCACTACGAAAACCTGAGGTAGGAAGAATACGTTCTCTTAAAATTTTAGACGTCGGCGTTGTCGGCTGCGTACGATACCCTCTACTTGACGCCAAATACATTGTTCTCGCGTGGGATAGAACTCTGGGCGTTGATCATCAACTCATCGAGCATCAAGGAAGAGTGATGAGAAGAATGGGCGTCACTAGCGCAACAGGTTAGAGCACGTGCTCGCGGAGAGAGTGAGATACGGGTTCGAGTCTCGCCTGGCGCGAAAGTTTTGCACATCACTCTACATCAATGAGTATACCTATAACATCATACCACCGCTTAAAGCGCTAATAAGAAAAAATTCTATTTAATCATCAAGCACTGATGAAGGAGAGCAAGTGAATATCTGGCCTACGCAGTGACTCGCCGTGGCTTACCAAGTTATCAAGTCAGCGCTGCTATTCTCCCAGGCAAGCCTGGAAGCGATTCGCTGACCCTGCAGGGATGAGAGGCTCGGTGAGCCCGACGCGGGATCGAACCATCTACTACGTGTGTGTCGCAAGGCTTTTTCACTCCGCTTCCGTATGCGAAACCATTGCCATATGCATAGCCATGAAAGAGGGTGTTGGACTCGCCTGTAGTCCCGTTGATCGTCGAGTGACTCGAGCGAGCACAGCAACACCTCCATTTCTCCCTATCGCGTGCAAGACTAGCCCAGTGGGTCCTCCTCGCTCTAGGGATTCGCTGAGCATCATATCTTTCTTCTGGGACTCACTAGTTAGTAATTGAGCCATCATCGTACTCTTCTTTATACTAAGTTGAGGAAAAAGTTCCTTAAACAGCCGCTGAAAATCCAAAGTATAATAGCTTGAAAACGACAATATTTTTTTTCTCCAAAATAAAGACCATCAATATCCACGATCTTCTGTCAACGATCTGAAAGCTTCCGGATTGCTCGAAGTAACATTCTTTGGATTTTGAATCAAAAAACTCCCGACACGCCTCTTCAATTTGATCAGATGTCTTGAATCGGAGACCAGGCAAGAATTGTTCCATTAAGCGGAAAAGACCATATTCGGACGGCGCAGCATGTGAACTGTACGTTGGGTGCGGCAAGACCTCGAATCCCTCCACTTTATCACCCTTTTTCGTAATCTTTTAAGCGGTGTGAGGTTTGGCATTGTCTTGCTGAAACAGCGCGCCTTTTCAACGACTTAACCCTTTGAAGACCACCGTTGATAGGCACGCGGCGCCGCACCGTCACTCGTGCGCGAGGAGGAGGGGGCGCGGGTCAGCATCTGCGTCTCTGTGCGAGGATGTCATGCTGTCTGCGCCTGACCTCCCACGAGGTGCGCCGCCTTTCTCACGAAGCGCAGCGCCGCCACTACAATAGCTGAGTGAGATTTTACGTCGCGCGACGTGGTACGAAATGTACCGCATGGTCTTCAAAGGGTTAATATCGGATGCTATATGACTAGCGTCGCCGTGGAAGTCTCTTATGAAAATATTCCCGAGATATCCCCATGAATTCACAATATTCAAGATACTGTGTAGAACAAGCATAAATTTGAATTTTTTTTCGCGGGTGTTAAGGGACTTTTTCCTCAACTTAGTAATTCAACTTAATCAGAATGAAACGTGATTAGTTGAAATAGAAATGTTATACTGGAAGTGGTCTGTTATAAGTTAAAGGGTGTTATATACTATCAAATTTACCGTTTCTAGCGTGGTGCAGAGGCTTGAAGAGCACTGCGACACAAACGTGATCGATGGACCGATCCCGCATCTTAAGCTGATCAAACGTTCCCTCCCTCCGAGGTCGGTGAACTGATACCAGTACGTTTGAGAGTATAGCAAAACTAACTGGTTGAATTGGCAGACCATCACTACTCATTGTAAAGGTCAGATATGCATTGAATCACCTCAAACGATGCTTAATAAAAATGGATGGATGGCCGAAGGATTGGGATTGATCAGCGTCGACAGCTTCTACTTCCTATCCTTTTGATGGCTATTTTGTAATCACGGTGCTCAATTTCTACTTATTGTTTGTTTTTTTTCATTGCAGGGTACAATATGAAGTGGATAAAAGCGCTGAAATATCAACAAAGTTTAGAGCCCCGTCTTTCAAACTGGCAATTACCCTTTCCGTGGGGCTCACATGTTATGCACTGCACCACCAAGGCCCTTAGCCTTTCTCTCGGCTATGTTCAACCTTATAGGTACTCTCACAGCAGTCACTCATCTGCTTTTGTGTGAATACGAGCCAAGCTGTAACTCAAAAAAAATTGTACCCTAGAACTCCATAGATTAGGCGGTTTGATTTTTGCAAAAAAAAAGGCGACAATACGCGCGCTTTTCAGTTATGAAACATTTTTTCGAGTTTTTTTTTTATTTTTTTTTTAAAATATGAAAGATAAAAAATACTAAAACTTACTAAAATTGCTACTGAGTACTTACTATTTTGTAACACAGACCGCACTTATCTACGGAATTTAGGGTTATAGAACGAATGATTTAAATGTTTTAAACAATCTCTTCTATTCCACAAATCTTGTTATCTACAACAAAATGAAATCGCAGTGGATTTCGTTTGAACTGGCAACCACAATTTCTACGCAATTTTTGCAAACTAATAACATCTCATATCACTATTTTGAATGGTTAAAAAACGTGTGTTTCCGTATGTACTCCACGTAATGCTTCGTATGAGTTAATATCAACTCGTGTCAATCTATTTGTCCCACCGACAGATAAATCAGTCCTTTTTGTTGCAATTCTCGTTTCAATCTTTCTTTCCCTTAATTTTCTTAATTAGTTCTAATTTTTACGCATCTAGTTTTTTTTTCATGTAGTCTGTTATGCTTTTGCAATGTTTTGAAATCTTGTGTGCAATGGAAGCAAAAAGTCGTCCATCATCCAGTTTGAGCTGCACTTAGCACTTTATAATCGGTGCCACCACATATGTGAGTTGCATGTCAATTCTTACCACACTCATCCATTCCATAAGATAAACGTTGAGGAAGGTGCTTGAAAATTTGACAGACTTATGAAAGTTACTCTATCGCGAGGAGATAATGCATGAGGCCTATTCTAAAGTCTAATTCCTATCCTAAAATATTGGTCCGATTGCTAAAAAATAATTAGAGAGCGAGTATAGATTTCTAAAGCCCCTAAGCAAACGCAGCAGCAACAAACAGTTATTGCTGTGAGGCATCTCAATGTCCTACTAGACAGAAACCGCTTGCTATCTTTCTGCACTTCGAATGATGGATCTAGAGGAAGAACTGAGCTCCGCTACCTCCAAGGGCTCACTTCCACCTTGTTATATCTTTACATAAAATTGATCTAATCTGATAAGGATATGCATATTTTGAGCCATAGGTCTAGTGCTATATAGGCGCCTATTTCGTCCTATTGGGAACTGATCCTATTAGCCGTCCTATTAGCAGAAGTAAAACTGATCTTATTTGCAAAAAATTATGAAGCCAATGATTTTTATTTCATTAAATAAAGTTCCTCACGAGCTGCAATGTTTGCTTGATGTCAGAAGGCTGAATTATTTCCAGAGTAGAAGGAAGTACAATTTGTGAATTCAAAGAAGATACTTGACTGTCTATAGCTGATGTACCTGTTGTCTCATGAAGACGCGTCTCAAACCAAAGCCTATCTGAGAAAAAGTGACTCTTTAGATAAGATATCCATATAGGCCCTGAGTAGAGGACAACAGAAATGGGAGCAGATTGTGAATGGTTTGATAAAGTTCAGGTGGGAAGGTGAAAGGAACATTGCCAGAGTATCCATGAAACGTGGTGCTTACTGTAATTGACATGACAGCCAATTGATGAAGAGTGCTGCAACTAGAAAACTTCATAAACACTAGCGATCATATGGTGTCAAAAAACTGTTAATTGTAATAAAAGAAACTGCGACTGTAATTCATTAAGATATTTTACTTCACCATCCACGAAGGTTTTCGATTTTTAAGAGTAGGTTCAGCTGCTGCTTGGCAATTTTTGGTTTTCTGAATGTCTAGGACGCGGGTTGAATCTATTGCTCTGTGGAATTTTGATAATTCTTAGTATGGTTTTCCCAGATCTATATTAGAGACCGCCGCCAAAATTCGTGGATTGTAAATAAGCAGGGCATGATTGTCCCAATCCTGGACATACGGGCTGCTTGATAGCCCACTGTGTGCTGAAAATAATGTGATCTGCGCTGATTGCAGAGACGGAGATTATGTTGGTTCAAGGAAACATACCTAATATCATATGAGGCATGTGGGGAAAGATGCATTGGAGAAACAGGTAAAACACATTAATTCTGCATAAAAGAACATCTAGATGGAAAACCTAAGAATCGAGGCGCAAAGGCATGATGATATTGACGTGACGTCATGATCCCAGCATATATGTTGAAACATTAGAACGAAAATTTCTGGAAGCGTTTTGGATGAACACTAAAAATCGAAAAATGAGTTGGAAGGACGAATGCCTCATTATCCAGCGACACATGACGCTCGTTTGATCTTTTCATCAGACCTGGGGCGGTATAAAAGACATCGATGATCCATCGAATTATTCAATTAGTCTAGTACAACATAGGTGCCTCACTATCACTTGTGATCCTGTACCTTTTTTTCCGCTTTGTTTTTTACCTGGAATGGTTCTAACGTAACAGCACTCATAATCTCACAGCTTAAAGAAGGGTGGGTAGTTTTTCTCCAAGTGGTTTTTCTTTGAACATTAGATTTTCATCAGTACTATAGACAGTCCACAGATTCTATGGATAGTGTTGCATAAAATACGTTTACGTTCTGAAGAATGAAGTCGTTGAGATGTCAAGTATAGAAATAACAACGACAACTGGTACCAACCTCACGTCAGCTCAACAAGGGTAGTTCTCAAAATTTAGACGGTAGAGGATAAAGCTCTCAGCGTTGAACAATCATTGAGGGATAACCATGCATTCGACTACATCGAGCATCGTTAGGAATGGTTTTCTGATGCATATATGGCCTTTACCAACTTGTAGTGACTCGCAGATATATCAGATCATTGCTGCTATCCTCAGACATGTCCGTGCCAATTTTTCGGCTCTGGGGAGTGGACGGCTTGGTGAGTGTTGAGCGCCGGTACAAACCACTGATCGCGTGTGTCTCACAGGGCACCTCTAACCATTGCGCTGCACCCCCTAGTCCGTGGATTTGACATGTAATAATTAAAACTGCCAAGTTTTGTAGAAAATCCATCTTCATTTCTTTTGTTTGAATAGACTCGTTTCAGACTTTCACCAATATCAGTGTTTCCTTTCGTTTATAAGCTTAATATGAGAAAAGTATCATTTCAGGACTACTTAATGAAAATGTGTGGCAGAGTTGTTTTCGCCATTAACTCCTTCTTCAAAAAGGTTCCGGTCGATGTCTTATAAATCCGATTTCCGCGTCATCAATTTGGAAAAGCAATTATTCTCTCATCTCCAAGTATGCTTCATTCCGGAGTTGTCAAGAAAGGGGAGAATAATAGAGCCACAATAATCAAAAGTCGTGTCTGTCGATAAGAATCGTCCTTTAGGATGTTCACCCATGAAATAACACAGTGTTGGTCTCACTTCTTAAAACAGAAGCGACTCTCGATAACGTGAGACCGTCGAAGTGCTTGCCATCAAATATCAAAGATATCTGTTAACAGTTTCGTGACAGCTCGTCAGCAGCACTTTGAATGGAAAAATTGTTCATAGATTATTTTTCTATTTGTTTCACATGATCCGTCATCACCTCTAATATGCGAATCCCAGAACTTGTATCCAACTCGCTCCTTTTCATTCATCTTCCATAGAGGTCTTCGCACGTTTTATGTGCTATCTTAGCTACGGCTTGGCGATTCCCGATTTTCTATGAGTGTCACAGAATAGTGGACTGATCCATTATCTTCGCAGTCTTAGGTGTAACCAAGTTAAGGTGTTCGAACGTAGAGTGCAAGAGAACGTCGGTGGAGGGAGTCGAACCAGGCTCCCTCTCTCCAACTTGTTCATCAACGCTGAGATTTATTAGTGATCAGTCATATTATTATGAAGCATTGACACTGAAACCGACTGCAAATCAATCTGGTAGCAGACAAATTCACTAGTGAAGAGCGTCTCAATGAGAGCAGGGTCGAAATTATTTTCATTTGGGGAGACCTCTTGATATTATAAATTATAGTGGAGGAGCAATGATAAGCCGGATAATTTTTTCTTCGAAGCTCCGACAAAGTTTCAACTTTAGTCGTCATTGATCGCAGAATTTGCAAGCTGAATACCCATTTGAGCTCGAATCAAAAGGTGCGGCGAATGAGTAATAGGTGGCCAGTTGGACGATCTCCTAGGTGATTATCAAAGTCGTCTCAAAATAATGAAGCATTTAGCATCGACTCTGAGTTATCATTGAAGATATCATCGTTCAACATTTCTATCGACAACGCCCTCTTGTTACGAGAACGGCTATCAGCGTTGGCTATGAGAGTCATAAAACGCCTGGATGTTCAACTTTATGAAGTTTTCCGAACTGAAAATATCGAATATCATGGTAACACATCGCCTTTCTACGTCAAATTCCGCTCACCAATTTCTCAAGTATAGAAAACAATGCATTAACGCATTATGCGACGTGTCTCTGAACAACCAACACTCGTCTATTGATTCCATGACTACCGCATCAGACTCTTTGACCTGACTGGATTCCATCACGTTAGAGTTCAACGGAATTTGGCTCATTTGGTAGAAAGAAAATCTAGCAACACTTCCAATCTGAAGGATTCTAAAACAAAGTTGGTTTGGAAGTCGTAGCCGTGATCCTTGAGCATTAATCAGGATGCGAAGAGTCATCTACCAAAACGTTCTATAAGCTTTGTGATTCAAAAATGAGTTAAAAAGGAAAAATTTTACTACGGTAAGTGTCCCTACCGTATCCGAGGATGATTTCTTGGTCTGAGTTGGCATTATTTATTGCCTCGTGTGAATGATTTTATGGTCTGAGTGGGTATTATTTATTACCCCGTGTAAACAGCATGCGGGTGTTCTCGCTCCCTTTCGCTACAACCCCTAATTTTTACTGTTGAGAAATGGCTAGTTTTTTGAAAATGAATGTTAGTTTTTCGATGACTGGTAAAGCTGAAAAGTACGGAACGTGACAAGAGTGTAGGAGAAAGTGCTCTGTCGCTCATTGGCTATGCATGGAATGTTGCTAGCTATTAGTATATCGTTGTAATCCCTTATACAAACAAAATTTCTTGCATTTAGAAGTGTTTTCCAGTTTACATTCCACCGGTTATCTATTTCTTCCACACACCCACTTCATACAATGACTACGTTTCATTAATATGATTGCAAATGAAATAACAATTTTACTAGTCAAACTATTAGCGAGCGACTTCGTTTGAAAAATCTTTTCTTGATTTTTATAAACGTAGAATAGTAGGTTCTGGCCGACACCTCCTTGAATATCTGTTTTCAAAAGGTATCGATTGGCTGTAAAAAGTCTTACAAAAAGAAAATCTGAGCGTAGATTGAATCAGCGAGAACGACTGCATTGAAATTTATGCGTATGGTACGTAAAGTATGTCAGTGTACATAATCAGTCAATGCGCATGGCCAAGTGGAAGCCAAACTCTAGACCATAGACAGACACAAGACAGAAAAAACGACGAGCTCTGTTCAAAGCAGTGGAGATTATACATAGCTTTCTTCGGCATATTTCAATCTGTTCAGCAAACACGATTGCATAATAATATGTTTCTGTTTTTGTTATAAAAAGTCGAAATCGAGAGAAAACGAGCCGAGAAATTGGCAAGCTTGCTTGCAATCTCTTGCTACTTCATCCAGAACATTTTAGACTGTGCCAAATAAAAGCGCAGTCGCGTAGGGTTCCCAAGCGAGAGCAGCTGCACTTCGAAAGTTTTAACTTGAAGCGGCTACGGAAGCCATCATCACGACGACGAAAGGCTGAGAACAATCGGATCGGAAAACTGCGGTGTCGACGGAGGTGAAGCTTGCGAAACGTCGAATAAATAAGTGATAAGAATCTTGTGCAGGATGGATTAACAGCTTTGATTTATCAAGTGCATTTCGTAAAGATCTCCGCTGCGACAGAAAGTGTATGGCCCACTTTGTTTGATTCCTTTGTCAGGTGCTACTCTGAGCAACCGCATCGAGTTAATCTCAGATTAAGCCGCTCCGGTTTGACCACGCCTACTATCCAGAGTTCATGTCTATGACGTCTCAAGCTCAGCTGTTTTTCCTGCTGTCCTGTGTTGATATTCTAATTCGCTTCAGTGTATCCCAAGATGTGAACGCAAAACGTGGTCCAGTACGTTTTTTTTTCTTTGCAATCCCTCAATTCTAAATTAGGCGATTCATATCGAAAGTTTGTCTTAACGTTACCGACTTCCAGAGGCCTTAGTAAGTTGAGCATTCAGGTGGTTCATCCTCACACACCGTACAACTTGTTTTTCGTCTATTTCATTGGCTTCCCGCTTTGTTGTCTTTTCTCCCTATTTAATATTTATGAAGCGCGGATTTCTTTGTAGTACTAAAATTCCGATGACAAATCCTTCTATGGCCTTTCCAAAAGCCAATCGCTGTTTGCTGAGGAGAAAATAAAACTCAACTGTCGCTTGCTATCCAAATTTTCTCTAGTGCGGTAGAAATTTCTTCAGTAGGATAGCGATTTGAGTTACCCGATGGTTCAATAACTTGATATTGACGAGTCCAGGTTAAGATTATTGAATGTAGAAAACGATAGTTTTTAGGTAATGAAGTTTCACGCGAATACAAGCCAAAGTTCTCGTAATATGAGAAGGTATGTATGCCGATCGAGTTTACGTTTGATTCACTTTCATACTGTATAATGCATAGAAAGTTAAGTGTCGAGAAAGTATGGCATTCCAAAAGGATCGAGTCGCTGTTTTTCCTTCTGTTCTCAGTCACTTTCAAATTTACTTGTCGCATCAGTTTCTACATAGCAAACCGCGTTGAAGATGTATGAAGAGGAATTCTCATAGGAGAAGGGGAAAAACACTAAGAATCAGTGTTATTCGAGAATTTTTGTCTGTAACGAGTATTGTGGCTGTGAAATGCAAAGCAAATACTTATAACTTTGTTTAAATTCGGTGGATAATGAGTTTTGTTTAGCAGTTAGAAGAGTTATCTCTTGCTGTCCATGGATTACTTGTTTTCGAGTGCTTGAAGTGGTGCAGTAGAGTCCATAGTCTAATTCCACGGAACTGGAGTACATTGGGTTACGTAAAGCGCAGTAATGGGACTTCTGCAGTGGTTCATGGAAGAAAGAATTGGGAAAGACGTTAGATGAAGTTATTCGGGTATAGCTAACTTCCCACTATCAAATATATGTAGTGATTAGGCCCTTCGATGTTCGTTCTATGCTGTTTATTGCTGGCATTTTCGTTGTTGTTCGCGCCAACTGTCAGTTTGATAGGACTACCACCTGAGTGGGAACGATATAAACGTTTAATGTGCTAAAAATGAAAATGCGGTCAAAAGTGGGTAAGGTGATCAGACGATATGCTGCAGATTGGAATTGGCGGTTGACAGTCTGTCGCTGAAATGGACTCCCTGTGGGCTCGCATTTGCCTCCCAAAAACGAGCGGTTCGGTTCTTCTTCAAGAAGATTGATATGGTTGTTCTCAGCAAATATCAAAGTAGTTGTCTTCAGGGATTTCTAACTTCTCTGCCACATCTTAACACTTCAGTGGATTTTGCGCGACTCTAACACTCCGAATAAAGCCATATTTTCTTTCTGAACATGTTTCCAATCTCGACGATGTCTTTCATGACATAATCGGATATGTTTACAGCCGAAATGTTTGACGAAGTGCTTGATCAGCGTTCAAACATCACTTTTACGTATTGCCAAATTTTATTATGGTGCATGGCCAAGAACGCTGAAGAACATTTCACGCTTAGGCGAAACGAGATTGAAAAATGGTGCGAATTTGGAAAGATTTTGCACCTAACAGCTTTCAATAGTACATTTTTACGATCTGTCGTCAAAGTCAGTATAATAATAAATGACCTTGCCAATTCGCAAATCCTTCTGCTAAGAGTAATTATTGGTCTACGGAAAGCGGAAAGAGAGCGTCGTAAAGATAGGGCACGTAGCTATACCAATTTGATCAAAATCCAGGGATGAAAAATTCTTTAACTGTGCAATAACAGGAAATACTCCGGATGCTTGAATTACTGGATAACCTAGTCAACGTCGCTACACTATCAAATTCAGTCACAAAGCTTCGTTTCATAGGTAGCTCAACAATAATACTGCTCGGATATACTAATGAACCTACATCCTATAGTCGATGGATAGCGGCTGGTAGATACAATTATATATTGAATAGATATTGAATGTTTATCGCGAGGTTGGAAAACAGTAGATCTTATGAACCTACAGTCTCATTGAATTTTGTTGATTTCTTGAAGGAAATGCCCGAATATCAACATAGTTGCTTACATTATAGAAAATGTAAGTTTCAATTAATCGACTGACAAGAATTCTAATTTTGTCTTCAGTGCTTCCTCTCATAACGAAAATCATGAGAAGAATATTAGTGAGCTGCTCGACAGATTAATTGCCAGTCATGACAGGAGAATTCGACCGAATTATGGAGGTATAGTTGCTTTTTCTTCGTTTTCAATACTGAGCACGCTATTTTGGCATGCACTAAAGAACATTGAAGAGCTGTTAGATTTTGATATAAATGAAGTAAATAAAGAAAAAGGAACTGATTAAAGTTCACGAACAAAGCATCGTAAAAGAATTTTTGATGTCACCTATCAGAAATCTGAGATGCGATCAAAACTCGGAGGCTGAGGTGACTTCGAACCTGCGACTACCCTTTCAAGACGTTTACATGTTGCACATCACACCCTCGAGGCTCCCACTCTGCATTTCTTCACTCCACCTATTCAACCGTGGCCAATGTATAATATATCGTCTATGCCACCGTGGTAAAAGAATGATCAGTGAATATCAGTGAATAAAAGTTAGGAATTATCTAACACACTGTTTACAGCTTTTACATGTTAGCTATCGTCCGTAGAGACTTGGCACTCAATATAGAGACACTATCTTAAGCAACTAGTTATAACGTATCCAGATTGTTACACTGAATCAATGTTTTGGTTGATTTGAAGTGCACAATCTTGAAGTTATGAATTCATCTTCTAAATTCGATTAAACTCAAGTTTGGAAAGGAAATGAGCCATCCAGAATAAGCACGATTCAAAGGAAATGAAAAAGTTTTGAGGACGACAATAAAAGTACGGCCTATCAATTCCAGAGGCTGTCTCATTCTTAGAGTTTAGAAAACTTATAGTTGTTCTGTTGGATAGTTCATCCATGTTTGGTTGGCGAGTACAGCGAATGCTACATACATGATTTTTCTGCTCTAAACTATATCACTTACATCTGGACGACTAATTCGCCTAAAGCGTTATCCGGCCCTGAAATCTCAATTTCCCTTCGGCGATTATTGGCAATCAAATGCCTTATTGAATAATCCAGGAAGTCAGGCATTTAGGCCGAATATGTCAGCCAATTCTATGGGAACGATTTCTTCAAAGGGATAGCCAACTGAAATCTGTGGGAAAGTGAATGAGAATTGAAATTCTCATCCAACCCACTCTCAAAATTATTCGCTATTTCATCGCCAAGAAATATCAGATATAGGGGAAGAACGAAGAATTCATCTTTGTTGCTCAGAGCCACCTAGTAGTGAACCTTCTAAATGATTTGGATAAAGCGATACATTTGAATACAGAAAGCCATAAGCAGGTGCTTCAGGTCCACCAATTGAGGTGAACATCACAGCCCACATCACAACAATCAGCTCGATAACCGAAGTGTCAATGGTGAGCGCTAGAGAGTTATAAAATATATCAAGCAAACTTATTAAACACACTGAAATCCTGATAAGATACCAGTTATCTTATCCAACCTTTGAAAATTCTCAGTTATGGGAATTCACTGTAAAATTTTTAGTTGACTTTCAGAGTCAGATGTTTTTTGGAAGGTTTTTATACCCTATGGATCCCCTCAATAGCGCATAATCAACACTGCAGCATTAGTGTCCGGCCTTTATACACTAAAGAGCACTTGTGTAGCGGCCATTTCGAAATTGTGGCAGAAGAGCATCAAATAAAATCTTGGTGAATGATCGAATAAAAAGTTGACTAATCCAGATCACTCGAAGTTGGAATCTAACTTGCAGTTTCAGTGTTGTTAGTTTTACTGGCAAAATGAGTTGGTGAAGCGCATTAATGAGATAATTTGATTTCCTTACTCAACTTTCTTTGGTCTGATTTCAGTGTTTATACACAAATGTAAAACGCTCTTTCTGTGACCTCGTAATAAATTCCTTGTCAGTTTTCAAATCTACAGTAGAGTGACATGAGTGGCTTTCCACTCAAATAGGGTTGGGCACTTGGACCTTCATTTGTTCGAATTCACTTTCTTCGTGGTAGAAGGAGACGGAACGCCCTTGCTCTGTATAAGACTTAAAGGGCCATTCTTTACAGTTGATAAATTATAACAGATCACTCTCGAAACTAATTGATTCTATCGGCAAAAAGGTGTTACTAGTAGAGAGTACCTTCCAATTAGGCTGTTATTTTTAATGAAAGTACAAAGAAGTCTTCGCAGTACTCAGATATTGATTTTCAATATTTGAGACATCCTTTTGCTGGGGTGAGTTTATAAGTCATTTTACGAAATTGTATAGATGCGATTGTATCGTAGTGATGTATATGGCGATGTAAAGACTAAGTGCAATAGGCGTTATCAGTGTATTGGGTTGTCTCGCAATATCTTTCGCAGTATTGCAATATTCATTTTCCTTATGCCAAGTCGGCTTATGTTAAAAGGCTGTGGTATGTAAGAGCATGTTTCAGAAGCTTGGGCAGACACTTGGATACGGCTGTAGCATCATTGTTCGCCATTAAAATGAAACGGGTTGCCACAAAGTGATGTCTCGATGGGCACATTACGCATTGAGCGACCACCTCACATTGCAAAGTCGACTTGTCATATTTGCAGAAACTGCGCTAAGCAAGAAAACCACATCCACGCTATTATTGTTACATCGGATTATCACTTCTTGCGTGCCCTGAAGCAGAATTTACCGCTGGAACTATTCAGATTGCATTCAGCTCAAATTTAACCTCACCGACTTTTTTAATTGGCTGCCTTGTTCTTCATCGGTGGAAGGCATCCAGTCTTTATCCAGCAAACGATTGATATCGTTGACACTGATTGTGATTACATTGATGATTAAGTATTCTTTTTAAGTACTATGATATTATATTTTATCAATACTTTAGTTATATTGTATTGTTATTAGTACCAGTATTATTTTTAGTATATTTTTCTAGATAAATCACAAAACAAAATCGTCGAATTGTAGAAGAAACTATGAGGTGACCTAGCATTTGCACACGATGCCTGTTTACAATTTGGTTATTATACCGTTTCCTCAATGTTGTAGATATTGTGCTGCAGCCGGCTTATTATACAGTCTCAAAAATCTCACAGTCTAAAGATTTTTTGCCTAATTCATCTATGAAACAGGCTTTCAATTCATGCGCACATTAACGTTAAGGGATATCTTTACCATCATAAATCACTGTTTTGTGTTTGTAGACGCCATTAATGCATGACTACATCGTCTTCAGTCCGTGTTCTTTTATAGGCAATATACGACTCGCTCTCTTAACTTCATGGGAAAGTTATTGGCGCATATGTTCGTTCCGAGTCTTTAGAATCACTGGCAGTTTCTATAGAAAAAGATTTGGCAAGTTCTCTGATCGTGTATAATTCGTGCTGCCCAATTTAGCAAGTATTATGGGCAAAATTAGGATGAGTCAACACCTTCAATTAATTGTCTCGTAGCATGACCTGCCAATTAAGAACTCTTCTCATTCCACATTTTCTTCTGGATTTCCGACTACCAGGATCCCACGAAGTAATTTCTTCCTCGAAGCTCGTAATTTTACTACGCCACAAGAAGCGATTGAGCAATTCCACAGGGTATTGCTGTTGTCTGCGGCTGCAAGATTTTATAGTGATCATACCGCTAAAACTTGAAGAAGAGACATTGAAAACAAGCGCCAATGAAAATCATAAACAGAATGAAAGAATGTTACAGTTAGAACTCTAATAAGAGGATGAACCATTTTTGGTGCGATAAATAAGCCGGCTTGCGTTTAAGTCATATCTTAGCGAGTGTTGCACAAATTAGGCATGATTATATGGTAGCACAATGATTTCAAAGTTGGCATGTATGCATTAGAGTATTGCATGTCAAAGCCCTTCACCTGGGTGAGTAAGCATTTTTTTCAGGACTACACCCTAGATCTTTACTTGCGCCAAATATGGAAGGACCCACGACTAGCGTGGGAAAGCGACAAGCAGTCATCGTTGACAATAGGTGCGTTCTTTATACTGATCAAGTTGACAAACTTTTTGTTTTAGTTACCCCAGAAGGTAAACAATCTGGAAAATAGATGAAAGGAAACTGAGATGCGAACACTGCTTAGAACCATACACACTTGTAACGTAGCTCGAACCGCTACTATGTCTTGTCTTGCTCGTATGCTTGTGGGTATAATTCGTATCATAATTTGTCGTCAAAAGAAAACAAGGCAGTGGAAAAATTTAATTTCTGAACATTAGTTAAACTAAAGTGACTAAGTAATTGTAGTTCTGAATATTTTCTGTGTGATCTCCGACCTTACTGGGAAGCCTAAAACTGTTTTAGTATCTACAGAAGTTTCTGGACTTGTAAATTTGAATCTGCGATGGAGTTCTTAGCTACAATTACTTTGTATATTGTTGTCACTATGGACGGATTGTCCGCAAACTCTGAGAAACCTATGCTCAATGCTCCCGTTCACCAATCGTCTGTCGAAGTAATTTGGGTTTACCTCTTAAGCAGTCTAACACGGTTTATCGAGCATTAATTCAATGTTGTGCATACTGAAGGCTTTCAGTTCGCTTGATTGCATGGAATGTTCGTTAAAGCCATATTATCTACATTCTCGGGCACCCTCAAATATCCCGCACTAAGGGCAAACCAGAGACAATGTATATATTGCCACGATATTTGTCTCCGCTGCTCTTCTTTCATTTTTACCAGATTATAGCATTAAATGGGTATTTCTGCTCCCAAACTTGCCATATTAGAGTCAATGATGTACTCATAGTGACGAATCTGCACTATAAACCTTTGGTAGGCTACATTAGTCATGTTCCAATACTTCATCTTTCGCTTTGACGTCGCCAGTATCTCTGGTGACTGTGTAGGTTGTCGACTGTGTTTCGTACTGAACCCAGTAAAATTGCTCTCTATATCTGCTGCGTCTAAGAACAACCCAATAAATTTTACTCGCTTTAGAAAGTGAGTGTGTATCATATCTTCTTTCTAGGGTTTTGGCAGGATTTTACCGATTGGGTCGGTAGTCTTCCTATTCTGCATTTGATATTTTAAAAAATTCAGTCGTCAACGATTCTCGTCCAACAACTGTCCCTAAGAACGCATGACATGTTTGACTCACCTGATTTTCGAGAATTGGGTGTGAAATAATTCTTCTCAATTTTGACCGCTGACGTGCATCGGAACTTTGGATCATTTTTTGATTGTGTGATACTGGATACTCTTAGCAATGACACGTTTAATAAGACTAGGCCATCTTTCATCTTGCTAAGTAGCGACAACATTTTCAATGCGCACATTAAAGCAGAAAGAATAGCGAAGTGAAAATGTGGACGTGGAGTTCTTTATTCTCTTCACTGCAACCTCGACGCTTTGCAGCGCCTCAAGCCACTTGCTTCTCCTGGCTAGTTTTCGAGCTAAGTTGTTGATCATGCTAATCTCTCGATTTGGATAGATCTCACTGCAGCATTCGGAGATATTCATTTCGTTAAGCAAAAATGGTGCATTCAAAACTACTTCACTCCCCATATACATCGTTTTGTGAGATTTCGAAGAGACCTATTACTTCACAACGTTGTCGTGATTGAACAATATTTGCTGAGCTTGGCCGATTCTTAGTGTTATAAGAACGACGTCATCGTCAAATTTTACATGGTGAAATTGCTAACCACCAACTTCTTTTCTGGCGGTAGTACCATTCAATTTCGACTGACATTTTTAAGGACAGCAGTAAATAATCTTGACGTGATCGTATCGTCTTCTGTAATCTCTCACTCTACTGACACTGATGCTTATATCGTTTCGAAATGGTAGGTTCTGAAGTCTTCATACAACTCACAAAGAAATTTGGGCACTGAATAAGATTGGTCTTCATACTCGAATCTTCTTTGCAGCTTCTGTTTCAACTAAATCACTGAAAGTGTAACAGAGCGATTCGTGCATCTTCCGTGAATTCTCATGGAGTCTTCTCATCGCATGGATGTGATTTATCCCCTCGAAGACCAAACGGCACCTTTCGTGCCGTGCCGCGTGACGTCAAATTTCACTCAGCTATTGTAGCGGCGGCATTGCGTCTCGTGGGAAAGCAGGCGCTCATAACCAAATTTGGATGCTAGACATGCAGATATGTCTGCCCGGGTATTCTGAAGACCTTTGGAAAGATGGATGCGAGGATACGAACCCAGGTTCTAAGGGAACATTATCATCATTAAATGATGAAATTTCATTGAAAAAACTTCAACAGAGATAATTTTGGTAGAAAGAACATTTATATGTTCCATGTTACGTCTATATTTCTTACGTTCCGACGAGAAAACCATGTCGCTGCGAAAGGGAGCATATTTTCGGCTGGTGAAAAACATTTGTTTCTTGATGTTCTTGTAATCGTTCGATATTTTGAAAATAGCCAATTTTCATATTGAGCTTGGTTTATAGTTCGACCTTATACTAGGCTTTACTAATGAAAAAAAAAGTTTAGCTTTCGAACTACGTTGTTTCAACTTTACAGTGAAATAGTTTATACAGGTAAATTTTGATTTTGGGGGAGCTTCCTTGAGATTAGTCGATGAAGTGGCGTTGTTCTGCGATCTGCAGAATCTTCTGATAAACATGTCTTGTTTTGTAATTGTTTCCACATTACTTTGTCATTTTTTTCAAGTTATAGCCTCTGGCTTTCTAAAAACTAGTCGTCCATACCCAGTGCGTACTCTTTCTGCATTTTTCTCAGTCTCACTTTTCTCACAGTCTCACTCAAGCAGTGTAATGGCGGCATCTCGTCTTGTGGGAAGGCAGGCGCATAGAGCCAGATATGTCTGCGCAGACATGCAGATGCCGCCTCCAACTTCCTCATAAACGACGACGCGACGCCGCTTGCCTATCATCGCTGGCCCTGAAAGGGTCATGGTTCAAAGTCTTTTCGAACTTCTGCTTGTTCGCATAGCCGACCTTCATCCAGAGTTTATCAATTCAATTTCGATGACTCGAGATAGGAGTTCATATACGAAAGACGGCAGTCAAATGGAGCATTGCTTTTGTGTCGTGGTGTCATTGTGGCCTTGTTATACCGTTTGAACATTAAAACGGTCTTGTTCGCCTTCCACTGAAAAGAAACCTTGCGTGTAACAGGTCAACTTCATAGAGTCGAGTAGTCATGTTGATGAGAGTTAGTACGAGATCCTTCAGGATTCAGGTCTCCTTATTCTATCCGATCTCTGTGTTGTGCGATTTTTTACCTGTAAAATAAAGCTGATTTATAGGAGAAAGAACGGTCAGACGCCATATCCGTCCTTTTGTAATTCAAATGAGGGAAGACGCATTGTCATTGAAGAGATCGATGCCACAAGCTGTAAGCGAGACGCAAGTACTAATCGTCAATTATTTTCTCCAGTGCTTTGCTGGAGACTGTAAGTGTTCCGTCTGAGCAACAGAGTGGAGTGTTCCTAGGCTTTATCATTGCTCAAAGCCTACTTGAGCATTGAGAGTGTTGCTCCCACTTTTTGTAGCTATAATTATAAATGTTGCCCTTCTCCCTCTAAGAGCTACTTTTATCATTTTTTCACAACGTTTTGCAAATTCCGACGTGAGTTCTCGATTGCCTGCAGCTCGTGCAATTTGCAATCGGCGCATCAGCTCAAGCGTACGTAGAGTCTTAGACAAACGTCTTTTGGTGGCTTTCAAACTCTCGGCTTTTATAGCTAACATGAATCTCATGTTGGATGAACCGGTTGTACTCCTCGTTCATATTGCCATTACCAACATCCTTCCAAGAGCCGATTGATGATTTGAATAAATCACAGATTATGGTGACCTCAAAATTACGTTCCTTGAAGTTTTCTTTCTATTTTCCATTAAGCAGAAACTCACATGAATGAGGCGATGTTGGATCTCATGACATATTTTTCGACAAAAGCGACATGGCTCAGGCAGAATCTGGCCCTTACTATGATGTAGTAGTATATTTCGCTATGGTACTGCCTATTGGGAGACTCCCACATCTGCTACTACTATTAGTGAGGCATCTGGAATTGTGTTTGGATTATCAGGAAAGTCGTAGTTCGTATGCTGAAATCGGACATTCTTCCTCTCTGCTACTTCTGATTTAGCTTATGAAATTTGATGTGACGTTCTACAGACGTTCTTCAAGATCAAATCTCTACGTTAAATTCTTCAGTAGTAGTCTTGAAGAGCGCTTAGTCTTTCCGTAGAATTTCTCTGAATTCATATGCGCATCGACCTTGCTTTCGCATAGCTTGATGTCGACGCGTAAACAACTAAGATGGTCAGAGTAGGTATGGGCCTAAACTACATCAACCGTAAGCATCCGATTCGGGTGACATCGAACAAATCGATGTTAATCGCCAGACTGGTGTTTTACGGAAACGTCAATCCGCCGACTCTACTCAGACCTTAAAAATTCTTCTCAAGATACAACCACTGATGTTATATGATATGCAAAACTTTGATATCGAGGGAACTCGAATCCGTGCATTTCATCCTTTCTGGGCGAGTTTTTCTTCAGAGCAATCAATTGGTGTTGATAGCATGTCGTCATCTCATCTCGGCTGGTCCGATGACGTGGTGCTTCAAATTTCTTGCCTGCATAATCAGGTCCGCTATAGAGGACTTAGATGTAAGTTTACCCGTATTCTAAGCATAGATTGTCACCTTAGTCCGTTGCAACTATGACAGCTAAATATGCCTCGAAGACTTTTAGCCTCTCCGTACCCATCCCTTCCAACGTTGCCCTATCAGAAACTCCTTCAGAGTCTTGAGAATGGGCTTCATTCTCTCAACTGTATAAACTTTTCATACCCAACTATTTCAATAGCTGTCCGTTTTGAAATAACTTGCGCGAGGTTGCAGTATCATCTCAACGAACGATAACTGGCGTCTTGGCGACTTCGCCCTCTTCAATGCCTGAACGTCATATATAATGCTATTCTACTTACGCTGCTACTTATATGATGAAGGTCACCAATGTGTTTTCACACGCTATAGTATTAATTTCTTATTATAGCTCATCTACACTATGTGACGACTCACCCGTGACTTTCCCTTTATACAATTAAACCACCTCTGAGGTAGATGAAGGCGGCGAAACGTCGGTCGTGGTTTTTGAAAAAGGTAAACCAAAGTGGCACACACTTTATCAAAGAGGAGAGTTGCGAGGTCTCAGCTCCAAACTTGGGGGCCGGGTGTACTCACGGGAGTATTTTCGGTCTATTCGGTGTAGATGAGGGCTTGAGTGTTTGAGGTGCCTTCTAACCTACCTTCGTGTACTTCCTAGTTATTTGGTTGCAAGCTTTTAGTCTAATTAGCTCGTAGAATACAATCAACGTGAATGAAAAACACTCACTTAGCCATATATGAATATGTCAACGCAAGTACAAGATGCGTGTGGCAAGTCGGCGCAGGAAAAACAAGGAGTCTATTCTGTGAATTACGAGTTTGCTTTTCGTATGTGTTCAGCGTGCTATCCGCCACTTGAAAACGTAACAGGTATTCTTTCGACTAAGCGACAGATGATCCCTTAGAAAAAGAGATCATTCGTGCCTTAGCATATAAAACATCTAGTTTCTAATCTCCTACACTTACAAAGTTTAGCTGATCTGCCGTTTAAATTCATTAAAAGAACGGATTTGTATTGCCTCAGTGTTTTCTATTTAAGTCACTAAGGAAAATTTTTGAAGAGGAGCTATCAAAATGAGATACAACTTATGTAAGGGGTAGATAATAATAAATAATGTGGTAAAAATAAGTGAGGGGTAGATCTTTGAAGAACTGACTGAACGAAAAGACGAGACTGCAAGGCCGGAAAACGAGTATCGCAGTGTAGAAGTGCCCATAACAGACCACATGCATGGCTCGAAATTGATTATCAGGAATATTGAAATTTGGACGTGGTCTCAATGAACACTCGATTCGAGAAATAAAACTTTATTTACTACTCACGCATAGCGCAGTTTTCTCTTCTGCCAAATTAGTAATATTCGCAATGTATTAAGGCGTCGACATGGTAAAAGCAATTTGGACTCCGGACACTTTCTTTCCGAATGAGAAGAAGTCATTCTTCCATGAAGCCACCTCACACAACTCATTCTTACGGATTGACAATCACGGGAACATTCTTAGAAGCATTCGCCTTACCGTAACCGCAGATTGCCCAATGGATTTGCAAACGGTTTGTTAAATATGGTGTTTGTACCCTAGATTGTTAGCTTTCTCTATCCTTAACGTTGAGCTGCAAAACTTAGCAAGAAAAGCATAATTGCCATGTTCAGCTACTGCATGGGCAATAAAAATGTCAGTAGTAGATTCAAAGAAGATGAAGCACTCGTAATAAACTATCCAAGTTTGCATTGTTTTTGTGCCTCTGAAGGAAAAATCTATGATATGTGACGCCATAGTCACTCACCAGAGCGTTTAGCATTTATTTAAAATTGCGTAGTACAAGGGATATTTAAGTAAAATTGCTCGTCTTCACAGCTCATGCAGTATCTGTGGATAAATGATGCAGAACATATTGAGTTTCCATGTTAAAATTAAAAGCGTTCTCTTGCTAATTTTTCTAGAGAAGGTGAGTGGTGTGGTTGAAAAATGCTCTTTGATCAAGCGAATGCATTGCCGTGAGATAAGGTTTGCGACTTGAGCAATGTGATTTTACAGAGTTTAGCGATTAGTGATAATATTAGATTGAGATTGAACATTGGTTTATTTTGTTTGATGCTAAAGATAAATGATCGAATCAACTGCACATTCATTGTCATAAACTGAAGTTCATGCCTCATGATTTAATCGCTGCCTTCGTGTTTTTAAGTTACTTTGAAAACAGAGATGTTCGGGTGTTAGCCAGGACGTTACTCGTGCAATATCGAAAAAAAATCAAGGATATAGTCTAAAGCGATACACTCGTTAACCACTTGTTACTCTATCAATGATTTACGGTTGATATTTTCAGTTCCCACTGGACATCCAGAAATGCTCCTTAGAAATCGAGGTAGGCAATTCATGTCAAATTTACATTTTGGTTAGTTTTTTTTTTTTGAAAATGAAAATTGTAGGATAATGTTTCTAAAAGTGATGTACTAGTCTGACCTTCTGCCCCGACATTTTCTTACAATCTACGTGGCAGCGCTTTAGCTCGGCTATCTCCAAGATTGCACAGAAAATTTAACTAACTTTACTTAACTTAGGCTTAACCAGCTCTCTGCGACATTTATAAAGAAGCACCAACTGAAACAACTCATAAAGTGTTCGAATACCTTTGTAAAAGTGAAACGCGCAAAGAAGTGTTGAATATGAAAGTGTTGGAGAGAGATCCCAAATCCGCATAATAAATGTGATGACGAATCATGAAAAAAAAAATAAAAAATGTCAAAAGTATTCAGAGACTGCTTTTTATTAGCATGCTTTTCTGAATTATTTATGTAAAAAATTATAAGCATCCATGAATATGCGACTTTCGCATCTTTATGAAACAGTGAGTTTGCCTTATGCCAGCGGCATTCTCAGTCTAAGACCACGTAGCTTCTCTCCGAGTGGTGGAACGAGGTTCAAATTCTAATAGCAAACTACTCTATAGCACAGCTGGATTTATGCTTCATTATACCTTAGACGAGAGGCCGTCTTTTTGCTCACGACTCAGTTCTTCTAGATTTATATTAAGACTTCGACTCAACAACCTTTAAGTGCCTGGAAGGGATTTGATAGCCTGCTCGATGTTTACTTTGGGAGAGCACAGTAACCCTCAAGTATAGCCAGCAACTGTCACAGTACAAACAAGTTTATTGAAAAGGTATGATTCATTACCCAGCCACGAGCTCGACTGTAGGTCACTGCAATGTCGGGAGATTTTATCACCTGACTTACGGTGACTTCCGATTCGGCGTCGATTCCTCTATAAGTGAGGGTATATCCCCTAAGATCGGCTGTGTATAAGTGCCATGCCAAACCTCATAAAAAGCTCAAAACATGCTATCATAGTATAAGCATGATTGAAATCTCTTCTTTTTTGAAATTCTCAGATGAATTCCAAAGTTCCACAATTTCGTTATACCTGTGTAAGGATGAATGAATAAATGAAACATCTAGCGTTGGGACCTCATGATTCACGCTAAGAAAATAAGACACAATGTAATCGGACTCACGGAAACAAACAAAACAACATCACTTCATTCCACTCATAGTACTGGTGATGTTCCCGGGAGTACGTGGCAGTGGTTGAGCTACAAAAATTTTTTGTCTTGAGCAAAGAAGCTTAGATTTAACATGAGCTGTGGGAACGACGTGGACTGAAGAAGGATTTGATAGTCTTCATCGCCTATGCCTCAACATCAAGTTACCACATCGATGAAACTGAGACATGTTATATCGATTTGAAGATGTTTCATATGGAAGATTGTAGCGTACCGTCTGCAAAGTTATTATAGACAACCTCAACACTATGGGTGGCACGAGAAGAGCGTATAAAAGGCGTGTCGAGGTATCTTCCAAATACGAGATTTTGCCATCTTCATTGACTTGAAAGATGCTCATTTTTGTGGAAGGTGAACCAAAGTTTGAGAGCCTTCGAGAATACAGCGTGTTTTTTCCCCACACAATGACCTTTCATGAGCTATGCTATTCTCCACTGACAATGTCGTCTTCTTGGAGAAAAAGATTCGATAAAGCGACATCACATTGCAAAATTTTCTCTCGGAGGTGTTGATCAAAAATTCTGCGAAGCTCCTTTATTACCAGATTATGAGTTACAAAAAGTGGTAGATGAATCAGATAGCACCACAAAAACTCCTATGGAGTCACAAGACTGTTCACCGCAATTCATTGTTTATTTAGAGCTATGGTTACTCAATACGTGACATTATCTATCACTGGCACGATCACGACGCCGTCATCATAGACGAGAACGCTCATCTGGCTCATTTTACGATTCGTGGCCATCATCACATCGAACGTATCATATCGTTGAGCACAGGTAGGCGATCTGAAGCATCGCACTGAGATTTTCGCCGTTATTCAAATTATTACTTTTTTTGGAGAATAGTGTCAATTTGTGCGTGCGCTTATCTTCTTCTAGGTATTCAACTTACTGAACATACTCATATTCACTATATATTTCGATATTGACCTGGTCATGACGGCAGTTGATCGATTGTATAGCGTGATTCGCAAGCGGCGCGATTTTCGTTACTCAATGAAGTTTTTCTCTGTTCTAGAGAAAAAAATTAGGTTTCTGGTGGCTCTCTGATACTCTGTGACTTCCTCTAAACGCTCACATGCTTTGGTGCATGTATAACTGATACGTGTGAAAAACTTATTTTCGTTGTCAAGTGCACTAAAAAGGCCTTTCAAGAAACCAACCAAATTGTTGAAATCATCGGATTTGAGCTTCCGAATAATTCCTGGAAGTCTAGAGGAATAGCTTTGTTCAGAGAAAAAGGCCCACTAAATAATCGTGTACCTAGAAAAGTACACTCCGTTCAAACGGGTTATGCAGAAACCTGGGGAACACATAAGTTCGGTACTTCCGTTGACTGGTGTCGCATTTCCAGGATAGGAGGCTCAGGCGATGTATGAGTAAACGAAAAGGGTTGAACCCGCGAACACGCAAGCATATGATCGACAAATTTAACGACATGGGAAGTTACTACAGAACATTCGCTCTAGGCTGAAGTTACTTTTTTGTTAGTTGAGAAACACTATGTGGTTTTTTCGTGATCAACACCTCGGAAAAGGAGATAAAGGATTTCGTCACTGCAATATCTATAAGTATGGTTACAAACATATAATTTCTGTTTGTTCACTAAGCAACAGCAGTCTTCATGGCGTGCTATGAATCTGTTATCTGCGCTGAGAATACCCGACATCCAAAGCTATAAAGCATGAAAAGAACTGATTGCTGTTTCACTGTTTTTCACATCATGGAACTCAGCACATTATGTGATATTTCCGTTTTCAAGGGAGTGACTGAGGAGTGTCATGTGCTGCGCTCTGTGCGAGTGTAGATGTGTAAGAGTTTGCTTGTTTTTCATTCGAACCTAAATATTATAACATAGACGTCTTCAAGTCAGCGGAATAAACATTAATTCCACTTCACTTTTCCTTCAGGAAACTACTCACGACTTTCCGCCTACTTCACATTCAAACGGAATATTGGTTTCTACCTCATCCAAATCTACCTCCCTTCATCGCTAATCGTCGTGATCTCTTGGGTGTCGTTTTGGTTGAACAGAGAAGCCGTTCAAGCCAGGGTGGCAATTGGTATGGTTTTCCGCTTAATTATTCCATGTTTCGAAAATGATTGTAGAATAAAGTGGAAGGTACGAAGTACAACAGGATGATGTATTGCTATAGAAAGCAATAGAATGCTGCTCCATAAATATTACATGAGAAATGAAAAATCTATCAAATCAAGAGAATATGTCCAACGAAAATTGAATTTGGACTCGTATAATTTTTGGAGCGCTCAAGTAGTTGACCAGTAATTGAGCCGCTTTTCCTGAGTACGTAAACTTATATCCATGATTCTCACTAACCCAAATCAAAGAATTGTCACCTGAATAGACAGCGCCCAATTTTTTGTTTTGGCCGCTGTGACACCAATACATGGCACACCAACCACTTCGACAATTTTTCACCTCTACTCCCTTTCTTTTTGTTGTTACTTCCGTCCTATAAATACTATAAATCGGTTTTTCGGTCCACTTCTAATGTCTTTTGAGATACATGGTCGTGTTCTTATAAGCATCTGCCATGTATTTTGTGGGTTTACAATTCGCAAAAGTTTCCTTTCGATCTGTCGCTCTTACAACAGTGATGATATTATAACTATGTCCAATAATGTCGAGCGGAACGCAAAGCTTTGAGTCTCAGGCGAGAGTTGAACCCGTGTCCACCTTATCCGGTAGCGCACAGTGGCAGCACGCGTCACTGCCGCCTGAACTTCAAAGTTTTGCATATCACTCAGCATTCTCGAATATACAACTCTTGTTTGTAAAGAAATAACATACGTCTCCTACGAACCATATACTGTCGGCACTTAATGAATGTGCACAAGCTGTGTAAAGAAAATGACAATTTTTTGAGTTGTCATACTGTCATCCCATGCAGCACATCGCTGCCATTGGAATGCAAAGACAACGATCTTCTTGTTAAAAACAGTGCTTCAACTACATACTAAGCCAATTCATGGAAGAAAAAGCGTTGCTGTACTTCTTCGCTAGTCAAGTTCTTATTATTAGTTTTTCGTCATCAATATTAGGAATTAAGAAAATATTGAGAGTTTACCCCCACATGAAACATGCACAGATGTTATATTGGCCACTTCCACGTTTCAGTATGTAACCTATTCGCGCCTTTTGCCTGAGTTCAAATAGTCTAATGTTGAGGCCTATGTTCGAATTTCGTATTGTAATTTCACGTTGAGAAAGCTAGTAAAATCTAGCTTACTTGCTACTTCTAATTTTTCGACAGGAAGTACTGAGGTGGTTCTAAAGAACTGAGTTGGAGTATTACTAACAGCAAAACAATTTTATTAAGGAGTGACGACCGTGCTGACGATGACAACCCTCATGACGAGCACCAATGCCACCTTGCCAAAGGTAAAACTTGCTAAGTTTTTGTCGACTGGCCGGATGATTTATATAGCAATACCAGTCTTCAATTCATCAACGTCTTTGTGACCTTGAAGAGTTCGACTGACTATGAGGGTAGAATCTTTGACTTTGGGAATGAGCTGCAATTTGCCTTTCGGGCCATTCCGAATTTCTGGCAAGTTATTCAAATTCACGCGTTATTATTAGGCAGGAAAGAAAGATCTGGAGCACTGAAAAATTAAAAATTTATGAATAAATTTCAAACAAAAAAATCATAACTATTCAAGAAAAAGGTCATCGTTTTCTACAGCTTTCTGCCATCGGTCCGCAAAGCTTCGGACCTGGTCGAAGTACCATTACTTTGACTTCGAATCGAAGAACTCTTGATATGCTTCTTCATCTTCATCAATTGTTTCAAATCAGCGACGTTTAATAAATTGATCGGCATTGATAGTGGGAAGGCAAAAGTCGGATGGAGCGCAATCTGGACTGTAGACATGATAAGGCAGCACCTCGACTCCGTCCATTTCATCAAACTTTGCTTTGGTCTTTTTGGCAATGTACGTGCCTCAGAACTTTCTTTCCAACCTATTAATACGTTGCTTATACCGGCATTTTGCGGCAGTGTGAAAACTTTATAAACTGCTTTGTGATGAGAAGGCGATTTATTACAGTTAATAATATCATCGCGTCATCCTTGTTATTGCTCTTTTATTATTACCACCAATTTTTTTTTGTTTCTGGTATATATCACGATTTCACCTGAGTCTTTTACTTGAGCGCAAGCGTACTTAACATCACTTGCAAGTCAGTGGCTCTCTATCCGTCTATCATATAATAATAGCACGCCTTATTGTTTACGTTTTCTATGATTGAAATGAATTTCGTGGTATCTGCGCCGCATAGGACAATTCATTTTGACCAGAGGCAATTGAAGCATAAATGTCTACCTCATGATTGGCCCTTTCGGGAAGTTCTCTCACTCAACGAATCCGTCAATTTCAGCATGCAGAGCAGTGTTTTTTCAGGTGAGCTATGTGAAAAGTCTCGACATCTTTCTAGGAATATGCTTTTTCATTGGTGAGTTTTACAAGTCCTCAATCTACACTTAGTTCCGTATCCCTTTGCGGACGGTGCCATTTTCGGCTGGTGGGCGGTTCGGACGGCTACGAAGAGAGGTTGCTGGGGCGCGCTCCAATGCTAATGTAGTGGTTTTCTAATAAAATTCACTTTTCATCATTAAACGGGAACTGTGTGTCAGTAGATGGTCATATATGATAAGACTGACTCCAATAAAATTTTTTTTTAATAGGAATAACGTAATTGATCCATGCATAATCATTATCCACATCTTCACAGGGAACAACCAAGTAATCATAAAAAAGCCAAGTTAAGAACCTTTAGAAAACATCTCACAATTAAATCAGACAATCCTTCAAATTTTTCAGTTCTCATATAATTTATTGCATGACGTACGTAAAATTCGTCGTGCCAGCTGAAAATTGGACAACAATGAATACTTTGTCAGAAAAAACTACTAATCATGGCATGCGATCCATTTATCGACAATTCTCAATTTTTTTTTTTCGAAATTGTGCGCTTCAAATCTCCATTTCTCAGATCAATGCGTAATTTCCTTTGAATTCTTTATTCATAGCTATGGTATGCGAAGAAATGGAGGGATACTGTTTCTTTCTGTAATCTCCACCCTCTTTGAGACCTTCGGTAGAAATGGATTTTTTACCGTTGTGAGAATTTCAAGAATCATTTGATTGCTTGAAAATCCGGAAATTCTGAACGCACACTTTATTTTCAGAGTGGTTTCCATAATGCGCTCTAACAGTCGAAATATTAATATTTTCCACACTCATGCAGTTCTCGCTGTTCAAAGCTTTTCGATTAAACTTTCGATGATTGTTCGATAGCTCATATTTCGACGATTTTCATAGTAACCTTGAACTCTTTATTGTACCGTAGCAGTCGAAAGAAGAGATTACGTTCCGCTGTCAGTTGATATGTTGCAAAAAGCTCGGTGACTTGGGTCAATGTCACCAAATCCCACCCATTGAGTGTGAAACCCACGCTCCTTCTAATTGTTACAACACTCTGAGGAATCCTCTCCAAAAATCAACTACGTCTTTGAAATCGCTGAAATTTGCGCTATCGATTGGTCATTGATCGTACATAGGAAGAACTTCACCCGGCGAGGAATCCTCACATGTGAAGGAAAATTTTGTTTTGACTGTCACAGCGCAGAAAGCAAGCCATTTGAGCAGTTTAACACACATTTTGGATTGACATATTTCGAGCTAGCGAATGAATACTAATAATTTAGTGGAGCAGGTCTCTTCTAGAGATAACCATGGCTCATGAGAGCAATCGCTGAAATGCTTAATTTCTCTTTGCCAAAAATAACATAAGAAACGAAATGTAACTGAATGATCCCAAAAATTCCGTAATGGATTAGAAAAATGGACTGCGATTGCAAAATGTTATCCTTTCTCTATTAGTAGATCGTATGTGGAAATCTTATATCACAACAAGCTTACTACCAAAATCAAAATCTTTCAAGCCATCGATTGAAGACAAAAACATCAGAGAGACAAGATAAAATGTTCAATAACAGCTGGAGAAATACACTATTTTCGCAAGAATGTGGCTTTTTCCCTTAAACAAGGCAAGGTTTGGGAAGCATTATTGTTGATCTTGCCAAAATGATTCATACAGATATATCATCAGTGATATTTTATCGTTTTTGTATCATAATGTTCCAGTGCAAACTTGATTAACTCCAAACTGTATGGAAGCACGCATCAATCTTCGTAACCATCGGAACGGCGCGCCCATCTGAGGGTCATAATAGCCCTCATCGTCCGCTAAAGGATTTATAGGGAGTTCTTTTCCAGTGGTACTGATTAAATCCTGGAACCAAAAACATACTGTTCTTTCCAAAATTGAAAAAATTAACTTTCAAAAATCAAATGTGCTTCTAAATTTCGCCTTTATACGGGTGAACTGAGAGAGCTGAACCTAAAGCTCTTATAGTTAAAGATTAGAAATTGTGAAGCAAAACACAAGCCTGTTCACAAAGTTGATTTGAAATTTAGGAAAATAAGCAAGAATAATGTGGTTATCTAGTTATCTCTTTGGTTCTGTAAAGTTAGTTATGAAGAACTCCCGTCGAAAAATCTTCCTATTGAAATTCTCTTTGGTGCGAGTCGACCGGAAACTGTGTTTCTCAGTGTTTGCGTCGTTGTTGGAATACGCAGCGATCGGATATTTGATGAAACAAAAGCGATCGTCGTCGAAAGAATTGCCCGTTCAGTATCATGAGGCCAGTGACGAAGTGTTGGAAAGAGAGAACACTTGGCGAGACGCTGAAAATGGTCGTGGCAGACGAGTACAGGTCAGTAGTACTTAGTGATTTTTATATATTGAATTAGAAACACCAAACTGACCAGCAAAAAAAGAAACGGCGGAGTCATATTTGTACATCTATTAAGTTACAATAGCCGTCTGCTGTCCCTTCAGAGTAAAGGCTCTCAGGCTAGATATTCGCGATAAAATGGTAAAAGTACTACTGCGCAAGCAAACCGATTGTGATTCAGATATGTATTCATTCTACTCACTTAAATGAATTTATCAAGAGTCTGTAATTTTATCTTATCTATTCGTAATCGAAACTATGAGGCTTTTTGACATAAAAAATCTGTTCATTTTCTTCCTCAGATCAAAAACGAAGCCCAAATGGATCAGAGAATTCCCTTGCTGTCGGTAGTGGAGAGTATTCCATTCACGTCAAAGCTATCGTGGACTAGCGTCCGTCCATCTCAGGTCTGTATTAGCCGTTAAAATTCTGAGTGACTCCTGGAAAATTTGAGATTCTGTCTCTTTATGTATTTGAAGCCGCTATTCTCGTGGATCCAGAATCTATTTGTGTTAATTAGAGGATTCAAATTAGTGAAGAAGTTTTAGGTGGATCTCTTCTCGCGATTTGCGTTTCCAACGTTCTTTCTTCTCTTTCATATAGTTTACTGGGGATTCTACCTGAACGTCTAGAAGACTTGCCTAATTTAAACTGTTTCACTCTTCTGCACTTACAATTGGATGGGCGCTCTGCGACTACACGCGACAGTTGTGACATTGGGAACTCCACTCAGACATTCAGAAGAATGGGAAAGCTGTGTTCGAAATCATCTACATGAAAAGTTCTTACTACTTTCTGTGATTTTCTGACAAACATTCTCTTAAACTATGATACACTAAAGTTAATCACAAAAAAAAATCTGCACAGGAAAGATTACACACTTTTTTATGTTTCTCATATTCGCCTCCCAAACGTGCTCACAATCTTGTTAAGAAAAAACGACTACTACACTGACATAATATATATACCTGTTTGTCCTGTTCGTTGAAGGAACAATTTATGATCCTCTTCTAATGGATAGCTGAACATCTAATTATTTTTCCCGCCATTAACGACTCGAGTGGATACTTGTTTCACTTAAAGCGGGATTGGTGCGATAAATTACAGAAGACAGCCCACAGACACTCCCACATCATAACCAGTCACCTGTTGTCATGACGTTACACTCTTGACAATAATAAGCTATTGGTCATTCCCTTAAAAACGCCTAAATAATTAACACAAATACGACTACTTCCATCTTGCTAATTAGAGAAGTTATTGTGTGCGTTCTACCCGGAAAAATCTGCTGTCAATTTGCCGATCATATATCATGAAGACCTGGTTACCAGGCTGTTTGATGGAACCAATGACCACTTATATTGCAGTGCACTTCTGACCGCTGTACCAGAAATGCCCATATCTCTCGAGGCATTTATCCCGTTCGCCACCGCATGTTCATTTCGTCGTTTGTCTTCGAAGATAATCTTTTCTTGTGAACTGGTGATAAAATCGCAACCACACTTTAACGAAACAACATCGTCGCAATAGGACTCCGAGAAACATGAGAAATCGATGTAAAATGTAAATTCTATGAGGAGCTCAGTAAAGTAACTATTCCAGGGTGGAACTCTGTCCAATCTACATCTCATGAATTAGATAATTAATCTAACGAGCCATTCAATATGAGATCGAGCCCATAAGTAATCAAGAAATATACTTCTGATATATTACAAAACGTGACAAACTAAGGAATTTCCCATAGCTTTCTTTTCGACTGTCTTTGAGTCCTCGCTCAAACCAATGTAATCTGACAATGTTGTGCTTTTTTGAGCCAAAAAATGAGATCTCTTGTGGCACTTATACAGTACAAGACACGTGTTTCGGCATAACAGTCTCGTCAATTTCCTCGCACAACTGACTCAATCGAAAGCGTCTTGCACTGTATAAGTGCCATAACAGACCCCATGAAAGGCTCAAGATATCTTACCAGATTATGATATCTCTGTGATGAAAATACCATATGAGAAAACAGAAAATCTACCGAGGAGAAAATGGAACAATTCAAAATTTTTCAAAATGATAAGAAGTCCATTTTCTCGAACGACTTGCTATATAACATTTGAAATTATGTCGCCGAACTAAAAAAAAAAGTATATTTGCAATAATGATAGTTTACAGCTTCAGAGGGTGTGATGTAACTCTACACTTCAATCTGCCTGAGAATGCGAAGAAATACTTCGCCCAGTATAAACAATCCCCAGTTCATCGAACACTGACTTACACCATCTAGTGGTCAAGTTGTGAGGCATGCGTTGTGGATTAATCAAATCTCTCGGTATGACTGAGTTATCGCTAATGGACCATAACAAACCCCACATTCCACAGCTGCCTGAACAGTTTTGAAAATTTCAACAGACTCAACTACTGCTATTGACAGCACATATGTTTCAACCATTAGGGATGCCAGAAATTATCACTGACAATCGTTTTTCAATATTATAGACTACATTGATAGTCAATATACAAGTTGATGACCACTAATAGAATTCTGTTGCGGCCATAAACAAAATGAAAACGATGTGAACAGCCTGTTGAAAAATGAATAACATTGGCACTTTTTGCAATGAGTTCCCCAGCATCAGCTTCTCAACGAGGTTTATCCCACCCTCCGATTGACTCGCAATTTCACTGGTGTTATCTGCTGATGATGGTGAAATTTAACGACACATGATAGTCGCTGTTCGGGGATTACACAGAAGTGAAACCCATAGTTTACACATATATTGTTTTTTCTTGCAGATAAATTTCGTCGCAACAATGTTCGCTAAGACAAGAGATCACAACAAACCAGAAACAAAAATTAAAAGTCGGGAAGTGTGACGAGGAGGTATGGTGTTCAAATGAAAGCCTGTATAGCTTAGCTGAAGTAAAACATTAAACTACATCAGATACACTCTAGTGGAGATACGATGAAGGAGTACAAACTAAAAGTCACATTCAAAGTTCTGAATCTCCAGTTAACAAAGACCTGTATTTGTTAAACTGGCCAAAATAAATCCACTACGAATAAAATCTATGTATTTGACCCTGGATTAACAATAGAACCCGGATTATGCCCAGTTCCAACGGATCCAATGGGCCCAACCGATACTGGACCTCCCACTGATCCGGGCATGTACCCGACTGATGCAGGCATACCAGCGACATTTGCTGAGGACACCCTAAATATTGTCTAATTAGATAAAATAGACTTAAGAAGATTTGTAAATGAAGAAGGATGGCATTAAGTGATTGAAAACGAAAAAATGAGAGACGGAGAAAGCGAAAAAGTTACAACATTAACAGTTTAATGTGGTTATAATCAGAAATCCATACTTATCGAGACACTGTCGAATCGCTGGCCAAAGTGGGCATTCGCCGGTTCTTGCTGCTTCTTGGGAACAAGCCATGAAAATGGAGACCATTGACTCGTCTTCTGTACCATGCTGCTTGATTGAATTCCTAAATTCCAAAAATCACAATTACTGCATACAAAATTGTATTTTTTACGAACACTTTTTTTGAAGCTTGCATCTTCTTCTTGAGTACTGGCTGATGTTTTGGCAATTTCGCATTTGTGAAAGTCCAAACGTACTATCCAATATCATATCTGATCATTGAAAATCTATTCCTAAATCAATTACGTCTAGGCTCTGAGAAAAGCGAAACTGCCGAAACATTAGATAACAGTTTAGAAGGTATATACCGACTCGCAAAAAACTGTAGATCGTAAGATCATTTGGATTATTCAAATCGAGATTTACTGAAAAGCGGACTTTTTATTCGGACGACATATTTTTTAGGTGACATACGGCAATTTGAAACTAACAAATATTCCGACGACCCTTAAACCCCTTGGTCTGTATTAAAAATCCTCCCCTAAGCACGCCCTGATTGGGAACGAGTGTTGGAAGAAAACATCACATGAAAGCAGATCTAATTCACACGCCAAGGAATTTCTACAAAAACGATGGCCAACATGGCCTACTGAGAAGCCGTGGGAAAATGCCGTTCGTAGAAGTAAGTGGGCTTCAGATAATGTGGATAAGAAGAAAAACTATCTAGTGGATCACATGACCTTGCGAGAGACTGATGAAAAGAATGTTAAAGTGGAACGCAAGACCACTCCATCACTTTCTAGGATTTTTTACAAAATAGATGGTTGAATTTGTATATCAACCAGATGCATCAACGACTGGTATGCACCAATGTATGCAAGATGTATACAAATTAGCAAAGGGAAGCACCATGCAACAAGTATAGTTGTTGAAGTCCCAGGTTTTAACTGATCTAATTGACAGCGAAGTCAATGAAATTTCATGATAATACCATTAGAAATATCGGACGTTATGTGGGGGTCCACTGATCAAGCCTCTTCCAGAGAATAATTATCGCAACATCGAGTGCATACCTCCACTTTATCTCATATTCCTTAGAATTACTTCTCACAGGTTCTCACATTAGTTTATTACCTCATTGTAGGCACAAGCGTTGCAAAACAAACAGTCGGGGATAAAGCTGATATCAAGTCAGGTCGGTCAATTCTCCCTCTCCGTAAAAGCGAATTTCCAATCAGAAAGTTTTCAAAATGAACGTACGTCTGCATGTTATACACGAGCCTTAGCAGATGCTTCTCATTACTGCGTGGACAAAATATCCGACTAGGACGAAAACAGATCTAAAATAGTGAAGAATGAGGAATAGAAGTCTGAATTTCCTGCTCCTTAGATGCACTACACTAACCAAAATAAGAACATTGATGTTGTTCGGGTCGAAAACAGTTCCTGTCTGATAACGCCGTATGCTAGCATTTGTTTGCTCCCTAGCCAGACATACTAGTTGGATAGACACATTCCAATACATTGATGGAGATGGATCCTGAAAACGAATGAAAACGTTCGAAAAATTCCACTCGCAATTACTCTTCTCTAATTTGAACAAAGAAGTTCACAACTGCAACTCACCATCTGAGCATTCATAATCTGAACAATTCCAGATATTGCACCGTTCGCAACTATTCGACAAAGGTTTATAAATGAAAAAACAGCAAGTTCGTTGTTCAGCCGGCAGACCACCTGCTCGAAATATCGCTCCAAAGTCGCTACATCGCTTGCGGATGGCGAATTTTTGGCTGAAATATCATAAAAATTCAGCTAATAATACCATGAACGACAAATCAGACTTAGTAGCCATCAAAATCAGAAATAAATAGTAAGAACATGTACCAGAACAAATGAGCACTTGTCGCCCGACATTCATTTGACGCAATCTATTATCTATTAAGTGCGAAAATACTGACTTTCTTCATCTTTAAGCCAACACACTTGTACTCTGACCGAACTTTATTAACACCTTCAGATCCCACCGATAACTGGCAATCATACATGCTTTCGCATTTTGCAGAGATAAAATTTAGATTTTACAGTCGCAGGATACATGCTTTTCACTTTTCTACTCGAAAATGCATATACTGGACATGAAAGTAATAAGCACTCAATTCTGACCGCAGACGACATCAGAGACCATTGAAATATATACATTTTCCCAAACATGGCAAAATTCTCTTCATCCAGTACTTGTAGTATCAAAACAGTTGCAAGGTGGAATGGCATTCTTCAGATCATGATAGCGCTTCAAGTTAACTCAAAGTGCAAAGAACAAATCACAAAATAAAAAGGGTTCATACTCTCATGCTGATAGCATACATCACTTGACTAAGTGCTTCATGTTCTAAACTCTTCATGCACGTTAACAGGAAATTTGAAAGTTATCGAAAAATCGGAGTCGAGTTATGTGTTAGTACTGAGAGGCTAATGAAGAAGATAATTCGACCAATGCGAAAAATTCTCAAACTAAATAAATAGGTAGAAATACGTACAATGAATTTATTGAAGATGCCCTACAAAATTTTTAGTTGTTTTAGAAGTTTTGGCAGTACAGCAATAAACACCGAAATTCACTGACCATAAGTAATTAAACCTACATGATTCTAGTATTGTTCAAGTGCGCATTTTCTTGCAAATATTTTGCTATACAACTTGCCTATACTTGCTTGAAGATGAGTTGTCGTGAGCACGAATTCGCTTACTACTCATGCACGAGTGTAGGTGAAAATGCGGCGCACAAGATTGATAAGACTTAGGGCGATGATACGGTTGTAGAAAGGACGGCTAGGAAGTAGTTTGCAAAGTTTAAGGTTGGAAAGAACAGTTTGAAGGATCAATCGCGATCGGAACGTCCACAGCAGGGTCCATTAATCTTCCACGTCATTTCACTAGCATTTTCCTCTATGCGCCACTCGTGCATGAGTAGCAAGCTGACTTGCTTCTAAGACAGCCCCTCTTAGGTCAAGTATAAGGAAATTGTATACCAAAGTGCTCACAAGGAAATGCGCATTTGACAGATACCAAAAAAATGCAATTTAAATCAATTCTCGTTAGAAAATTTGGTGTCTATTGGTATAATGCCAGATTTTATAGAAACGAGCTAATATAAAAACAATCTTTTTCTTAGATATGTATACCCACAGAAATTTTTTGTTTCTTTACAACCTTTAGGATATGAACTATCGTACCTGTCAGCAATCGACCCTTGACGGGCTTGGTCTAATAAGCACATACGGCATTATAGCCACTCAAGCTGACTTTAGATGTAGATATACTGCAGGAATTTTTCGCCGGAATTTAGCAATGTTATGATATTCCACTTATACATCCAAAATTGTGGAGTGGTATCAGAACATTCCACCTCAAGCGGGAGTTGAATCCGCGTTTCACCCATACCTTATGAAAAGGCATGGGTAAAACGTGGGTTCAACTCCCGCTTGGGGTCAAATGACTAGCACGCCATACACCAGTCTCAGATGAACAATTTGAATACACAGAATCATTGGTTCGTTCTCACGCCCTGAACAAATCAAGCTTTTCATTCCTGCTGATTTAAAGTTGGAATGATATTACCTAATAAAAAACAATCTTAATGTATCAATAAGCCACCATAAGTGATTATACACGCCAAATTTGTACTCTGTCACCTTTACTTTATGCGACAACGTCAAAGGAATAACGTGCACTTCAGTGAGTGATTAAGATAAAACGCTGATATTTCTAATGAGTTATCAATCGACTCACAATATTCTATGTTCAACTTGAGATTGAGCGTGTGTCGATCTAAATGGAAGTTGAAGAAGATGAGACCACCCATTTGCTGAGGAGTTTGTGGTGCAGAAGAGTCACCACGATGTGCCACAGGTGGAATTACCACCGGAACAGAGACGCGAACCTGTATGGACGAAATTCAACCATTAATTTATGCAGGACACAAAGTCTAATGCGTTACTACACTAAGAAAAGATTGTAAATTGAACAATGAAGAACTTGCAAAATGCAATCCAGATCTCATTTCACTGAGAACCAGGCGAACCGCGGATTGATTTCGCATTTGGGCCTCAAACGCTAGTGTGAGCTTCCGAATAAAGCAAAGCGCAGAAAGGTAGTCATCGATAGGGGCACATAGAAGGTTAGAGCAAGCTGGAAATAGTAAATATACGTCTATTGTGGAGCTTATAAAAAGAAGTAACTGACGAGACTTGACGAACACAAAGGCACGACGAAGTGTTTCGTGATCAATGACAACAGGAGCAGATGATGTTTCAAGTTCAGGTGCAAACCCAGTTGCCGGAGACACTGTAGCCGCATCAGAATTAGGTGGAACAGAGAGACAAGCCGATAAAGGTGTGCCAGCCGGAGAAGCACTCACTATCTGCAAGATAAAAATCTTGCTGAGAATGATTGATTTCTAAAACTGATCATGAAATGAACAAACATAAATGAATTTACTTCAGTTGGCACCGATGCAGGTTGAATTGGTGAACGTGAATGCACTAGCCGAGACTCACTTCCTTTACATGATTTCGATGCGCCACTAGAGTACAAGGCATAAGTCAGAATGTATACAAGTATAAGCAACCATATGAGCGTTATAGATTAGAATGTTACATGCCACCTAATTTTCCCAAACAAAAAAAAACTCAAACATCCACTTCAAAAAAAACCAGTGAAAAACAGTAGGAGATACCAAAAAAATATTGGTTTCTAAAAATTTACCGGATTATCACAGTCAACTAACTTAGATAACAGTTCGAAGAATTGATGAAGACCAGCGCAGGACGGTTTATTACGTGAACTGTCTCGAATCGCTATCTTGTCTCCAGAAAGCATAATGAACTCTAGATGTATGTGTCCATATGTTAACCGTAGCGTTACTTCATTAATGGGCATCAAGTTGAACTGAAATACATACATAAAGATATATTCAAAAACTTTTTTCACTGATCTCCTTGACAGAAGAGATACTGAGTCGGTTGGTCGAGAAACTATGTGACGTGTCTTCTGTGACATATATAAGAGTGAATGTGGACCAAAATACTTCTTCGAATGTGAGCCAATCAAAAGGGTGGATATCTCTTTACCGCGTGTTTAGATAGATGACTTCACTTCCTAGGAAATGTGCACGAGATCATATTCTTCACAAGTTTACCATCAAAAACTTACTATTAATCGAGTAAAAGTCCATGAGAGATCACTTACAGATTTCTCAACCAAAAAACTCATTGTCTATTAGTAGACAGCAAGAAAGGCGAAATGTGGGTACTAAGTCTTATAACCACAGAAACGAAGGTGAGCAAGGTGAGCAAGGTGATAATACTGAAGTAACATGACCAAGAGGATTTTCAATATCACGAATGACCACGAGTACATTTTTATCTGAAAGAAGATGTTGGAGAATCTCACACCGGTATGGGAGCTGGACTGTAAAAGAGATGAAATCGCGATGTCTCGGTCCAGCACAACTATGAAAAAACCATCCTCGATGATACGCAATTCCACAAACAATTACGATTTTGGGAGTTCACAAGCGAACTGCATCGTAGTATGATGATGGGCATATTATATTCTAGAGGCTTTGCGCAAACAATGACGATCCTGCATGTTTCTTTTTCGGTTATTCATGGAGCCTGTCTAGATGCACTACTTATACGTTGTTTTGCCATGCTCATTTCTATACACCTAAAAATATCTCTAACTCGGTGAGTGAAGAAAAATGTTTCATCTACAACTTATGCCTTCACTTGATGCTATTGATAGCCTACAATGTTTTCAATGATATCCTATTTTATGGGATATCAATGTTCTGTGCGCCCACGTCGGAATATCTTGATGCCGTCCTCATCAAAATAATCCCTGAGGCAGAAGATTTTTCTAATAGTCCGCACAGAAAATGGTTTTTCTAAAAAAAACGGATACCGCAATGGTAATGATGTCGTCAATCACGAACGCGGTGTCAGCCCAGCTCTGTTCATTATGCTCATCGTGCCTCCAGGGTACGGAGATCATTACCAAGCTTGTATGCGAGAAAAATTCATTCCCTGCACTCCAAGTAGGATGATCGTAACCCGGTTATCTCAGGACTACAAAAATAATTGACTCGACTGATGTTCAAGAACATTTATAAAAACGACGAAAATCCTCAGGCAGTACTGGAACCGATATGCAAAAGCTTCCATGATCTTCATAAATGGTGGATGCAGAAACGAATCGAATTAAAGAAGAGCTGGAATTCCTGCAGTAGATGTGAAGACTGGTTGAGTGAAAAGAAAACAGCCTTTATTGGGCAATCGTTTGCAAAACACACGTACTGTGAAAACTGAAGGCTTATGGGAAGAACTCTGTGCGGCAAATTGAACAGTTGAAAAGAAAGTGCATTGGGGAAGATACGTATACAAACCAATTACAAGGACGCTGCACTGACATCAATATATACGACCATGGACGGGTTCATATCAACATCATAAAATAAGGCGCAGATCAAACCTTCAACTTGAATGGATACGGTATATCCACGTTGAACAATTGCGTGAGCACTTTTGATGATTGGAAGCGTATTCGAGAAAAAGAAAGATAGAGACTGCAACGGCTCACTTGTCGTAACCAAATAGTGTACAAGTTCCGTGAGGTCCGATTTCGAATTGAAGCTGAATGCAGTGATATATCACCTACAGCATCATCACTCATCAACAGAGAAATGCCCAACTTACTTCTCTTTCAAAATCGTGGTCATCATACAATGAGCATTCCAACGAGTGGCTTCTTGTAAGTTAACTTCAAGCGAATCGTATACAGAAGTTGGTAGAGTCTGGAAAGGAAGTTGGAGGCAAAGAAACAACAAAACAATAACACAATCCTTAAGTTTTTTTCCAACCTGTCCAAAGTTCAGATTGAAACGCTCATTCGTAGCGCTTCGGGGACGGAATGACACAATGAGCTGTTGATCTCGTTCACGACCATATGCAATTACAAGTTTGTGGAATGTATAAGCCTGGACCTAAACAAGAAAACTAAAAATCTGTTTCTTTGGTATTTGGAGAGAGGAGGTGGGTGTACGGTCTCGAAAGGGTTTATGATCCGAACAGTGTCGGCAGAGGTCAAACCCACGTCCTACTGGTACTTCATACTCATAAATAAAAGACATAGAAATCGAATGGACAAACACTGCACAGCTTGTTGTAATATGCATCGTAAGCCTTTGCGAATCTATTGACAGTGTCGTAAATGTGCGAATAACGGGTCAGTCGCTCAATGATTGACGTTGCAATAGTGTCCGTGGGCCCGCCTGCATTGATACCTGTCTGCTCATGTACCCATACACCAATCTGTAAAAAAAAACTCACGAAGGGATTTTATTGCTAGATGATATTTTGTAAGAAGAATTACAGATACAGAGCGATAGCTTTGCTGAAATACTGCATAAGAGTCCCAAAGAGCGGAATGAGAGAACAAGTCACCAGAATTTGAGTCGTTTTGAATTAATCAGCCCATCGCGTTCAACTTTTATTTACTGCACAAACTTTCCAATGGTAAAGTGTGATGTGAGATACAACCTCAATAACGCTGAGATACGAGGAAAACTCGCGCTCTGAGGTGGCCCCAAACCGGCGATTATCTTTTCTGAGAGCTCACGTGCTGTTCATTACACCTTAGTTCTTGCTCTATCTTTCTGTTTGTCATATTCTAATCGTATCCCTCAACAAATTCAAGCTTTTCTCACTGATTCACATATATTACAACTTCAAGCAATGGAACAAACATAAGCTCGTGAAAAATGAACGAAACTTCGAGATGTAAAGTTATCACAGTTTGCGTATATTCAAGGATTGATTCTGTTTCTGAAAAGAAGGGATAAGAACTACCTCACAATACAGTATGCGTCACGTTGAGCTAACCTTTCTCTGGACAAAGACACCAAAAATTTGATTGAACCCAAAATCATTAGAGTGTTTTTTTAATATAAACCGTTATCACATATCACTTTGTGGATTTCAACCCTCCTAGCATTTGAACCACACCCTCGCGTTCATCGTTCCAAAAATTTCCGAAAATTTCCTGTGCTATTTCAAGTGCTACTTGAGAACTTCGTCTTCTTTATGGAGACTAAAATGCTGATCAGGTCTTCTTGAAATGCTGAAGATGACCGGCCAGAGGCGCATCAGATGGTTGTGAGAGAGTGTTTTGGAAAGGGTCGAACCAGATCATTGCCCCTGATAACGCGCATCACTAACTATTAGTCACCGCCTGCAGAAGCATTACCGTCTTCTATATTAATTTTATTGATCTGAATGGAAAGTAGAGGCGGTGTAGCACAGTGTTTAGTGATTCAAAGTATCAGAAAGCAACGTAGAAGGCAAGGCGCTGGTTCGATTTTCTCCCACAACTTTTTCGTGCACTTAACCAACTAGAATCACCTTAGTTCGAGTACCTCCACTAATGTAGAAAAATTCGTGTTGACCGCATTTCACGACATTGACAAGTACGACGAAATCCTCAAGCACAAAACAAAACAAAACGTGAAATGTTTGAAAACTTTGTGGAGGATGAAGAATGCGAGACAGGTCGAATACAAGTGCTAAGATTCGCACAGCAACAATATGATAATTCGTCGTGTAGAATAAATAGATAAATAAATAAGTAAGCAACTGGAACTGGAAGGGTTTTCGAGGGTTTCATGCCATAGAAACAGAAACATAGAAGAAGCAACTAACCCTGCGTCCTTTCTTATAAGGGCTCAGGTCACGTACGAGTGGAATGTTCACCATGCAACATTCAAGAGGCCAAACCACTCGGCTTCTGCTGTCGAGACGCAAACAACACCTTGCCATGTTGCGCAGGAATGCAGCACAGCGTACATCAACGACAGCCGAGACGCTAGAATTGGAAAGAAAACCATTTGTATAATTAGAATAAGTGAAATTCACACTTTGAGGGAAGGTACAAACTCTGTGATATGCAAAATCAAGCCGCCGACATGTGGTTCCTCTTCAACGCTACGATAACCAATGCGCTTCTTATCCAACTCTTCGCACACACGCATAAACGATATGCGGTCGTCGACAGCAGCCACAGCAGTAGACAACTGCCTTACCATGGACGGTCCCAAACGATTAGACTGAAATTTGCCAAAAAAATATTTCGAAAACGATAAAAACTCGAAATAAGAAATGGGAATCGAACGAAGAAAATACCACACGTGATAGCGAATACTAACTATTATAATGTAAGAAAAGGGTATCGCTTGCTGTAAGTATATGTGTCTTGGTATATGTGCTGGTTCGACCCTATTCGACCAACCAAGCCATTAATCTTCTGGCTGTCGACAAACTTGTACCAGACTTACCTAAGAAAAGCTCCCATCCGCAAAACGATGGACAAGAAAGCTTCGATCTCCTCTTCGACTTGGCCCTCAAAGTTTTGCTGTGCTGGTTCCTATGTAGAAGGTCGCAAAATGCGCACCTACCATAAATCATGCTACGTCAAAATTTATGCCTGATGCAAAAGAAATTCGGTTCTTTGTGGTTGTGAGGGGGCAAATGAAAAATCGACCTCATTCATTGGAGAGGAACTTTCAAATGATTACTAATATCCAAAGAAGAGCTCCGTCCAGCGAGAAATAGGTGTTTTGAAAAAACCGGCGGAGTGGAGCTGTAGCCTGAAGTCTCAGTTTTTGAAATGGCTACTAACACTTCTCTGAAAGTTTCCTCTCTAGCAAATGAGGTCAGTTTTTCATTCGTCCCCTTATAAGCATAGAGTATCGAAATTTCATCCAAGTTATTGTGAATCAAATTACATCTACGGTTTTAAGGAGCATGAACGTCTCAGAGAAAAACAAGGTGACGTTTTAGACGCTTCTTTTGAACACTAGAAGTCATCTTTTGAGGTTGAGAGGTTTTCGCTTAAGCACTGAAAATTAACTGGCTAGAAAAGATTTGTCGCAGCATGTGCAGGTATAGGCGCAGTTAAAGATGCCCCGCGACGCACATGTGGTTGATAGCTCAATCCCATGCCCAAGGTTCAGCAAGTCTCCTATCTCTCCGCGGTCGGCAAATTGTACCAGACTTATCTTGAAGGATAGCAGCACTGACTTGATACACTAGCACAAAACCGCGAGTCAATACAAAAGTGAGATGGCATCAAATCACCTCGGACGATGCTTAACGATGTCGACTTCATAACGCATTTCCCAAGGATTGATCAACATACAGCTTCGTACTTATTTGTTTATGTAATAAATAAACGTGTACATCAATCCACGTAGTGATCGCCACTATACGAAATGTAAGACGACATCTAGATGGCAGTGGAGCAGCTGCATACAATCGGATGGCAACTGATACCAACTTTGCAACACACGTACTTTTGAGGATATGTTGAGCGAAGTGTCCGAATAGGTAATGCTAGCATATTATTGACAAATGGCAAAGTTCAGTAACTGACAGCTATTAATAGCAATAAATGTCCGCTTTTTTCGGCATTTTTTACAACTGAAAGGATTATGAACCTTTTCAATTAGAAATATACATCTGGATCGATAGTTGGATAAGAAGAGTAAACAAAGTCAGAATATGACTAGATTCTTCGTAACATCACCTACTTTCACATTAGGTGTCCACACGTCATCGTTCTCGAATCGACCGAACGCCTTCGCCTCTTTATTCACGACTTCATCGATGGGCGCCGAAATAAGTTGCTTCTCCTTCAACATGGATTTTGCGGCACAAATATGAGAGATTTACATAAGAAGATGTGAGGTTTGTTTGGGAAAAGTCAGGAAAACTCATAAAAGAAACTTACTCTGTTCAATTCCATCATTTGAACCTTATCATCCAACGTGCATAGTAAGTAAAAACTCATTTTAACAGTGAGATTTTCATTGGAAACAAATGCAACCACCTAGAAATAGTCATTCATTTTTGAAAAATTTCCCAAAAAAAAACCAACCAGATAGAAATGCTCCTCCTTGATAAATTGCAAACAAATGCGGTCGGTTGGAAGAGAATGAACCTGACGACAAAATCGTAAAACCAAAAAAGTGCAAAAGATATCAGATCAAACAAACCTTTCTAAAGAAAGGCGCCATTTGGTTTTCATTGATTATGCGAACTTGAAGTGTTGCGACAGATCTTCGATATCTTTCAATCATCAGCAGGACTCTGGAATGTTTAGAAAACAGGAACTAATTAAAAGAATTATTCCCAAAACGCAGCCTTAACTTACTTTAATCGATCTATTCGTTTACGCAAAGCATCTATAGACGACTGTCCGTTGTATAGAATCATCTCAAACTCTTTGATCTCAGCAGCAGAACCGGGAAGAAACTCTGGAATGCACAAGGATTGATAATGAATTAAGTAAGTTGGTTAACTCATTAAAATGTTTCCTCATTTTATTTATGATTTCATTATGTACAACTGCTTTTGCTTCACATACAGAAGTTTTACATGCACGAAAAACATAGGACAGTGTATAGAAGAACGTTAAGCTTACGTAGGATGAAAGAAGTGCAGAAAATCTTCGACGAGGCAAAAAAGAAGTGGAATTCCATAACTAAAAATTATGAGCAGTTTCTAAACTGCGGGATAGAGTAGCCGATGTGATCTCCATAATGGTCTAGTAAGTACCGTAGAAACTTGACGTTATAGCAAATGTGTCAAACTTGAAGCTGGCCTTTATTTTGGCATTCTTTCTATAGAGGTCACTTCGTCGTGCAAATGCAAATATTGTCCGTATAAAAGTTTACACTATGAGGCCTAGCAGAGCTGCGAAACCTATGTGGCACATCACGATACACCTTCAAGCCTTTATCAGCACATTAATCCAAATCTTAATCCTCCAGATGCAAATAGACACTTTACCCTACACTCATCACTTCACTTACCGTGAAGTAACGCAACTCTCGGTGATGACCATCAGAAATCGTAATCATAAATTCAAACGAAACCTATCTACCTATGGCATCTAAAGTGCAAAGCACACGACCGCTGAACATATTGACAGATATAACTACACATTCCTCCCGTGTTTCGACACTATCTCGTAGAAGTGGAAGCCAAAGACACGGAACCACGGCTCCTGGAACAGGAAGAAATACGCAAACAATAGAAATAAGATAGACCATCGAGGTTATGCCTCACCAGCATATATAATAATTGAAAGAGGTTTCGCTGCTTTTAGCCGCTTTCGAATGCGTAATAGTCGTTCCCGGCAGCGAACAACTAATGTCTCCGATAACAGACGATCGATGGATAGACGGCTACATTGAAAATACACTTTGATTCAGAAGACATAATATTCAATCATCGTAAAAATTTGCTATCCATACCCCGATCGAGTGTCAAGTTGGCCAAGATCCGGCGCAATTGGATGATGTCGCACATTTAACGTTGTATCATAACCATCATCCCCAAAAATTGTAACACGATACTGAGGCTCCAACCTGAACAAAAATGCTACGTAGTCAAGATTATGAAAAGAAAAGTTACGCGAATAACGACCCTTGGTGACTAATGGAAAATGAGGATTTATAAAGAGAACTGCACTATAGACCAACCTCACATGGTTACCTAACCCTTTCCTTGTGATATGCTGAACCCAATACCCGATACACAAGACACGTTCCTTCGGATCGTATTTCTCGATGACTATCTTGTTCCTAAAAGATCAAAATTACTGGAGCATTAAGGTAAACAAAAACTTGAAAGAAATGTAGTTCAATTGGAAATCACTTTATTTGACCGCCTAATGCGGTGTTATGATGTTTTATAAACCCAGCGATGTAGAGTGGTGCGCAAAAACATTTGTGTCAGCCGGGATTTGAACCCAAATCTTACTCTTTCCAGGAGCATGTGCTGAACCGTTGCACCATCGACGCTCGCTTTGCACTTCACTCTTTTTACGCCAGATAACGCGCTGTAGCGCAGAAAGAGTGAAGTGTATAACGAGTGTCGGTGGTGCAACGGTTCAACACATGCTCCTGGAAAGAGTAAGATTTGGGTTCGAGTCCCGGCTGACGCAAACGTTTCTGCACACCACTCTACATCACTGGGATTTATTAAAATGTAGTTCACACGAAGATAACCTCCAAGGGTACAGACCTCAAACGTCCCGTAGCCAACTGTGACGCTTGACAGAAAAGGACATCCAGTTGAAGCGATTGTGCGAACGTATGAAGAAAGTTATAAACTTCGTTTATTGGCTGAAAAAAACGAAGTTGAATCTGGGAAACAAAGTAACATACTTAATGGTAACCTGCCCAATATTATGTACATGATATAGAATTCTGATTATACATATCGGATGTTAAGGGTCGGTCATTAACAGCTACGAAAGTTTATATCGAAGAAAAATGGTGGCCTCGTTGGTGTAGTGGTAACATGCCTTTCCCATATAAGTGAAGCGGGGATCTAATGTTTTGCATACCACTCGAAGTTCCCTTAGATTTATATCTGAATCATCACATCACTGCTGGTAACCACTAAAATAAAAAATTCAAACGTTTTCATACTCACATTTTTTGCAATATCCATCCTATCCTGAAGCACACTGTGCAACATATGCAGTTGCAAAGGATGAACCAACTGGGCTCCATAACCAATCTCATAATCCTCAACTAACATCTTGATATTCAACAACGTCCAAGGTGTCTGTTCTCGTTCACCCAACACCGTCAAGCTCACTTCGAATTCGCCGGGAACTGTCAGGATCAGCTGAAAATAAGACATTCCCCATAGGCACTAAACATCATACTGGAATTCCTGAGAAAGAAATTGAATTTTTCGAAGTAATAATTAGAAATGAATATGCTCCCACGGTAAAGGAGGAAGACTTGACGTAAACTTAGATGGTAGTATAATCGCACCATTCCATTTCTAATCACAATACCCTTGATACGCGGAGACAATGTAGACGAAACTTTTGATATTCGATATTGTAAAACCTGAAAGATACCCATATTCATTATAAGTTGAAAGCAATATTTTATCAACTCACAATAAGTACTGTAACAACAAAAACGATAAGAAAGATTAAGTACAAATCCAAAATCCATGTTTCAACCCTTTAGGGACAAGGCCTTTCCCACTTTTTTACAGACTTTTAGTAATGTTACGATAGGATGAATCTCGGGCGATCGTAGTACTGCAGATGTCTCTGAGACCACCTTTCTAGCGCGCTGTAGAGTAAAAATAAATTTGAGTCCCACCCTCGACGTGTTTTTCGCTGAACTTTTCCACTAAAATTTTTATAACCACTCAAGAGCTCCGCCAATTATGAAAGAATGCTTATTTTCTGGAAATACTTTGTGAGCACACTAAGTAGCCAAAAAAAAAAGATTACGTTTCACCTTCGCCGCGCACTAATGCGCATCTCTCGATTGCACTGCGCGCAGCGATTCTAAAAGCCGTCTCGAAAAGACAAATTCCAGCTATTCGTCAGAAGATTTCTTCTCCGCTTTGTAGAAATTTCTGGGTCTCTTATTTTAAAGTCGTCAAAGAAACTTTGTAAACTTGTTCTGTGGGCCCAGGCTTTTATTTTCATTCTACATTGTCAAATAAATAAAATAACCCGCTATGAAACATACGCCTAAGTCTAGGTACAAGACGCGATTTTCTTTCGCTCTTCTAGCTCCTATTGCTAGTTATTTGTTGTAAAATCTCATCAATATATGCTAGCCAAGCAAAAAATGCGCGGCGAATGTGAAACTCAATTCTATTTTTGCTGCCATGGCGCACTAAAAAGGCATTTTGTGAAGATAAGCACAGTATTGTAATCGCTAAGATTTAAGCTGTCGAATGACTAATGTAAGTCTCAGAAAAGGGGAGAAGGTCCCTTCCACAAAGAGTTGAACATGAACTGCGACAATGGAAAATTGACTAAGAGTATTTTGAAGAATTATAGATCGATTGCGTATGAAAAGGTTGATTACAACAATGTGAGATCACACGACCTGATTCAGCCGCAACAGTACATTCGCTTCTTCAACAGGAGACATTTTGGGCTTCGAAACAAATCGTTCTTTGATAATAGTTGGGAGATGCATATACGTACCCTGAAAAGATTGGCGAGAATGAATAGGAGAAAACGAATCGAGTACATGAAGTGCTCGAATTCGCATGATAAATTGTGGCAACAGGTTATACAAAAAAGACAAAAAGCATGAAAATGACAGGTGAGAGATCAAATAAAACAAAATGTGATATATGTCATGCCTGTGTCAGAACATCAACAGCACATGTGATTTGAAAAGCCGGTAACCGAGCCATCACAAGTTCTTCGCGTGATATCGCAACTAAACGGTCCGCCGTTTCCACGAAATATTGCGAATGTTGGTCCAGAAGGTAACATATCGCCTTTGAAAATAATCAATACCAGATTCATAATCAATCATCAGAGAATTTGACTCTATGTAAACGCGTTACATTTAAATGTGCCCTCAAATCTCCCAGCTTATCGTTAAGAAAACCCCCCTAAAACCCTTAGATAAATAGGGCCACTTAACGTCAAAGTTACGAAATCAGAAGATACAAAAAATCTAAATATGGAGCAAGTATTGCTCCATAATACTAGAATAAAGTAAGAAAAACTAAGTTTGGTTTGAAATGCAAAAAGATAACGACAAGTGAAAGTTGTTAAACTAACAGCGCAAGATTCGAACTTCTTCGACGACTTAACCCACTTTACGACGGCCAATAGTTTCACGAACAACATTCGCGTCGAATGCGCAAACTGTACCAAGCTAATCTTCCTGTCACCATCGAGCTTCTTTGGTAACCTATAACGCAGCTGCTATCAATTATGAAGCAAACTACAGATCTAAGAATATTGAGTGATACGCAAAAAATCGACCTCGTACGGGAGTTGAACCCGCGCCTCACCCTTGCCGGAGGCAAGCAAGTACCATGCTAGAAAAAAGTAAAAGTAATGGATTCATATAGATTATACTAGGCTGGGAACTGAGTTTTGTCGTATTTTTTCGTTATTATTATTCACCCACAATGAATCTATTTCTTGGTCTTTTTTATCGTGTTTTATGTCATTCGAAAGCCTGTGATTTCAAAAATATAAATATGCGAACCATTTAATCTTTTGTAATTGCGTGGAATTTCACTGAATTCGTGAACGTCTCTTGAGCGTTCCATTTGGGTCATTCTGCCACCGAAGCGACACAAAATTAGTAGAGCACTGAACTACAAGGCGCTTAATCTACAAACTACACAGAGATGTCTAACGATGTATTTTGAGCCTTTCATGAGGTTTATAATGGGCACTTATACAGTGTGCAAGACACAGTTTGCTAACCATACCCCATGCAATCGACAATTAATCACACTTAATCTCTGGAAGGACGTCACGGTGATTGTTTCACCGTATATTGTGTTTAAAAAGTTTGTCATTGGTTCCTCTATGTGAGGGGTAGTTCTCCAAGGAACTGACTGAACGAAAAAGCACTGTGCAAGTGACAAGGCTGCAAGGCCGAAATACCTGCCTACACTGTATAAATGCTCATAACAGGCTTTACGAGAGGCTCAAAATACATTGCCAGATTATGTTGTTCTTGAGCGAAGCCTCAGAAAAGCCGATTGCAATTATCGCTACACGCATACGAAGATGGTTCAGTTTCGTGAAATTTCGTGAAGACGATATCAACACATCAACAGCTGCGGCAGCTTTATCGAAGCGGCGTCAAGACAACGCACGTCCACATATTGCGCGATTGACATTGCAAAAGACTAAAGAATTAAGACGGAACGTTTAAATTATCCATCGTATAGCTTAAATGCTGCTCCAAGTAATTACCATCCCTTCGAGTCTCTGCAATATTCCTTGTCAGGAAAACACTTTGCCAAAGCCGATAATGTAATAAAGCATCTGTCTGAGTATTTTGCTTCAAAAACGCCAGGACGTTTATCGTCAAAGCATCGAACTATCAAAAATTCGGCAAAACACTATTCATTCTTAGGTGCATACTATGACGAAACCCACTACAGTAGCTATTTAGATTCATCGTAACCGCTCAAGGAAAAGATTGGTAATACCTCAAAAACTGTGACATCTTACTTTATTGACCCGTCTTCACTGTGTTTTTTCATTTTCTTTTCACTGTACGGATCCCAATGCTTCTAGCATTCAATTCTTTTTTCACCTTCTTTATGAACGGCGTAGAATACTGGTTGAGCGAATCTCCTTACAATGGCGAGGATAGCCTAGCTGTGGCGTTCCATAGGGCGTTGCTGCTGACTGATTGAGGGCTGATAGGTGGAGCTCGGCTCCAGGTGCGCCGCAACGAACATCACAACCACACGGCGCCCCATGTCACAAACTTGTGCAATAAAACATAGTAATGACCTCATGCTGAAAAATGAGCGAAACTCAAAACGAAACGATCGCGAGTTTTGCTTGTATCTCAGCCATTCTGTGATTGTACTTGCATCGCACCTTGTCATTAAAAAGGAATAGGCAGTAAACAAGAAGCCAAAAAAGAGTGGTAGCAAAACAGAAGCGCCGATAACGCAGTGGACAGCACACGTCCCAGAAAAGGTAGGCGACGGGTTCAACTCTCGCCCGAATTCCTAAGTCTGCATATCATTGAACACTAATGAATATAGAAACGAAGATATTATCATAGCAATAGCCTTTCTAATCAATAGCTGAGTATTAGTGCAAAAACAAGATTAATTTAGTATAGAACTGCAGTAACGAACCTTCAACTATGTCAACTCCAGCTCCATATTCGTAATAAACGCATTTAAGTAACTGATTTGAGTTCCTGTTATATCAACTATGCACTTACTCAAAACAAAGTCGAGTTGTGTAGAATAGTGGCTGCTTTTATCATTATTTTTTTACAATTATTACATCATTAACGAGCGCATGTGGCGTAGTGGTTAGAGGTGCTCTGCGTCGCACACGAGGTCAATGATTCAATCTCGCGCTCATGGCTCACCAAGCCATCCATCCCTCCGGGGTCGGTAAGTTGGTACGAAAGTGGTCTCAGACTTGTCTGGGAGGATTAGCAGCACTGACTCGGTTCAGCGGGAGGCCTCAACGAGTCATTGTATAGGCCAGATATGCATTCAATCACCTCAAACGAAGTTTAAAAATTGAAGTCGAATGCATGGCGCATACCTCAGGGATTGATCAACGCCGAGAGCTTTATCCCTTTTTTATCATTTGTATCATTAACAACCAGAATAGATTCAAATAAGCATCAAAGGAAAAAAAGATGGCTTACACGGAAGAATACAGAAAAAAAACAACTTACAGTTCGGAGAGCACCGTGATTTCATGGTAAATTTGCTGGATAGCAAAGTCGAGCAAGTAATTCAGGCTGATGGTGGGTGGTCCGCATTTCTCTGGTACAATTGGAAGTACCGGCTTGTTGTGACCCTCATCGTCCATCGGGACAATAAAGGAAAAACTATTCTCTGAATAAGGTATTAACTCAAAGCTAAAAAAGGAATTCAACGCTATCCACGAACCGTTCAAGAACTTAATGAGGCGATAAACTGCAAAATTAACATGATATTGATTGGAAAATGCCATGGTGATGAGAAGTATTCACAAAAACCCGATAAGAGCACAGTGCCGACCAACGAGGAGCATTGATAAGTGAATGATGGAGTCTGCTTGAAAAATAGCTCCGTCTACGAAACAGATTGTCACAGGACCGGTGCATACATATGTGAAGGAGTGTTCGCTGATAGTCAGGGCGAATAGCGAGATTTAGAAAACAGTATTCACTTAGTAATCAGTAATCGGCAGGATGAGGCAGCTCAGTGACTAGATACAGTGCACCAAAAAAGCAAAATTGTTAAGCAAGACACCAAGACTTTAGTTCAATTCTTCCTTCGATATTCTCTCACAGTCAATGAACTGAACGCCTAGGGAACGCCCTAGCTCCTTACCTCTGGAAATGCAAGAAGAATCGTATCGAACAGCATTCTACGGTATCCATAAAAAAGATGAAATCCTCAAGCAGGACCCGAAGCTTGTGAACGATCCAGGGAGGCGAGGGAAGCATTCGAATACGAGAAAACTTGGGGATCGCTCTGTGAATTGCAACCGCTGAGTCGTGTAGATCAAATATAAATAAATTTATGTATAAATACGTTGCAGAGAAGACAAAATTACCGGACTGCTTGCTCGTTGTGCTAAAATACAAAGAATCAGACACTACTTGATCGATTAACCTTCCACAATAAATCACCCGCTAAACACTTCGATTTTCATTTGCTTTCTTTACAGATTCTGGTGAATGACCTGCTAGGAGATCCATTTCTATCTTTCCTATATGTGACAATAAATGGTTTCAACTCGAGAACTCTCTTAGCCAAAAATAAACTTACGTTTACAAGCACCGTAATTCTGCCGACAAACCATCCATGGGCCTTATTACTCTCGTTTCAGGTAAATTTTATTTTTCGCTAAATCACCGCCGAAATCCGCAAGGATCTTACATTGGATAGTGACTATGAGTAGTGAATCCCTTGATCCCCTCGAGTTTTAACGACACAGTGAAGCCGTTAACAACACCCTCTTCCCGGAACTCTGTAGAATCTCTATCTACAAATTAGACAAGGGTTTGATCTCGTGCAGATTTTCTACCGCCGACAGCATCACTGCGAGGAAAATGGAGATATAAGTGAATATCTTGGCTATCACAATGTACCATTGATTCACACAACTCCAAATCTTAGTTATAAGAAAACAAAGTCATGATATTTTGAGAATTTGAAACTCAAATAAAATAATGGCAACACAATGGAAAGGCTATGTATAGGGAAAGAGTAAAGTCCTCAATCTCTAAAGTCTTAAGGGATTCGGTCAGAGGTAATTTCAGTTTTGTAATTTCGAGTGATGGATTTCAAGAGAGGGAATTCAAAGTAACTTAATGACTAAGATTCTAACGGTAAATTAAGGGTTATATGAGGCTTATTTGGTTAGCTGCAGCTGCCGAACCAGCAACAACCACTATCAGCTAGGCATGTCAGAATTAATTTCAAGTAATAATCAATTAGTTATGACCTCACTTCCGATCCGCTTGATCAAAGAAGATCATTTCTTTCATGGTCTAGTTGACATCACGAGCTAAAATGAAGACTTTACTCGAGATTCTGGGCTTCGATCCGAATAAACGGCTCTCAAGACGACGAAGACATCAAAACCTTAGCCGATCAGATTTATCAACCTCGTCGTCATAGCTGAATCTTAAAAGATACTAAGATGATTGAGTGGCGAGCAAAAACACGGCCTCAGGCGAGAATCGAACCCGCGTTTCATCCCTACCTGGGAAGCGCGCTACTACTACTACACCATCGAGGCACATTTGCACCAGCACTAATTCTTCAACATCTCTGTGTTAGCTATCAGCCACCAACCTTTAACAAGTCTTGTCGGCAATACAATTTCGCTTCATAAGGTTGCTGGCTGATAGCTAACACAGAGATGTTGAAGAATGAGTGGTGGCGCAAATGTCCCTCGGTGGTGTAGTGGTAGTAGCACGCGTCAACGGTATGGATGAAACGCGGGTTCGATTCCTGCCTAAGGTCGTGCTTTTGCTCATCACTCAATCCTTTTAGGTATATACGAAACATCATAACACTGCGAAAAAATGCAGTAAAATATAAGAAAATAATTCATTATTGGTTGGTAAAGCCGAGGTCAAACGAATTTCAGCTTATAGACTATGTTGGACGATGGTTATCAATGAAATGGACGGATTTCAAAAATACCAAATATGCCGTGTATATTCCTCGCAACTATGTATAGATGTATATACATATGTATATATACATATACATATACATATGTATAACACACATATGCATATATATGTGCGCAGTGTACATATACATACATTTGCACACATATGCGCATACATATGCGTATGCGTATGCATATGGACATATGTATGCACGTATACAAGGTACATGAATGTATATACAATCGTATGCGTGTTCATATACACGGACACATGCAGCTTTACATCACATACACGTGCTTATATTAAGCATAAATTTGTATACACGTGCAGATATACACTTCTGTATAACCAGCTGAGAAATAAGTTCCAGTAAGAATTCGAATTATTTCAAAAGGAAAAGAGTTTATTGAAGACAACTCAAAGATACAGAAAAGAAAAGAAGCCGACATTTGCGTCAAACTCAATACAAAAAATTACCCCAAAAGTAATAACGCAACTCGGAGAACGTCCTGATCTACCAAGGTCAAATCGACCAGTATGAATTGACATCAACTCATAGCGGGTCGCCGAAAAACAAGGCGTAAAAATAGGGTACTAGGTGTGTAAGCACGAACACTGTGCTATCGTACGCGATTTGTCATGGTTTAAATTTCTTTGAAATATTTTTTTTTTTTGTCGCAGGGGCTAGTACTTTTACGTGGTTTCCTCTGTCAGAGTGTATATCAGCAGCCTTGGTGGCGTAGTGGTAAGCTCACTCTCCCGGTGGTATGGGTGAGACGCGAGTTCAATTCCGCCCGGGGTCGAGAGTCTTGTGTATTACTCAGTATCCTTGAGATATATCATAGGCCTCCCATGGCAGTTATAAATCTCTTACAGTTCAGACACCAGGAAGAAGGAAAGGCACTGTTGTTGCTTATTTGAAATGATGATTCTTAATCAGTGCTAACTGTTTTAATTAGACAGTTGACGGGACCGTGGCCGAGTGGTTGTGATGCTCGTCGCGGCGCGCATAGAGCCGAGCTCCGCACCCCCCTCCGGCAGTCAGCAAAACGCGCTATGGAACTCCACAGCCAGGCTATCCTCGAGATTGCAAGGAGACATGCTCAATGAACATTCTACGTCATTCAAGAATAAGACGAATAAACAGATCGAATCTAGAAGTACTGGAATCCGCTCAAAAAAAAAATGTGATGCTGGCTCGTGGAAATCATGTCGCTTTATTATCTATTCAAGAATATCGAGTAGTACACAAAAATTCGGCCTCAGACGGGAATTGAACCCGCATTTCACGAATACCGAAAGCGCATGCTACTACTATACTACAGGGACCGTCTCTTTGCGACTACTCTTCGATATAAGCATTGTATCATTTATCTCGGAAAAATGACTCAGATAGACCAAGGAATACTCTATTAGGAGCCTGGCTTTGCAGTGGGATACGGTGCAAGTTGCGCCATAGATTAGTATGGAGTTTTCCTCTATCCTGTCCGGTTGTGACTTCGATATCTCGGTCCCTGACTCACCAGCGCTATGCTGCCCACTTCACCGGGTTATCTCCCCATGGGTCAGCTAACCTTACTCATACACTCTCAACAACTTGCCTTCTCGTCGCACGGTACAAATCATATCTCAGTTCTCATTTGTTTTTCAGCTAAACTTTTTCCTCTTCGTTCTCCCGCTGTCTGTTCTTCCCTTGCGGTCGTGGCGACGATGTCACAGGATGCCTTCTCCTCTCCAAAGGAGGAGTCGTCCGTCAAAGTAGTTGATATGTGGAAGCGTGCCACCCCACCACCTATGGAATTGAAGAGGAGCGACAAGCTACCAATGACGAGGACCACGTGAGTTTTTCATTTTTCTCCTCCTATCCTTCCGATCTGATAGATTGTTCTAAGTTTAAGGGGTCTGGTATGGCACTTGGTGCTAGACGTACATTTCATTGAAAGGTACAGAGGGGCACCTTGGTCGGGTGGTTGAGATGCTCGTCGCAACGCACGTGGAGCCGAGCTCCACCCCCAACTCTTCACGGCGGTCAACAATAACGCTTTATGGACGCCGCAGCTAGGCTGTTCTCGAGATTGCAAAGAGACTCGCTCAGCCAATGTTCTGCGGCGTTCAGAAAGACGAACATACGAACTGAATGCTAGAAGTACTGGAACCCGCACTGTGAAAAAAGTATATTGTGAAGACGGGTCAATAAGGTGTTGCAAGGTATTTCTATATCCCTTTGGAGACGGCTCTATTTTCGGCCGGCGCGCGGCTCGGACGGCTGCGAAAAGAACCGCCAATATGCGCTCGAAGGAAATGTGGTAGTTCTCTAATGATATATATACTTTTTTCGTCAACATGTGGGATTTCTGTGTCAATAAATGGTCAACTATGATAAAAGAGACCTTATTAAAGTTATTTTCAGCAGAAATATCGTGATTGCTTCATTTATAATCTATACTTTCAAAGGGAAAACCAAGTTTATCATGAAAAGGCCATATTTAGAAGCTCTATCGAACATTTTCAATGATAGTTTATTTGTACTAACCTAAAATTCAATCAAATTTATCTTCTATTTCTTCCATCTTTCCGTATACTGTGATTGCATGAAATGCATAGAATTAATTATAGTGGCTGAAAATTGGAAGGCAATGAGTAGTTTGTCGAAAATAGTGCTGCTTGTTGCATGCGATCTCACTTCATCAATAAATCTTTATCTTTTTTTCGATTATTAATGCAGTTCAGATTCCCATTTCTCAGATCAATGCATAATTGCGTTCGAACTCTCTAGTCATAGCTATCGTATGCAAAGAAGAGATGAAGGTAAAGCGGTTTTTCCCCGTTTTCTCCACTCTGTTTGAACCCTTCGGTAGATAAGTATAAAACGCTTTCGTGGTCATTCGATAGCTAAAATTAAGTGAATCTGAACGATGTATTTTATTCCTTGTCAATCTCAACAACCACTCTGTCTCACTTTCACCGATCTGAAGAAAGCCTTTGATTCAGTGGAAGCAGAAGCGGTTATAGAGGCTCTGGATAACCAGGGCGTCCCTACTCGGTACATAATGATTCTTCGTGAGCTTTATAAAGATTTCACGACCAATATATCTCCATTCTACAGCAATATCACCATTGACGTAAGAAGAGGGGTTCGACAAGGCGATACAATTTCGCCAAAATTATTCACTGCCACGTTTCACATTCAAGCAGTTCTCGCTGAATAAAGCTTTTTCCATAAGCATTTTATAATTTCATTAAATAGGGGTAATTTCAGCAATACAACGCTGTACTTGATTTTAATTAAGGACTTCTCAGAGTGTTATAACGTGGTCAAAAAGAGATTAGATTTCGCTAATTTGGATAATTTTCATTGTCCGCAACCTGTTTTGCGCATCTCCTAGAAAAACCCGTTCGGGATTTTAGTCAGAGTTACCAGTAACCATTCGATAGTTTGAATCTGGGAATTTTTGATGGAAACTCCATTCTCCAAATGGCTGTCTTAATGCGCTCTGACAGTAAGAAACAAAATATAGCTTTCACACTCGAGCATTTCCCACTGAGGTTAGCTTTTCCGCTGGACTTTCAATAATTCTTCAATAACTAAAATCTCGACGATTTCATAACTTTGTTTTTGAAAAGAACTCTTTATTGTGCTTTAGCTGCTAAAAGGAGATTAGCAGTTTCGCAGTTAGTTCATGTGTTGAAAAAGGGCGCGGTGACTTGGAGCTAAATCCGCGAAATCGCGAAAAATCCCACCCTTTGGAGTGCGAAACCTAACCTTTTTTTGACAACCACAGCTCACTGAGGATTCCTCTCAAGAAATTAACTATGTCCTTGAGATCACTGAGATTTGCACTATCGAATGGTTATTAGTTGATTATAGAAAAAACTTTATACGGCGAAAAATCCTTAAATGGAAACAGAATTTTATTTCCACTGTTACAACGCAAAAAAATAAACCATTTGAGAAACAGTATGTACCATTGAACTTCACATGATTTCAGTTATCGAAATGAATACTATCACTCTAGTGAAATAGGTTTTTTATAGATAAAACGCGATTCTCACGAGCGCAATCCTTGAAATACGGTTGCATGCGACAGAAGTTATTTCCAAAAGTGGGGATTTTTAAGATAATTGAGCATTACTCTCTTTCAAATGCGTTTTGAAAAAGCTTTTTCAATGATAATTTAAGTTATTTTCAGCATAAGAGTCTGTATGAGTAAAGTCTAACCATATCATGCAAAAAAATCCGTTTCTAATTAGAAAAGTTGGATTGCGATTGCAAAATGTCATCTTATATTTTTCATTAGAACTTACTGTGGGGTTATTTTCAAACAACAAGCTTGCTATTAGAGTCAGAATTTCTCAAGCTATCTATTGGCTACAGGAACATCAAGAAGATGTAAGGGCCCAACAAACACCTGGGAATATAATCTTTTTCGCAAGTATATGGCTTTTTCTTTTGAGAAAGGAATGATTTTGGGCAGCATTAGCGGTAATCGTGCCAAAATCATTCTTACAGGAACTTTATCAGTGATATTACATCCTTTTTGATCACAGTGTTCCTCTGAGAGCTTTATTAGTCCGAGTTTCTTTGGAGCGTGCACCATTCTTCCTATCCCGTCCGAGCGGTGCGACCAGCTGAGGGTCATATTGACCCTCATCGTCCACAAAGGGATATGCTGTCTTATCAAGCTGTGAGCTATCGACTGACAAGTCACTCTAAACAGCCACACGAGGTGATCTGTTCAATTGACGGAGTGATACGTCTTTGATGACGATCTTTAATAATAGTAGGGACGATCAGCCGAATCGCATGTGCTGCTGATGAGACTTGCGAGAAAACCGAAACGTAGGTCTAGCACTTGAAGTGCCATATCAGACCTCTTTAGAGGCTTAAAACATTTTATCATATTATATTAACGCTTTCAATCGACTATTTTGAGACCTCGTTTAGAATTGATATATTCTGACAGCACCTTCACAGCATATTTTAAGCCTTTCATGAGGTCTGTTGTGCCACTTATAAAGTGCTAGACGTGTGTTTCGGCCTTTCAGCCACATCAGTAGCACGGTGCTTTTCGCTTCAGTCAGTTCATTGTCAGGGGATGTACCTCCTATATCAATCCACTGAGAGAACGTCACGGTGATCTTTTCACCATACGCAGAGCCTAAATAATTTGACGTCGATTTCTTCATATGTAGGGGGTATATCCCTTCAGAAGGAACTGACTGAACCGAAAACAGCTTGTGATAGGGTTGAAAGGCCGGAACACGTGTCTGACACTTTATAAGTGCCATAACAAGCCTAAAAAAGTCTTCAAATATGCTTTTAAGAAGTGTTCTATCAGATTATGTTGAATATTTAAGCGAGTTTCTCTAAAATAGTCTATTAGAAAGATTTCCCTATTCTGTGATCATTGAAACCATATTTTTTAGAACTTGTAGTGCTTTCTAGACTGAGCCAGACGAAAGATTAGAATTAAAGAATTTTGTTGGCCCGTTTTTGGGTTATCACAGTCAAAATGAAATCCGAATTCAATTTAGTAACAATGGGAAGAGGTAAGAGAGCAATTATTGACAGCTAATGATTATTACCAAATTGTCTTAGACTTTCTAGACAGTGGTAAGCTATATGAGCGGTAAATTTTCTGTGGTTCTTCACTTTAGTTTGAGGAGTTTGCGTTCACAAGTCAAAGCGTCTGTAGCGCAGTAGTTAGAGGTGTTCTGTGACACATGCGTGGTTGATCAATTGATGGTCAATGGTTCGATCCGTTTTTCAAAGCTCCTAGAGCCTTCCATGGCTCTGGGCTTAGCCGAGGGGTACCAGTCTTGTCTCGAAGGATAGGAACATTGACTTGATACATCGGTAAGCCACCGCGAGTCATTGCAAAGACCAGATATGCATTCAGTCACCTCAAACAACACTTGATAAAGTCGACCGCATGGCCATCCCTCAGAGGCTGGTCAACACCGAGAGCTTCATCTTTTGTTTTTCCCTTGCATCAGTTTAGGAGTTTACGTAGGCCTGTCAAGCTGCGAAATCCATGAAACATTCACAAAATAGGATTGTCTCGCATTCATATGTAACATCTCAGCCAACGTGCTACGCTGGTTCATTATTTGTTTCTTGCTACCTAATCACAAAGAATATATCGGTAGACATTGAAGCAATGGTACGCGCCATAGACGCGTGATTGATTTGAGTACTTCTGCGAGTCGGAAGCAGTAGAATTTTGGGGGGGGGGGGGAGAGGTGGATGAGGGACGAGAGTGTAATGTAGTTCCGATACTTGTTCGAACTACACATCTTCTTCAAATAAAGCAAGGAAGCTCACTCAAGAGGATAGATAGATGGATAGAGCCTTTCGCATTGGCAGACAATCGAGTCCATTGAGCATCGTCAGAGGTGATTGGATGCATACATGACCTTTACAATAACCTACGATAGTCTACATGTATCAACTCATAGCTTCTATTCTCCTAGACTAGTCTGGTACCAATTCGTCGACTATCTTGAAACGGAAGGCTTGGTGACTCTCAAAGCATTGACCATTGTGTGTCGCAGGGAGCCTCTAACCACTGTGCTACTTGCGCAAATCAAGATAGGATACTAAAGAGACTTAACTTTTTGAGGACCAGCTTTGGTAGGTAGGCGGTGTTGCGTTGTCGCTTGCGCGGCAGTAAGGCAGGCGGCGTCAGCATGTCTGGTTGTCTGCTTGCTTTACCACGAGACGCGGCGCCGTCATCACAACAACTAAGTGAGATTTGACGTCGCACGTAAGATGACTCTCATAGTCTTCAGAGGGTTAACCTTTTACAATCGAGAGTTGCAGAATCTCTCAACGGTTGTCCGGTGAACGTTCGTGGTTATGGACAAATTTGTCTCAGATGTCTCCGTCCGACCAGGCGGTCATGATCTCAAATATCGCAGCGATGTGGCCGTACAGTAACGAACGGCGAGCATTGAATTGGCCAATGCACGTTGGTCTCCTAACCAATTGTTTAACGTCTACACTCATCGGTATCGATAATTTCGTCGTTTTCCTAAGTGTTCAATAGTAATTTGTTGATTTTTAGCCACAAAAATAAGCTCTGATATGGTGGCTTTCAATCCCAAGATGCCATTCCTGGAAGCAGTTCGAACATGTCCTAAATCACCATTTATGTTTGCAGTTTATTCGTCCGGGATGGCTTTTTACGCATTACGACAGGTACGTTTTGAGGAAATGATCTGGAGGTGTGCATGTACCAATTTTGGTGATTTCTTATCAGTTTTGACCTTCAGTTATCGTGAGGCATTATTATAAGGCTTTATGATTGTGCATGTATACACGCACGTATATATATATATATATATATATATATATATATATATATATATATTTACACATGCGTAATAGACGTATAAAAGCTTAGAAGATGACCTGTTCTAGTATGGATTGTTCAGTCCTAATAAGCCTTTAGTTCCAGTTATCTTTTTTTATTTAGCTTGTTTACAATTACAATTACGGACTGATAGTAGGATGGATGAATTAGTCTTCATGAGCAAAACTTTTCGTTTTAAAATATTTCGCTATTTTCCAGATATTAGTCACACCCTATATTTTCAATGAGAACAAGCCATGTAGTTCATGTATGCTTAGTCGAAGTGTGGTGATCTCATTGATAAGTGGTATTGCCATGCCTATCTTAACAACTCCGTATCTTTGCTATTATATCGTAAGTTCGCTATCGCTTCATTGATTTTTTGGTGTTCTGAGTAAATTGAGTGATATATATATATGCATGTGTACACACATATATATATATATATATATATACGTGTGCATATACACGTACGTATGCACATGTGTTCATTTATGTGTATGTGTAGTAGATATATGTACACATGTATTTATATATATATATATATATATATATATATATATATATGTACCTGCATATCTACTACCACTTTTTTCATCAAGAAGTTTGTCCAATTATATTTTAGATGATTCAAAGAGATCCCAGTAAATATCCTATTGTCAAGAACTACATCGATTTCCTCACGCTTAGCTGGACAGGCAAGTTTCCGTCCTTGTGCTATATTTATTTATCTATATCTGTGGATAGACATGCATATATACACACATGCACGTGCGAACATATATACATAAACGTGCAAGTGTATTCATATGTGTATATTCATAAATCTATGTATTTATTGCAATTTTACATCTTCATATAAATATACATACATATATGTATGTAATTGCATGTAAGCAGATCACCCGGTATCGAGAATTACCTAGCGCTTTCGACCACATTCATACTCTACGGAGGTGTCCGGATTTTGGACGTGGACTAGCTTTTTACATGAGGATTTTTGATCTCTTGGAGGTTACCGAATGCTGGTCGAGTTCCTGGTATTTTCGTGGCATTCCAAGGTGGCCGTGCTAGGACGTCCTTTTTGGTAGTGTTCTATATAGTATATAAATACGCATATTTTATATAAGTGCACTACGTTGTTCGGTGTATATTTACGCATCTCAGTCTGGAAAATTGAAGTGGTATATCTAAGCTTAGAATAAATTGGATCAAAGTAAAAAACCATTGGAATCTGCACATTTTTGCCACCGAAAGCAATGTTCTTTAATACCGGTTGCATGGTTTTGGACTTGTGGAGGGAGGCTATGAAGTCGTTGAAGGCAGTTTCGGCGTTGGTTTCTAATACATTTCTTTCACTGAATGACTTCGAATACGCGTGAAAAGTGAAGATTTATGGGTGAAAGGTTGATGATTATATTGGTCGAAACGGAGTTTTTGAGCCCAATTCGTTTATCTCTGAAGCGTCGCTGGTATTCAACATGTGGTTGCATATTATCGTTGAGAAGGATTGGTGTCCTCCCACTGGACCAATGCCGGCACTGTCCGTCCCGATGTTCAACAAAGACGTAATCTGACAAATTTTAGTCATTGTCGATCAATCGTCGTGTTAGGAGCCATCTATTTGTTCATTCAATTTATGTGAATCATGTCCGCTTATCGAAATCGCTAAAGCTTATTGATCGAATGCGATGTCGATAAAGTCCATTTTGAGGAAACCTCAGCAATACGTCGTACCACTGCGGCCAAGAATCTTGCACCTGTTTGCTTTGGTGAACTGTTCAACTCTTTCGGACCGTGGACCCACGGCCTCTGCATCTCTGGTTCGCAGCTCTGACCGATCTGCTTCACCTCCTCTGCACCTCTAACCTCCAGCTTTCTGCTTCTAACAATGACATGCTGGGGGCTAGAGATGCGGGGAGGTGGAGCGGGCGGTTCATAGTTGCCAGTTAGAGATGCGGAGGCCATGGGTTTATTATCCCTAAGGGGTTAAGCAAGCCATTGGATCCTTTGCTCTTGAAATATTTACCTATCATACCTTTCTTTTCGAGTGTTTTCTCAAGACCACGGTTCAAATTATGATATGCCAGATAATCACGAGACCGTCAAGGTCGAAGCACGTGTATTGGGGTCTGTAAGTCAGCCCATTTAGTAGACCATATGGCATGCGTGGCTTAATAATGTATCTGGTATATCGAAATCTGAGCTGTGGTCTCAAGAAAACATTCGAAAAGAAAGGTATGATATATTTATGATACCAGCTAAAAGCAATCAAGTGTACAACACCGTGTGTTCGGTGATAATTTCACCGGATATAGAGTGTAGAATGTTCGTCGTCGCCTGCTCTATAGGGTACTGAGCGCCCCGAGAGGATTGGCTAAAGACGAAAGGGTAACTGCTCGACTGACGAGATTGTTAAGGTCGAAACACATGTACCGGGCTCTGTAAGTCAGCCCATTTAACAGACCACATGACACATACGTGGCTTAAAAATGATTATCTGGTATACTGATGTAGTTTCAGGAAGTAGCTCCGCAAGGTCAGTACTTCTTAAGCTTATTCCATTACAAGCGGCTATCACTGCTATCTCGACCTATGCTCTACTATGGGGACGAGAAAGGTGATTTACTTTGCATTTTTCTTACATTTGTAAGGCTTTGTAAACCAGCAGTATTTTCGAACTAGATGGTTTTGTATGTGTTTTTGGCTCTGAGTTGCTACATTCAAGTTTTCAGATTGTTAACTGATTTAATTTTACTGTTTAATTGTATTGTTTTTCCGCTTATTTCTATCAAAAATTGCGTCTTTACCACATCAAATGGAAAGATAGTCACCTGATGGAGTAGTCACATGGACTAAGCATTCTTTCGTTACAAAGCTATATTTCATATACTGTTAGTGTGATCTGGTGACCGCGTAGCTAGGATGCTGGATGAGGGATTGATCTTCCTTCTTCCCCTCTCCCTCTCTCCAACACTCACCGTCGATGAAAAACGTACACCCCACGCAGAGCCGTAGCCTGGCTAACATCGAGAGTGCATGATGTGCGAAGTCAGTAATCTGCAACGTTCATGAGGAGGACCAATTCTCAACCACGTTATGCACGTGAGGAGACAAGTTGAATACTAGAAGTAGAGGGACCTCATGGTAAAGAAAAAACTTTGATTATGGTCAAATTTATAGTTAAAGTGAAAAGAGGTTTAGTGTGTGAAAAATCTAAATAGTATATGGAGAAAAGTGAAACATTTTAGGATATTCAGTACGTTAGACAGTGATCCAGACTTTGCTCGAGAGCTACTGATTTCGATACAACTGAAGCCCACGATCAAGCAGCGAATCACAGACTACCTGCGTAGTATTCCGTACTTTAGCGATGTTGTTGGGAAACCAGAACCAGAGACTGAGCGGTTACGAGTGACATAAGAATCGAGCTTTAGAACATGGTAGAAAGTTATCCATATTTGTATCACGTAATTTTATGAAATTTTCCAAATGAAAATCTCAGATTTTTGTCTCTCATGTCCTTTGCACATTCAAAGGAATACATCGCAACTTCCCCATATTCATTATAGCAGAGTTTTATCTCCGTTTATATTTGTATTAGTTAAGAATTTACATTCTAAGGCTAAGATTTTCATTTTGCTTTTCAATCTTCTTTTCTAAAAGAAGTTTTGCGGGGATTTGTTAATATGAACAGGACATAGCAGTCGCAGAGTTCAATGGAATACGTCGTATTCCACGATTCTGAGAATCAAATCATGTAGTTCATAGAGTAATCTACTCTCCTGAAGAAGCTTTATGCCCAGCGGATGATACCAAAGAGTTGAATGCATTCAGAATGCTGTTTAATTGCAAAGAAAGTTGTCGAAATCCCTAATTGAACTATTCGATTTCATGAACAGCCAGATCCGTAGGGTCATTTGTTGAGTGGCTGTAGTCTTTTGAATCAATGAAGCACCAAGCTGCACCTTCGGTGTATTTTATTGAATGTTGAAAATTGTGATATGACTTGTAAAGACACTCTAGAAGCAGTATATTTTTACCACCTCCCTCTATCATCGATAGATTTGCAAAATAATGGGTTTTGAGTAGAAAGCAGAACTGGTGATGTCACTGATCGCTCTGATCCCTATCTGTCTCTCCATTTGCTATTCTCCTTCCGCCCGCCAGAAACCTGTTCTCGGATTCCCGTCATGTGCAGAACACACATACACTGTTCTCCTGGTTATGTTGCTAAAAGCATACGTATTCATCAGCATCGTTCCATTTTCTTACGCATTTCTCGCCAGCGCTTTCTCTTCTGTTACACAAGCCGGAAAGACGTCGAACTGTATAGACTGGAGCGAATATGGACCTTGTTTCAGGTAAAAAAAAAAGAAAAGTTGATACTAAGGTTCTAGTGAAGGGTCTCAATGCTAAATAATTCTAGCCTCCTAAGTTACAATTGCTACTTCTTCAAAATAATGTCAAAACACCATGCGTAACATTATATGATTCCGTTGCATTGTGTTTTAGCCCATTTAGTGATAAAAGCTAACCAAAAAGGCTACGAATTCACATTTGAAACGTCCAGCTTAATAACTATTCAGGGCTCAATTGGTTAGCTGCTGTCTCCATCTTAAGCTTCCCTTTGATCCGATTTCAATCTCTTGTCTATCAAATCGGATTAGGCGGCATGCTAGGCTAGCGATTCGTATCTCTCGCTTCATTTCCACCCAATCTAAACATGTCTTCATCAGTTTTACTCTTCACGCTCAGAAGACGGTCGAAACATTACGTGATCACAATATATTCTGTCAAGAGATTTTCGGAGTTGAGTACTCATGAGTTGAATACTTTATTGAACCCAACAAGCTGATTGATATGCAAAACTGTGAGCCTCAAACGAAAGTTGATCATGTGTTTCATCCGTATCGCGGGCACGTATCAGCCCACGTACATGACGAGGCTCTCGCTCTACTTTATTAGTTCATATACAATCAAATGTATATGATTCAATTCTCTCTGTAACACAGAGGAGCCGATCTCTTAACTTTTTCTATCGCTCTTACAGTAACGTCCTCCTTGGAGAAATATCTCATAATTCAAAACGACTGAGTTTTGAGCGATCTCTGCAAGCTGAGATTCAATAATGGTTAAGTAGGAGCTCAGTCCAATTCGAACAGTTTTCTGAATACTCGCACAGTACTGCTCTTTGTCACAGTCTTTAGATAGAGTAAAATTAATGCATAATGCTCTTCTGAAAAAGACTAAGCATACTTGTAAGGACTTTTTGAATTCCTAGGGATAGGGATAATGACGTTGGAAATTCTTTTTCCCTTTATCCTTTGTTTTTTGCGTTTTCCTACTTACATCATAGACCGATAATCTGTTGCCACAACATTCGTAATTGTTTTGTTTTTCCACTCTTCCGCAGAAACTTTTCGCAAATCGTGATAAACAAAACAAATTTGTTCCCTTCATCAGTACCGCGAATTGCGTATTCCCAATTGAACTTCCGTATTCCCACATTGTCAACAGGCACCGCAATTGTGTGATTTCAAAAGAGATATTAAATCTTAGACTTTTACAAAGATGGTGGCGATTTTGGACGTTAACGTAATCTTAGCTGGCCTCTTGACTGAAATGTAAAGCTTCTCATTGGCCTGGATGACACTGTATGGGCATCACCCAGTGGTAGAATTCAAGTGATACACATTAGTATAAAATGGCCATTATAAGACGCTATATCGTTGAACAAATTAAATATAAAATTACATGGGCATAAATGAGTGAAATAAGTTGTTTCAAAATTTGGACAGCTGTATAAAGTACGTAGTAATTGATCCAGAACGGATTTGGAAAGCGAAAATATTTGCAGAAAAAGAATAAGTTCCGTGAATTTTTGCATATAATCTACTAGTATAAATGTATTAAAACAAAATTGTTTTGAGTGTGCGAATCTATTAAAGGAAATTCCCGGCTGTAAAAAGTAGTTTTGCACATTTTGAAACAATGACACATTGTCAATGGTTTCTACTCTACTATTTATTTACTCACAAAGTTGACGTCTTGGCGCGATTCTTCTTTCAAGAGCTGCTTTGATCCAATACATTTGGAATTTTGGCATCGTAGTTTTTCTGTCGAGGTTATGGAGATGTCTTGCTGACTACACTGCCGTCAATTTCATTTCTCAGGGTCTGAATTAAGCAAAATCCCACGAAATGTCAGCTATTGTGAATAAACAAATTCACGATAACAACCTCATTTCTCCCATCAAAAAATTAACAGTAAATTGTTAGTTATTACCGAGATTCGTAGGAATGCGGTCTTCGGGATCATTGTAACAGTTGAGGAATTCGAAATTCTGTGAAGATGTAGCTGTATGCAATTGTTTGCGTCGATAAATTCAAAATTAAGGGCAGCACTTGTTGGGGAAATGTAGTAGATTGACAGAAATTTCAATTCTGAAGTGGTCAATCCTCGTGTGGTAATGCTCTATCTAGTTCCTGATTTTCTTCTTTAAGCAGAACACGAGGTGTTACATTAAACTTTATTTCACAGCTGACATTTCGGCAGTTCGCCTTCTTCAGAGCCTGGAAAGTTCAAATTGTCTGTAATCCAATCAGTCAAACACTTCCATTACTGCTTTAGAAAAAAATCACCAAACCTAGATTTCAATCGCATCAAGCACAAAATCAACTCTCAACATACGGCCTTTTATATGTGTTCCACTGAATGATCTAAGTGAAGATCACGGGAGGACATCACATAGGCTCGCCATGCACCCTACCCATCAAAACAACAGTCTTATATACTGATATATCACGAGTGATAACGAGAAATTCCTCCTTGCGGTTTATGGTTGGATTGGTCGTAATAATCCAGAACGCCTCCAAGATCTTTCGCGTTGATGTTTTTTGTTCCTGCGCAAGGATGGTGACTTCGATCTCAAAATCAACTCCGTCGTGTTTCTGTTCTCTATACGTCCCTAGCGGGGTGTTCCGTCTATTTAGACGTTTGTCAGCTAGGTGTTCTTCTATGCGGGCATAGAGCGGCCTACCCGTTTCGCCTACATATTTATCACTACAAGCTTTGCAAGAGATTAGGTAGACTGTACCTACGCTCATGCAATCACCGTCTCTGCCGTTAGGACATATTTTGCAATCTTTCGTTATTCAGCGACGGTTATATAAGCGGTTGCGAACTAGTTAGCGTTCTAGAGTATTCGGTGGTATTTCAATAATAACCACCGAATGCTTTAAACCCGCTCTTTTCAAACAGCGTTTTATAACTGTACTAATCTCATTTGGAAAAAACGAGAGGATAAACGGGACTTCCTTTTATTTGAGCTTTCGTTCGGAGGCGCATTATTTCCTCTAAACCTAAGCCGAGGGGTTACAAATTCGTATCCATTAGAAGTGGCTATTTTCCGAGCCAGTTTCACGGATTCTACTCTCTGTTCCTCCCCGGTACATACATTGGCTGCTGTTCGAAACATGTTTTTACTAGCGCCTTCTTCGTATGTGAGGGATGAGAAGAGAGATAGGGAACCAGGATATTCTTAGTACTTGGCTTTCGGTACCACTTTGTCATGTAGCCGCTCTCAGTTAAGCTTATTTGCACGTTCAAGAATGGGAGCCAATCGTCTTTTGGTATCTCACGGGTGAATTTTATATACTCTGACTGTTGTTCCAACAATCTTAAACAATTATCTAGCTCCTCTTGAGTGGAACAGATAACCAAACAATCATCTATATACCTACAGTAGATTAATGGCCGGAAATTCATCCACTTTAGACATAAAGGCAATCGCCAGGTAGGTGCCAGTCGCTGCCCCATTGCCAGCCCTCTCATTTGAGTGTAATATTTCCCGGACCATCCGAAGATTGAGCAGTTCAGGCACTCTTTTAATAGGACAATGAACTGCTCAGTCGACAAGCCATACATGTTTACAGCTCCCTGGTGTTGTATCAGAAGCTCGTGAGTGGCTTGCAATGCGGAGTCATTCGACACGTTGGTATATAAAGCAGTGACGTTACGCGTTGTTCGGATTCGCGTTACGTAGACGATCCAAGAACATCTGAGTGTTCGTCAGATGAGCTGGAATGTAAAGCAGCAACTGGGATGTCATTAACGTTAAGAACCATGCTATCCTATCCGTCGGTCCGCCTACACAGCTGATGATGGGCCTAACTTTGATAGAGATGGATCTTTAGAAATTAGACCATCGGTGGATACTATCTTATGTGTTTTTATAAGTAAGTGTAAGACAGGACATGTTGCTCTATCACGTGTCTATCTCAGTTCGAAAACGTATCTGCGTGAGCCTACTGAAAAGTTGAGAAAAGAAATGCAAGTTCAGGAGACTATAGCAAATTACTATAGATATTTTCCAAGTGTATGATTCCCGTTCAGTTTCCAATAAGGTCAACTTTTGTCTACGCGGTTTTATTGTTATGTTCATAGGAAAGAAGATCTAGAGAGATCACGAAAATTCTTTCCAAATAAAAACACGTTCATAAATCGACAGCTTTATTTTTACCGCGACTGCTATCTCTCACGTGAGTGGAAAAGTATGACAATGCAGCGACCACACTACAAACTAAAAAGACTCACTTTCTAGAAAGACCACGGAGACACAGTAGCCAAGTTATCTGCGATCTCTTTTTGTATGGAATTACTAGCTGAGCACAGCTTTTTATTCCGGAGATGTCATAAGAAATTCTGAGCATCGGGTATAATTGAAATGCACGGTTTTCATCACGTGGGACACCGTTGTCACAAACTCCTATCCATCTGTTGTCAACATGATGCACGTTACATTATGACGCACAGATTTCTGACATCTTCGTTCATATAACACTGTCTCAAATTATTGATTCTAACTGGGTTTGAACTTTGGCTGCCATTCCTCACTTGCTTGTTACTCCCAACATTACTCGCTTGATTCTGTGTTTGATAACGGGAGTGATCTCTCACCCTACTTACGTGCCGACCAAGTTCTCGACACCCACATTAAGACTAGAAGAACTACAGAGTGAAGAAATTGAGAGCAAGACGAGTGTTTCAGTGCTCTTCACTTCACTGTCGATGCTTTTGACAGCTTGAACCGTTTGGTTCTGCCGCCTCCTATTGAAGTCCAGTTTTTCTGCCAAATATTTCCCATAGCACGATTTCCGGTCAGCAATCAATTTGGCTAACTCAAGGTTGACTCTATGAAAACGACATTATCTGTCCAATAAAAGCACTATAGTTTCCATTCGTCAATTCCAACTACCCTATTGTCGCATTTGTATGGTTTAGTGGTTAGAGGTACACTGCACTACACATGTGGTCGTTAATTCGATCCTTCGTCCCACGCTACTGAGACTTCAGTCTCTCTGGAGTCGACAAATTGGTACCACACATATCTGGAAGATCAACAGACTAATGTTATACATTCATAGGCTACCACAGGTCATCACCCAAACGAAATATTATCTAGGCACTTCTAATTATGCTCAATGATTGCGAATTCATGGCGCGTCTTCAAAGACTGATCAATGTCAGGCATCTCTTATCCTACATTAGACCAATGTCGAGAGCACTAATTCCTTCTAGGTAGGACTGATATTAATTTCTGAATCCGATGACATGTGTCTTGTTCGGTTCGGTGAGCGGAATAAAACAAAATATGGGTTTCGAACCACTATGTAACAGTCAGAGCGCATGTGGCGCAGTGGTTAGAGGTGCCCTGCGTCGCACACGAGGTCACTAGTTGGATCTCGCGCTCATGGCTCACCAAGCCATCCATCCCTTCGGGGTCGGTAAATTGGTACCAGACAGGTCTCAGACTTGTCTGGGAGGATAAGCAGCACTGACTCGGTTCAGCGGGAGGCCACCGCGAGTCATTGTAAAGGCCAGATGTGCATTCAATCACCTCAAACGAAATTAAAAATTAAAGTTGAATGCATGGCGCATCCCTCAGGGATAGATTAACGCCGAGAGCTTTATCCCTTATCCTTTATGTTACAGTCTGGATGTGGTTCATTAGAGTTAAATTTCGGCACTTTCACCGACCACTACGAAAATCACGTGCTTCACCTATGATCATATCAATTATCGAGAAACAAAAGTAGTTTCTTGTAGATCTTATTTGTACCTTTACATGTCAGAGTTGACTACTACTATTCACTGGTTTTCCTTGGTTGTAGTTTTAGACACCTACACGGTCTTCATGTGGCTTTGCACTAGATGTGATGCATCTCTGTCGGAGACAACTTCGTACTGCTCACCATAAAATTCCCATATCGCTTTTTTTGAATGCAAGCTCTTGACTGTGTTAACGTGTCCATAACATCTAAAAATACAGTTATAATCGCGTGATATGAAGATGTATTCTACATATAAACGTGGAGCAAGCAAACAAATAAGTGCCTCCATGTGAGTATATCCGCTTATCGTAAGCAAGGCTCCAAATTATAGAAAATCAACTCTTATAACTAAGGTATGTTATATGTGTTGATTTAGTTTAACTCAATCTTATATTATTACTTTAATTTTCATTATATCACTAATTTGTTGTTCTACTTATTTTATATTTTGTAATCATTTAGACGATAAAATAATATGAGGTTGGAAAAAAAGTCCTGGGCATTTGTAAAAGGTTGAAAATTTATGCATGAATCTCAACCAAAAACAGTAATAACTTTTTTTCCAAATGAAGGTCATCATTTTCTACGACTTTCTGCCATTGTTCCGCCAAGTTTCGGTCTGAGAAACATCAAGTTCGATTGTCAATTCGTGGGCACTAGACGACGCTTCATCTTCAAGAGCCGCAATCAAATCTCATTGTTCAACTTTGTTGGACGTCCTGAACGAGGCTTGTCTTCGATGTCAAGATCTTCGGCATCAAAGCGCTGAAAACAGCGTTAGCAGCAGATTTGCATGTTATGCCTTCCCCTTCAACTTCGTTGATTTCATCGACTGCAGCTCGCTGTGAAAGACCCTTTTTTGAATAATGACGCAATAAAACGAACTTCGATTGTGTCCTTGAACATAACGGAGGCTGGTAACAAAGTGAAAATAAAGAGTAATATTATCTAGGCGTTCAAAATCTCACATAAGGAACTGTAATATTCTTATGGTATGCATGGAAGTTATCTCATGCTTATTGGAATGCCCCCAAACTTTCTTTCCAACCGTAGTGTAATAGCAGTAGTAGCACAGTAAAATAATAGAAAACCAACTCTTATGGCTAATAGTGTATTACAGTACTTCGGACCGCACATTCTGGAGCCGACTTCCAAGGCAGTGTTACCAGAACAGATACATGTCGGTGAGTAATTGTCTTTTGTGTAAATAAATTTTTCAGAAATAATAAAAAAGTAAAACATGATTGGTAGTGTGCCACAATCAATGTGGTGGGACTGTAATTTAATTTTTATTTCTGGATTTTTGAAAGCAATGGATGGATATGTTTTTCCATTAGTTAGTCAGAACCGAATAAGTATAAAAATGTTTTATGGATAATCTCCGACATCTTATCTTGCCCTAAGCAATTTATTGCGCTTACTCACAAGTACGTTAACACATTCGTGATGCACAGTGTTTAGCCACTGTGCCACTTCGGACAGCACCTAATTTCCATAATTTATGAAATCGCGGAGTTTTTGACAATTTAAAAAGGATAAAGGATTCAGCTCTTAGCGTTGGTGAATCTCTGAGGGATGCGCAATGCATTTGTCTTCACTTTTCAACTTCATTTGAGGTTATTGAGTGCATATCTGGCCTTTACAATGACTCGCGGTGGCCTCCCGCTGAACCGAGTCAGTGCTACTTATCCTCTCAAACTAGTCTGCAACCAGTCCGGTACTAATTTACCGACCTCGCAGGGATGGATGACTTGGTGAGCCATGAGCGCAGGAGCCATTTTGACAATATACAATAAATATTGATTGAAGAATGCTTCATAGATTTTGAACATGACAAAATCAAAAAAGAGACTTTACTCGCTAATTATATAGAGCATGGAATGATATATATATATACATATATATATATATATATATATATATATATATATATATATATATATATGCTACTATTGAATGTATTCCTATTGTCCATCTTACAAACATAATACCTTCAGCAACTGATAGTGTTTTGCCATTTGTGCTGTGTTTATGTCTGTATTTCCTTATTTTTATCCTATATATTTAATGCAATCACCAAAATTCATTACAGAGATTAGACTAGTTAACAGTTTCCCGTCGAAACTACCAAAAAGAAGTCTTGCGAGAAAGAGTTTTTTGTTTTACCAGCCATGACAATCGACTGTTAATCACTGCAATGTCGGGTGATCTTGTCACTGGACATGTAGTGAGTTGTTATCTCTGCAGTTGAGTGATCTTTTCATCCACGTGCAGTGTAATATCTACGTCGTCAATTCCTTTATGTTAAGTTAAGTTAAAGGTTCCTTGACACTCGGTGAAAACTCAAAGTTTGACATAAATTCAATCGAAACAACAATTACTATTCTTCAAAATAAATAACATTATTTTCCGTTATCTTCTACCAACGATCTGCAAGCTTCCGGCTCTGCGTAAAATCGCCATTCCTTGAGCTTTGCTTCGAAAAACTAAAATGCCTCTTCAACTTGATCAAACGTCTCAAATCAGCGTCCACGCAGGAACTTGGTCCCATTGAGCGGAAAACACCTGAATGGAACGGTGCAGCATCTGGAGTGTAGGCTGGATGCGGTAAGACCTCGACTTCCTCCCATTCATCTTCCTCAGTCTTCTTTGCGGTGTGAAGTTTGGCATTGTTTTGCTGAAATAGCGCTCGCCTACTATAGTTATAACTATTGAACTACAATTTGATACTAAAACATCGTTGCCGTGAGCGTTCCTTATGGAAGTACTCCTGAGATACAGCCAGAATTCTTTTATTTTGACATCCTTTAGCTGTGGTATGATGTTATTAATACATTGTCGATAACGACCACCCATGCCAGACCGTTGACGGTTGGTCGCTGACAGATAGATGCGTGGTAGTTTAGGTAAAGAGTGTGTCAAAACGGGCGTCGGTAGTGCAACTGTTCAGTATGCGCTCCCGGTTAGGGTAAAATATGGGTTCGAGTCCCAATTGACGCAAAAGTTTTGCACATCACTCTTCATCACTGGGTATATTCCTGAGATATATTTACAATACACGATACTGTGTAAAACAAACATAGATTTTGAATTTCTCGTTGGTGCTAAGGAACTTTTTTCTCAACCTAGTATGTAGGGGTATGTCCTCTATAAAAGATTGGCTGAATGAAAGGCACGGTGTTGCTGATAAGGCTGAATGGCCGAACTTACGTCTAGCACTATATAAGTGCCATAACAGATAATTGAAAGGCTTAAAACAAGCTGTTAGATTATATATTATGCATAGACTTAGTGCAAAATATTAGTTTGTAATAGCTGTCACCTTGGTGAGTAAAGTTCATCAAGATCTAAGAGGGTGAAACCAGAATAAAATGCGAATTCATAAAATACGAAATCAGTGGTTCTAATAGGCTATAATGAATATTCTCAATCTAAAACGCTGGTCTGTTATATGTTATCAGAGTTTCTTTTATATATTCGTAGGTACAGATTAGTGCTTTTTCCATCCGATGTGTGTGTAACGCAGTGCTTAAAGGTGCTTTGTGACATATATGATTGAAAAATTGATGGTGGATGATTGATCCCGCGCTTAAGGATCACCGAGCCTTCTGTCCGTCCTCCGTCGGTGAATGGGTATCAGGCCTGTCTGCGAAAATACTATCACTGGCTCTAAACATTGGTAAGCCACCGCGAGTCATTGTAAAGGTCAGATATGCATTGAATCACCTCAAAACGCTGCTATATTTTTCATTCTATCCGACGCGACCCCTAACATCTATGTTGTGTAACTTCTCAATCAGCAAATCAAACTATCAGAAAGAAAATGATAACTCCACACCTCATACGGGCCGCAATGTAAAATGCACATCTTCCGCCATGTGCCAAAAATCGCTGAAAACGGTGGCGTGCATGCGTCACACATGACTGAAAAAAAAATGTCAAACAACTAAATTTCATCGTTTTTGACGGATTCTACTACTTTTGAACAATTTCAGCTGATCACTGGCATTGGTAATCCTATTGTCCAGAAAGTCATGGATTATGCCGAGATGTTCAACAAGTCGGCCAATGCTTGCGGAATGTGCAACGTACAGGTTTCATGCTCTCCAAGATGCGACTACACTCCCGAGTTTGTTATCATAGACGTTGTTGTATGATGTATTAGGCGTAAACCAGGTTTAGAAGAGATTGCAGGAAGCTTCTACTGTATATCATTAACCAACCGCACGTGAGTTAATCACTTTCTGGCGAGCACAAATTCTGTTTGTTTCGAGGGTTTTGAATTGCAGCACAGGGTCATATTTAACTGGAAAAACTAGTTTGGACCGTAAAATCATAATGGTGTTATTTTCAACGCATCATACTATCATACAAAAATGCAATTGATAAAGTACATCTGTCCCACAAAATCTTCACGACAAATTGTCTGCGTAAAATTCAATAGAGATCACGTGAGAAGAGGTACTGGACGTCGTCCGATCAGCCAGGTATTTCAAATTAGGCGTTATGATGAGTACATCAGATGGTGTAATTCAGAAAGGCGTACCCGAAAACACCAGCTTTCAGATTTTTTACGAAATAAACTGTGTAATGTGAAAATGTTGGTGCAAAATCATTCTCTCTGATAAGGTGAAGGAGTAGAGCATCATTAACTGGGAACAACCAGCAAACAGGCATGCTCATGCCGTTTTGCTAGACAAAATGAAGTGTGAGGATTTGACAAGGGTTGTTTTGTTCTTTCATATGATTTTTCGCCAGATGTTACCACAGTTTTAAATTGTTAGTTCCAAAAATCAAGGGTAGAAGTAACGAGTAGCGAGAATCAAGTCTAAAATGCTCAATCTCTTAACTTTTAGAGGCAACTCGTTCGGGCTGGCGGATCGGATCTGTGATCTTCCAACAGAGAAGCAGGCGTGTGCAATGACTCAACAGGCATTCGATGAACTGTCTGGAGGGTGCAAAGTGTGGCCACCACGTTAAGTACATTTCACTAGCTCTGAAAAATATAGCAAAAATATTCCACTCTATTATAAAGCAGATTCTGGCACGATTTTTTCGTCATCACATCGCAGAAGTCGATAGTTCTACAGTAAAGCATTTTACAGTTATACGACAGCAGTTGATTTCCTTGGAGCATTGGTGCCACAAAATATAAGAGATCAAGTATGGTCGTTGAAACCGTTAAACTGTATCAGGTAATGCGTTTATAATATATAGTCTTCTCCGTATCAATCAACTTTGAAATGATGAATGCCACGGTGATAAAGTCGTCCCCTCGGCAGGAACACTGTTTAGTCATCCTTAGCTAGAAGCATGTCAATCTCTGTTTCTTTCTCTTTTAAGTTATTCACCCCTCTTAGTTCTAATCCGATATAGTTGAAAGAAGAATCTAATCAGCCACTTCCAAAAAGCAATACATTTGTAATTCTTCGCTTTCTTGGAAGGAAGGCAAAAAAAATCACATAACAGATAATTAAATTGGAGAACGCCAAATGGATTTCGGCAGAGTAATTTCTTGTGTGAGTTCTAATGAGCGCAGCCTATCGTGAGTAAAACGTAATTATGGCTGATGGTTGGAAAGGTTTCGAATGATGGATAAACTTCTCACAATTTTGAGAATCTTGCAGAACTAATACGTCACAAAGCATTTGTGAAGTTTTCAGAAAAGAAAAATTCCTCGGTTCTATAAGTGCAGCAAGTAAAATATTGCGACACAGTAGAGATGAGGAGCAACGTAAAGATCTAGTGGCTTTCGCCGCATCTTACTAATAGGTCGGGGAAAGAGTTCCAAGAAAATGCTTGTAAAAATTTATTCATGCATCTAATGCATCCGAACGAAGACAAAGCTAATAGTTAAACTTTTACTTTTACTACTTTTACTTCACTACCGAACACCGTACTTTTGCCAAATGTGTCTTCGCCCCAAACCAGGTTGATGGGACCACTTGCCACCGTTGCATTTCAACCCAACAGCCATTGGGGCATCATCAACAACCTAATTTGCTCGCTTGTTAACCCCATCATTAAATTAGTAGATATTATATACCAATCAAAGAGGGAAAAGACGGGCTTTTAAATGAGCCCAAAAACACAAAAAAAAAATGGCCGACACCCAAAAATGTTACAAGCATTTCTCAGAACTTCTCCCCAACCTTTTATTTTGGTCATTTTTTGTCGACCTTCAGTAAGGGTAGACGAATATCTGTAATATTTTATGTATACGAGGACGATCATATTTCATTCATGAACAAGAATGTCTTTAGCATCGATCGGAAATGCTATTGCTGTTGTACGCCGTACTATCCGAATCCGTGCGATGCGAAATGCACTCTATCACCTTGTAGTCGACGACAAGCCTTCTCCCCCACACAAATCAAAATTCTTCGTCGAAAATGGCTAACAATGCATCAAACTGAACAGGATACGAATACAGCACGACAATAACTTATTTTGTCCAAGTTTACATATCAGAACAGTGCTGCCATGAGTGAAATCCCTGCTAATCTCAAATGTGCGATTTTTCAAACTACTTTCCTGCCGACTCTAGCTGTGTATTAGAAGTTAGATCATTGTTAGATCAGACGATTTCAGAATGAATGTTATCATAAAGTTCTCGAATGTTCAACGCTCACGTTGGTCTGTCCAGATTGAAAGTTTAGATATATATTTGAGACTAATACATATTCATCTCACAGACTGTCTTAAACCTTTCTATAAACATTCAGTATAGCTTGTGAGAATGTTTCGAGGTTGTTACATCAGAGCCATACGTACGCTTCGGCGATGTAGCCCGCTTCATCAATAATCCACGCCCCACAGTGAACCCTATTTTACAGCAGACATGGGAATATGTTAATCGTGGTGATAGCACGTGATATTATACTATCAGCATTCTTTTCAGTCGATGGATTACGGAGTCGTACCGACCTCGAAAAGGCTCTAAACATTCTCACAAACTCATGCAAACTCTCAACCCAGTACACTGCTTGAGAAACACAAATCTACGAGATACAGTTTCATTGTGGTATTATTACACGTAGCCCTTTCTATGGGAATGAAGTGTCTTCCATGTAATGGTAGTCTGATGATGTTTGTAGAAATATTAAGTCCTATTGTGGCATTTATGACTACAGTGAAGCTATGTGGTTCATATAGTAGTAACGCAGTAGTTTCGGGTGTCCCGTGTGATATTCTATCCTCCTTATTTATCGATTTTCGAATGTTTTAGCTTTCATTTATTGTCCACTCTACTTTCGCGGTCGATAGTGTTAAGTTACGAACAGAACTCGGAATCTTAACTGGCTTCCTTACGCGTGAATATCGTTTCAAGTTGGTCACGCGATGAGCACTGTATCACTATGGCCATCGTTTTACCTCTACCCAGTCACGCTTCAATGTTAACGATGCCATCAGCATTCCAGAAAATGGCCTCCAAAGTAGCTTATAGAGACGGCTACAAAAGCATACATGTGGCGTGGAAGATCTGTTTTTGTCTATTAGGCAAGGTCAGACCACAAGAACCTTCCTCTGTAAAGTGACTGCTTTCTATATTTTTCTATTCCGAGTACTGGAAGTGTGTGCAGTTTATAGTCTTATCCTAAAGAGAACAAACCGCTACTTCATCTCCAACTGCTAGCTAGTCAGTTCTTCACGATTTTGACCATTAAAGGCGGCCTAATAATAGGGACATACAAATAGACAGTCATGTCCGTCAACCTATTATCACCATATCAACGGTGAAAAATCATGGATAGTATATTAGAGATTACTTTTCACACGATGTATTGCAAGATAATTGCGCTGTATATATAGATTTGACCGCAGCTAGCTTTAATATTTCCATTGAGAACATTAAAAACGTCTTCAATATAATCGAACGGTAAAACTTCCATTAATGAAGTGACAAAGCGACTAATGGGAAATGTAAGGCAGAAAGAAGAAATAAAATAAAATATCCAACGCAATCTATGGCGAGCTATCTTACAGCAAGGAAACCGGTTGATGTGATAAAACACTCGAGAAAGTCGATGGTCACAACAAAAAATAACCTGTAAAACAGATAACTTCTACTACATATAATAGCAATATTGATCCGAGATATGTTAGGCAAAGTCATTGGACTATCAAACCCGAAAGGAGCTCCTGTATAGTGTTCAAAGAACTCAAGAGATACTTTAATTCTAAATCACAGGCATTCCCGAACACACGTTTCTCATTTTTTAGAAGGCAGTCTGAGATCGACCATTTCATTTTCTCGTTGAATATGACGTGGCTGCGGTATACTAGCCATATACTGTCCTGAAGACCATTTGTCCTCAATATACTTAACTATTGTATTGTACAATAAACGTAATTAGGATCGGAGAAAGAAAACATATATTGAAAGTACACACATGACGAACCTATACTACGAGGAAAGACGCGGTCGCATAAGGAAACAAACCCACCATTAGGGTAAACCGTGGTGATCCTTCTTTTGATTTCCATGAGTTTTTCACAGAGTTCAGAGACTGTGTGCTCAGTACCTTTGCGCAATTGTTCCAACACACCATTCTGGAGAAATCTAAATTATCAGAACCACAAAAGGAAAGATGAGAAGGGAACCCATAAAAATACTATATTGTCTATAGTAATGAGATTAACAGTTTTTATAACCATCAGTGCGTAAATTACTGAACTACTGTGGGTTTTACTTGACACTTGTGCAGAAGAGACCTTGCTTAATGCTTTCGAGCAGTATACGATCTTCAAGATGTTATCTTAATTTTCGAAGTGGCTGAAAGCAAAAAACTCGGAAACAAAGTACAAGACTTTAGTTATTCTAACACAAGTGTACTAACACCTAATATCAAAGATATTACTGATAACATTCTGTAGTGTTGCTGGACGTAATTCCACCTCCACAATCGCTGCGCTGTCGGAAACATGAGCACTAATGGAAAAAAATCTGGTATTTTCAAAAACGAAAGTCCGTCACTGCAAAACGAGAAAACTTGTACTTGATAAGAATTGTATAGGACACCCCTTTGCTTGATTTCATAAAGATCACTCATATCATATCAAAGGATAAAGCTCTCGGAGTTGATCAATCCTTGAGGGATGCGCCGTGATTTCGTCTTCAATTTTACCTTTCGTCTGAGGTGGTTAAGTGCATATCTGGCCTTTACAATGACTCGCGATGACTTTCCGCTCCATCGAGTCAGTGCTGCTTATCCTCCCAGATAAGTCTGATAATCGTCCGGTACCTACCAACTTACCGAGCTCAGAGGAATAGATGACTTGGTGAGCCATGAGTGCGAGATAGAGCCATTGACCTTGTGCGCGACGCAGGGCACCTCTAACCACTTCGAAAAGTACACTCTTTAGACTAATTTGAAAGTGTAAAATTCAACAATGGACGCAAAAAAAGGCTAAATATGAGTTAGATCCCATTCAAATTAGAAATCCATAATCCCCTACATATGAGTTGAAATCAGCTAATATGGGGCCGCATACAAACCAACGTCTCAAATGAGGACAGTATAGTTGAAGTGGAGGTAGATATGGAGTGGCTGCGAAAAAATCACCAATTTCCTGTGCGGCCTGTGCACAAATGATATCCTTTTCGTTTACTTTAGTTTGAAGACATGCAATTTGTTCTTCCATAAGAAGAATTTCCTAAATGATACACGTAATAAACAACAGCATTAGCTTTCGAATGTGAACTCTTACCCTTTCCCATGTCGGCGGTCCGGATGCACTCTCCATAACACTCCTAGGAGATGCTAATGTTGAAACTGTCGGTGATACTGAAATAACTAGATCGTGAACACAGTACTAGACTGAGAGTGAATAGATGTGAAAAAGTAAAAAATTATCCTACAGGGTTTTTCGAGCACAGAATTCTTCACTTTCGAAAAAACGGAAGACGTTATGTTACGAAGATTACTGACTGCCTCATCGTTCCATTAGTTTATTGGACATTAGAAATTCTTGGCGAGAACGATTTGGATGGTGTGCACCGGTAATAGTAAGGTGGGAAAAATTTCCCAGAGAATTGACACCCAATTGCTGACTTGCATACTTCTGAAAGATAAACATCATGATACAGAAGGATGAAATACATCGAAATAAAGGGAAAAAGTGCAGAATGGCAATTGCCCATACTTTAGGATTTCTATAGTGCAGAGCCTCCTGAATGAACGCCGAGACATCCATGATTGGAGGATATCTCATCAAGTATTGCAAGCAACCACCATAGTCAGATTGTAGCACTAAAGGGTACGTAATAAACATAAGTGAACAGTCACCATCAAAACCATCAAGTTATACTCGACAAGAAAGAAAAAAAGATATGGGGTACAGGTCAACACAGCGACCAATATGAGAATGCCCCAAGCGCCTCGTCAAGAAAAAAGGCGTTTCAGTTGTGTACTACTTACAAAGTCAATAATTGACTATGTGTAGGAAAGGAGAAGTAATGCTGATAGTAGTTTTGGTGTAAATCATGTATAACGGATATGCACATGTACAAATGCATATAAAATGAAGGATATAGCTCTCGGCGTTGATCAATCCCTGAGAGATGCGCCATGCATTCAACTTCAATTTTTAACTTTCTTTGAGGTGATTGAATGCATATCTGGCCTTTACAATGACTCGCGGTGGCCTCCCGCTGAACCGAGTGCTTCCTATCCTCCCAGACAAATCTGAGAGCTGTCTGGCAGTAATTTATCGACCCCGGAGGGATGGATGGCTTGGTGAGCCATGAGCGCGAAATCGAACCGTTGACCTCGTGTGCGACGCAAAGCACCTCTAACCACAGCGCCACATGTGCTCATATACATGCATATATATGATATTATGCATCTATATATATATATGTATATATATATATATATGTATTTAGACCAGACAGATGCACATATATGTGGAGGCCCGTGGCCGATCAGTTGGAAACGAAGGTTATCAAAAGCAAGGTGCTGGGTCGACGTAGAATTTTATAAGGTAAAAAGTACAACATAAAGAAGCAGGATCTATTTGGGAGCCTAAAAGTCGAAATAAGTCATATAAAAACCCATAGCAATGAAGGGCGGACAATCAATTTTATCCACTTGAATATCTCCATCAGGTGCCGTGTTGTATATTGACTGTGCTCTCAATATGTTCGCATGATATTCAAGTATATGAAGCACACACGCCAGTGTTGGTAGAGAAAGATTTGGGAAGTGCAGAAGAGTTTGTATTTATCTAATATGAGTGGGATCGGAATAATGAGAATGCCTAAATTACACCCAATGATTTGACATCACTCTGTAGACACGAATGACTTTGGGAATCTGGAAATACATTATGAGAGCTATCCGCAAGTTATAGGCTAAATTACTAGGGTTAGAAAGAAAGTTTGAGACATCTAAATAAGCATGAGATAACTCCCATGCATATTATGAGAATGTTACAGTTTCTTATGCGGGATATTCCCACTGAAGTCCTAGATATTATTCGTCTTCATTTTCACTTTGTTACAACCCTTCGCCAAGTCCAACAATACTAGCAAAGTTCGTGTTTTACTGCGTCATAATTGGAGAAAGGGCCTTCACAACGAGCTGCAGTCAATGAAATCAACGAACTTGAAGGGGAAGGCACAACAAGCAATCTACTGCTCGACGCTGGTTTTAACGCTTTAATACCCTAGATCTTGACCTTCAAAACAATCTTCGTTCAGGACGTCCATTTTGAAATTATCGATGAAGTTGAGGAAGCACGTGAAGAGTTCTTTGATTCGAAGTCGAAGGAATGGTACCTCGAACGGATCCGAAACTTGGCGGACCGATGGCAGAAAGCCGTAGGAAACGATGGCCTTTATTTTGAAGAAAAGTCAGTACTGTTTTGCTTGATTTTACGCACAAATTTTCAATTTTTTACAAGTGCCTCAGAACTTTCTTTCCAACTTAATATCCTATAAATATCAAACAAAAATCTATGTGAAACGAAAATTGTTCAGGTAATTGCTGAATACGCACGCGAATTCGAATCGCGTGAAGTGGGAATATCATGCTATGAACTATTTTCTATATGCCATTATTTGGCTGAACACTTCCAGCAAACGATAAAAATCTTGTGCCATTTGCTTCTTTCTCAATGGACTATAACTTTATCAATATGATGTGACATCACACGACATTGGAAATAGTTTTCTTGATTGAGAAATTTCACCCTATGCCCACTATTTCTACATATGCATGATATTACCGGTTCTGTTGAGAACGTTAGAATACATATACACATGTAAGAACGAATGTATATATGTGTACAAGAGGTCAACAGGGCCGAGTGGTTGTGATGCACATTGCCGACCCTACCCGCCAACGTTCTCCGGCAGTCAAGAACGGAAACGCTATAGAACGCCACAGCCAGCTATCCACGAGATTAAAAGGAGACGAGCTCAAGCGGTGTTGTGATCTTCAAGGAAAAAAACAAAAAAAAAATGACTGGATGTTAGAAGTACTGAGATCTGCACATTAAAAAAAAAAACTGTGAAGATCTATAACGAAGTGGTAAGATGTATACGCATATGCATATATATATATATATATGTACATATGTATACATGTATATATATATATATGTATGTATATAAAGTATACAGATCACACTGACAGGTAACTACTGTCTTTCCCAGGCGCCCATTCATTTTCGTACTATAATGAATTGGCATTTGCAAGTTACATATGAAACTGCGGGTTTCTGTAAAGACGTGTAAATATCAATAGAAAACATTAAACCAACAAAGATGTCGAATTTGTACGAGCATTGCGATGTATATGCACTCCACCATCCTTGAGATTGGTCGATCACATAGAATAACATCCCAAACATATAGGAGATCATGTATTGCAAACTCTCTCCCAAATAGTAGTCGTAGCCATCGGCTGAATATGAAACAGATTTTATGCGCCGCATATGGAAAGGGCATATTAGGAAACACAATCGCTCAACGCCAATTTCCGTACATTATTTGTTGATACTATGACTGAACTCTGTTTGTTAGAGTTCTTTTTATAACACTGAAGAAAAAATAGTAGAGATAGTAGACCCAATGAACATACATTCCATACAACTGTGGTGGAATATCGAAATTACGTAGATGATCCGACAGAATCGGATCGACCGCATGTAAACGTTCACCTATAGCGCACAACTCACGCATTATTTCGCTAGCTGGAACCGCATCTTGAATCCTGAAGTCTAGATATTACGCGAGAAAAACAAGGTCTAATGCTTAGCAAATCTGCTAATCTTAACTTACCGCATATACGGTCCCGTTTCATTGAAGGTTTTTGATGAAGACCCCGCTGGTGATCCATCTTCATACCACTTAGCCAATTCAAGCATGATTTCACAAAACATGGCACTAAAAATGCCAGAGCATTCACAAAGTAGAGATGACGATGAAGAATAAGTGAAAGCAAAACAGGAGCATCGGTAGTGCAACTGGTTAGCATGCGTCCCAGAAAGGGTTAAATGCGGGTTTGATTCTCGGCTGCAGTCCAAAGTCTTGCATATAATCCAGCATTACTGGATATATATAAACGATAAAGCTCTCGGCTTTGATCGATCTCTGAGGGATGCGCCATGTATTCGACTTCAATAACTTCGTTTGAGGTGATTGAATGCACATCTGGCCTTTACAATGACTCGCGGTGGCCTCCCGATGAACCGAGTTAGTGCTGCTTATCCTCCCAGACAAGTCTGAGACCTGTCTGGTACCAATTTACCGATCCCGCAGGGATGGATGGCTTGGTGAGCCATGAGCGCGAGATCGAACCACTGACCTCGTGTGCGACGCAGGGCACCTCTAACCACTGCGCCACATGCGGTCACTGGATATATATATATATATATATGTATATTATATTATGTATATTCATAATATTACAGCACGACGAAGGCGTTTGGATAAACAGATTACAAGTTGATTATTCACATATCCAATATATGTCAGCGCAGTGATCAATGCCGATATGTGCTGCTAAGCCAAACCGTTTACGGCTGGTTGCTCGCAGATCGATGCGTTCTAAAAATAAGTGATGGCAGAGCAAGGGCGTCGGTGGTGCAGTTGGTTAACACACCACCCCGAAAGGGTGAAATGCGAGCTTGGTTCCTGCCTGGTCTTCAAAATTTTCGTATCACTCAGCATTATTGAATATGAAGATGATGATGGTCAAACTTCAAAGTCTAGTAAGTGTACGACATACTAGCTATCGTTTTCCAAGTATGTCGGATCATAGACATGTGATAAAATCGAACAATCATCTGATGATAGCATCCTGAAGGATCACATATATGAAGTCGAAATAGTAATTTCAATATTTTTGTATATGGAGTGATAAGCACACTTTAAACCTCCGCTTTCTTTACAGTGAGAGAAAGACTGTTGATCAGAGAAGAGCACAAAGATAATTGGAGCAAGAATCTCGTGCATTCCCTAAATGCTAGTATCTCCACCAATGCATAACTCTAGAGAAATAAGCGTACCTGTTTATACGATACGAAAGGGTTCTCTTTGGCATAAATCAAAAGAATATCGCACATCATTCGACGGACGTGCTCATGTTGGAAAAATTCAAGTTCAGGAAAACTGAAAGGTGGAAAAAGATCATCTTCAAACAGAAAATGACGTAATTCGGCTATATGAAATGTATATTTACGTCCTGCCAACATCTTTCGCAATGAGATCACGCAGGTCATGATCCGCAAAGTATTGCTGCCATGGGTTTCTGGAAGAAAAACTTATTGTTTATTTCGTAAAATTCCAATGTGATTTTTTTTTGAAGTTCGAGAGTACTGAGGGATAGTTCTGTGAGACAGAATCTCCCCAATGCACACTATAACTGATTTGGAATTGAGATTTATCTGAGATAGGTTAAAAAAGTTCTTCCGTGGGCCTGTGGCGCAATGGTTACAGGTGCACTGCGATGCTCACGTGGTCGATGCTTCGATCCTGTGATCAAGGCTCACCAAACTTTCCAACCCTCCGGAGTCGGCAGCAGCACTGATTTGATAGATCGGTGAGTCACTACGAGTCATTATAAAGGCCGAATATGCATCAAGTCACCTCAAACGAAACTTGAACTCGACTGCATAGCGCATCCATCAGGGATTGGTCAACACCGAGAGCTTCAGCTTTTCAAGTTTTTCCAGCACTTTCGTGGATATCTGTCACATTCAAAGTATTTATCTGGCTGCACTTGAAAAACAGCGGCAGCAGCTGTGACTCTCTTTCTTGAAGTTATTGCGATTTAGGCATCATCAAACCAAATAATCACCATTGTACATTGTTAGCGCAAACTTTAAAGCACAATGAACCCTGAGATTGCAATAAATAAGCGTAAATCTAGACAATGTTTCACATCTCTCGTCTAATAAAATTAAAAATGTACTAAAAAAAAGGACTAATTCTCCTAAATTCATGTTTTCATGATATTGTGTGATAGCAAATCTCCGAATTAGAATATTTGACATTTTACAACGTTCATCGTTACGTAAGTGAGCTACAGTACTAACTGAAGACTCTACCGCCCAAACTAGGCCAATAGTTTCGTAACAGTATAGGAAGAAAATATGGGAAATTAAATTAGATGTAGAAAAAAAAAAGAGTAATGCAAGAGAAAAGAAGAAAGGGGGTAAAAAAAAACTAGAAAAAACTGAAGCTTACGTGATCGGTCTGGTCAAGAGGGTTATTGATTTGAGGATCTTGGCAGAAGGTTTCATCGTGCGGATTCGCTATATTCTTTTGCTTCAATTCGGCATACAATTTCCTCGTGCGACTTGCAACCGGTATCCATTCGACTTTTGAGATCGGCAAGCATTTCAAATGAATCTGAACCAGAATTGGAGCAAGAATAACGGTGTTCAAATGGTAACATTTCAGTAAAAAAACCTATGGACCAACAATGACACAGTATAAAGCTGACACAAAGGGGTACTTGTCCTTTATGTGACGACAGATGAATATTCGAGCCTATTCGCTGGACAAGAACAACTTTTCATAAGAGTGTTAATAATCATTCGAAAGTTTAAATCTCTGGCTAGCGCTATATATAGCCTGTTTTTCAAAACTTTTATAACGCTATAAAATCCTGAATAAAATTGTGTCTCACACGAACACGCGTTTTTTCTAATCTCGCTTACATTCCGCTGAAGAAAACCCTTAGCTTAGACTGCCGGTACTCCTTCGATAGTACAAGTCTCTAGGAATTCAAAACTGTATCTGCCTTTTGGAAAAGCTCTTTTGATAGCATTATAGCAGTAAGAAAACATTTGTGTTTTACACCTCACCAGGCATGGCTCTCTTTAGACTGCTGGTAACCATTCGATAATGCAAATTTCAATGATTCCAATGCTATGTTTACTCACTGGAAAGACCGTTTTTCTGCAGTGTAGCATGGAAAATAATATTGATTCACATACGCAATCATGAGCTCTTTAGCCAATTCACGGGCCGCGGGGGTGGGGCGGGAAGTGGGCTAACGCGACGATCGATTGATTTTCTCACATGCAAGTGCTCTTTCTGGAATTTCTTCTTCGCTTGAAAAACAAAATGCAGATCAGATTAAACGTATGACTCTGATACTACAAGATTTCCTCCACACGATCGTGTGCTACTCGTGCTTCCGGCGAAGTTGTAGTTGAATTGCGTGACCAATGTGAAACAAAATTTCTCTCTGAATCTTACAGCATCATAAAAGGATCTTTTGAAAAAACCGGCAACACACAGCTCTATCCAGAAATTTGTGGTTCCGAATGATTACTGACACTTCTAGAAAAAGTTCTTGTTCAGCTGATAGGGTCGCACATTCATTTGTCTCTATATAAAGGACAAGAACCCACAAAGGTAAATGATAAGCCAAGCTCCTACTCACTCTCCACACGACAGATCGAAGATTGGACGTGCGTAGGCCGCCTTTGAGACAGAACGCTTTCAGATTTTCGTCTGTTACTTGGTTGCTGAGGATCGAAACGTAGTTATTCCTGTTGAATCAGCTTTTCTGTGGTGTAAAAGCACTTGTAAAGACTCATAAACAAAAAAAGAAAAAAGTGCAGACCAACCCAAGCGTTTCCTTTCTTTCTCTCAAATTAGTGTCCATATTGAGCAGAAATCCGGTTAGTAGTGTCGGTTAAAGTAACCTGGTTGATTTTCTTAGTAGCACATCAGCCATATGATGGCATAAAACCCTCTTTTTCTCTGAAAAAAAAATAGTCAGGAAATAAATTTGAGAGCGCACAAGAACTTTCAAAAGCATATGGAGCTCACAGCCAGAGAACAAAATGAATTTCCACTGAGAACTCTAATAATCGATTTTAGATCTACCATGATAGGACCTCGGAAATTCTGCGATCTGCTAATGATAGGATTCCAAGCTTTTTCGATCTGCCCATAACAATACCTCAAAAAGCCTGTGATCCACCAATGACGGGACCTCGATATTTCTGATCTACCCACGGCAGGACCTCAAAATTTTGCGATCTAGCAATGACAGGAGTTAAAATTTTCTTGATCCATCAATGAGAGAGCCTCAAAAATGTGATCTACCCATAGCAGATTTCAAAAATTTTGCGATTAAGCCACTATAGGACCTCGGCGGTGTTGTGATCTACCCATGTCGGAACCTCTAACTCCTCTCTTCCCTTGTACGGTGGCAACCCTAAAGCCTAGTGGTCAGGTCAGATCAGACGAGCCGACAATCCTCGGAAAGGGGGGAACAATCGTGTGCAGCTTTTTTCTATTCTTAGATAACCGCCTTGCTTGGGAATTGACTCTTTTGAAGGTGATTCCTATATTTTACCATCAAATATCTCCCAAACGGAATTTGTGACTCTCTTCAAATTCTGACGTGATGGTAGAAATCGGGACGAACATTATCGTGTCAATAAATGATTTTCCAAAATTCTAGTATTTTTACTGTTTTTTTTCGCAGTGTTATGATGTTTCATAGAGATCTAAGCGAACTGAGTGGTGAGCAAAAACACGGCCTCAGGCGGGATCAAACCCGCGTCTCATCCATAGCGGGGACAGGTATTACCACCGGGACACATTTGCTCTACCACTCAATCCTCAACATCTTTATGTCTATTTGAACGTCCCCGGATGGATGAAACGCGGGTTCGATTCCCGCCCAAGGCCGTGTTTTTGCTCACCACTCAATTCTCTTAGGGAATAGATGATTTTATTGATCGAAACATGAAGGAAAAATCATAAACGACCCAACCACGCTCAGTGAACGATCAATATCACATGAAAAAAAAACAGGCTGAATAAATCATCCACAGTAGCTTTTCTTCGTTTTTGCCGGTTCATTTCCTTAACGGCAACTGTTTCACGAGTCAGACAGACTACGAGGGAAAATCATTGTCTAGAATCAACACTCCCATAAATATTAAGGTAAATAAAATAAAAAGAATAAGCTATATCGAATAAAGAGTGGCATACAAAGTTGATTGTACCGTAATGGCAAATTCCATATGGGACCAATTATTGGTGACGTTGACTGAGTATCAAATTCACGCACATATAATATTGTAGCCAATTGTCGAGCGACTGTTCTAATGCTAATTTTCCCTGATCGGGTGATGTAGTGTCGTTCTCTTACGTCATTAATCTTCTTTGTTCACCGGTTCGATCTTTTCGAGACCTCCTACGATTCCAATAGTTTCTCATGCGGGAATATTTAGATTTGTCATCGATCACAGCCCGTTTTACCTCTCCAATTCTAACAAGAGACTAAGTGGAACCGTTTGAAAAGCGATTTTCTTATAATCGCGACACTACCAATCGCTTGAATTCCTTCTTGTTTTCTCGGCCTCTACGGTCGCAAGGTTGATTTTGAAAGAAAGAAGTGGAACACGGGCGCGATAGCCGAGTGGTTGTGATGCTCGTCACGACACGCGTGGAGCCGAACTCCATCTCCCCAACCTTCTCCGGGAGTCAAGGACAATGCCTTGTGCATTTCCATAGCCAGGCTACCCTCGGGATTGCAAAGAGACGCGCTCATCCACTATCCTACAACGATCAAATGGAAACGAAGAGACGAATTTAGGCTTGAAAGTGGTGGGATCCAACAATAAAGAAAAACGCACAATGAAGACGGATCCGATGAAATTCTAAATAAAGCGGGGCCTTTAAATAAATTTTTTTTCTAGATTCATGCTGTTGCCTTGATCAATGAATAAGACCGAAACTTTTGACCCTGTGAAACAAGACTCTGTTAAATTTTTTTTCCCGAAGCTTTGCACTTTGTTCACACCAAAGTTCGTTCGTTTCTTCTCTCCCGCATTGCTTCGGGCTCTCTCACTTTCACATTTCTCAAAGTAACAATCTCAGTTTTCGGTAACAATATGTCGGGCGGGTTCGATCCCTTCATCCTGTCTGATGTCGATGTCCTGAAGCTGATTGCAACCAAAGCACACATCGGTTCCGCGAATGTTGATTTTCAAATGGAACAGTACGTCTACCAACGGCGTTTCGATGGTTGGTTTTTCTATATCGTTAAAATTTTATGTACATTTTCCTTTGACAATTTATATAGATTTCGCTCAAAAACAATAATAATCTGATGGAATTTTTTTCATCTGACCGCTTTTAGCGGTGGTATGATATTATAGATATACCCAGTGATGTAGAGTGATGAGCAAAACTTTCGCATCAGACAGGACTCGAACCCCCATCGCACTCTACCCGGGAGGGCGTGCTCCATACCGCTGCACTACTAACGCCTGTTTTGCCGTCACTCTGATCCAATACCTAGTGCCTGTCAGCGTGACTGGGTTATTGTCGATGCCGACTACCTGGGCCGAACTGTCGACGGTTCGTTGTTGACGGGCAGATACGTTGCACGTTAGAAAGAATGATGGCAAGGTGGGCGTCAATAGTGCAACGGGTTACAGCGCCCTCTTCTGAATAAAGTGAAATCTGAGTTCAAATCTAGGCTGACTCAAATGTTTTTGCGCAGAGCTCTACATTATTCGGTATACCAAGGATCTGATAACATGTTCTGAGCCTTTTTCATTTAATACTTCAATGCTAATGTCTTATCCCAATATTTCAGTATTTTAGTATCTATTTTTTATTTTGTTCTTACTTTATGTCATTTCTGTCTTGTTTTACCTTCAAATAATTTGTTGATTATTTATCAAATATTTTAACCACTGACTATACTTTGTTTGAATTTGTTTTTTTACTTGTTTGTGTCGCATCATGGTAACTGTCCTGCACAAATAATTACGGTGTATTGATTAGCGTTCATATCGCCATATTACAGTGTTGGTTGTGAAGACAGTGGTCATTTTAACACATAGACGATTTGAGTTATATAGAATTGCTAAGTAATCACAAGTAAATTAGCTTATGAGTTCTAGACACGCATGACTGCCTATAGTGATCTCATTCAGTTGAAATCAGATTTGCTAGGGTCTGTCAATCTTTATTGATATCACACAAGCCTACTTTCCATCACGATGATAATTCCCGGTTCTGAACCTTTTTTCTCACCTGTTTTTCTCATGGGTCATATCAAGCAACGAACAATTAAATACAAGCAATAGTGTCCGATAACGAGATTCTGTCCATTACATCTGCCGGACCGACACTGAAATTCTCAGATATTTGTTTTTCAAGAGATTGGTTTTGAAATTGGTTACGGATAACTTTTGTAACATTTTTGTCACGACAATGTTAGGCTTATTAGGGACGAAGCAATCACAGCGTGGCTAGTCATCATTGCGATATAGTATCAATGTATTATGACGTGCTGGTAGAGGTGCTGTCCGACGCACACTGATCGATCAAGCGATTGTCGATGGTTCGATACCGCGCTCAAGGCTCACTAAGCCAACCATCCCTACGCTTGGCATGTTGGTGCCATAATTATCCAGGAAGAAAGTACCACTTGCTTGATACATTGGTAGGTCATCGCCATTCATTCTAGAGGCCAGATGTGCATCCAATCACTTTAAACGATGTTAGATTAACACGAATACGTGGAATATCCTGTTAAAGATAGATCACCGCCTTGAACTTCAACTTTCATCTCTGTTGATGTCACAACCAGTAGTCAGTTTTGGAGCGAGTAACTGTTTTCTAAACGTCGTGCTGCTCTTCGGTTCATAAGTTGCAAAAGGTGCTTGACTTAACACTTGTCGTTTTGAAATAGCTAAACAAGATTTGTATCCTCCTTAGAAAGGAAAGCAAGGCGTGTAAAGTACCAATCTTCTTAATTCTTGTAATTGTTGGAATATATAAACAGTTGCTGAAAATTGACTCTTGTCGCAATTTTATTAGTGAAATCACTATATTAGACCTTGAATTGTGCATATCAGGCGAAAAACTGTGATTAGTCGTCTCATATGGAGTATATCTTTTAAGTTTTAGATTAGTACGCAATGTTCATGGCTTACTGCACATCATATTCATGGTTGAAGTTTTGCGTACGTTTCAGGAACATACATCATCAATCTCAAAAAGACGTGGGAGAAACTTCTCCTCGCTGCACGTGCTATCGCAGCCGTTGAAAATCCTGCTGATGTGGTTGTGGTCTCCGCACTGCCACATGCTCAGAGAGCTCTTCTTAAATTTGCTGCTCATACTGGCGCTACTGCCATCTTTGGTCGGTTCAGTCCTGGATGTCTCACCAATCAGATCCAGAAATCTTTTAAGGAACCTCGTCTCCTTGTCATCTCCGATCCACGTGTTGATCACCAGGTACTTGTGCAGTGTGTAGTGATAATGCTCTAGTTTTTTTTTCTTATGTTTTTATTAAAAGTTCTTAGGTATACAAGCACGTTCTGTTCGATTTATTACACTGGGTACGGTAGTCATGCTCATATCTAGTTGCCTGCAGCTCAGGCTTACGAACTGATTCTGAATGTTGTGATGCAAAAACCGAGCTCCGAGAGGCTACAATCACTCATCTTTCATGACAACAAGTAGTTTGTCTGTCTGCCCTACTACCTGGCCAGTGATGTTGAAAAATGCGGGTGTTCAGAGGTTACTAAGAGGCAACAATTCGCGGAAACAGTTCAGATAATACTTATATCGGTGTTTGCAACACCTAAAAGAGAATTATAAAAGATTTCTACTCACAAGGATGTGTAAATCGTCTTAACGGTTCCTTTTTTTTCTAAGCGCAACATGTTCTCGCGTTGATCAAGTGTAATAGATTATTTGTTCCCAACAGAGTTACAGCAAAAGATATCAATAGTCTAGTGCTGCATTGAGTTTTTGCTAGAGTTCATCCACAGTATTGCAAATCTACTTTGCGTATTCTAGATCGTGATATGACTTGGTTCTGCCCATAAATAGTTGTAATCCTTGTGAGACGGCATGTATGGGTTTCCATACACGCATGTCTCCATAGCTAGCACGGCTATTAACTTGAGGTCGTACCATAATAATAAACTGTTACTTATCCAGCGTAATCTAGGTCTCGAAGTGAAATTATCTTTACGAAAAGGTAAAATATTAGTGAAGACATTTTCATTAAGGTATTTTTTGGTATATAGAACGCCAATGCATTCCCAGAAACCACGTTTTTCGATGTGAAAGCCACAATTAAATGTATTCAATGAAAGTTGGAAATCTTTTTTTATGCAGGAATGTGGTCTTCCTTTTGAATAAAGGAGTTTTTGGGACATATAGACCTTCTTTTTACTAAAAATTCGTTTACAGAAGTCCCTTCAGCATATTCCATCTTTTCGTGACGATAAAGGGACCGTGAAATCTAAATTCTACTGTTTAAGCACCAGATTATCGTTAGAGCGCACGCCATCAGCTGCTGCAGCCGTCCGAGTCACTTGCGAGCCGAAAATGATGAAGAGTTAAATGTGGTGTTTGGTGGCATCAGAACGACCTATTTTGAACGTTATCTAACAAAAGAAACAAAACAATTTGCTATAATGGAGTATTTCTAAAATATTTATGCCTCTGTGGTAGAAATAAAGCCGAATTTGCCAAACGGGTAATCCGATGTGCAATCCTCTTAGGTGATGTTGCTTTTTGATGCCTTACAGGTTGTGACTGAGGCTTCGTACGTCAATGTGCCCGTCATTTCTTTTTGCAATACGGAATCACCTCTGAAGTTGATCGATATCGCAATTCCTTGCAACAATAAGGTTAGTCTTGAGTGTGAACGTACTTCTTAGTCTTGACTTTCCTTAGGAATTTCATCTGTATTTCAGGGAGAACAGTCTAGTGGACTCATGTGGTGGTTGTTGGCTCGTGAAATCCTAATTTTACGAGGGAAAATTTCGCGCCAAACGGGATTTGTTCTCGATGACAAGGAAATCATGCCTGATTTGTACTTTTACCGTGATCCTCAGGAATCAGAAAAGCAAGAAATCACTGAAATCGTGCCGGAGGTCAAGCCTGACTTTGAACTGCCCAGCGAGGCTGTCGATTTTACTGCTCAGCCAGAAATCAAGGATTGGGCTTCCGAGACGGCAACGTGGAATCCAGGAAGCAAGCCAGGGGAAACGGCTTCAGATTGGGGAGCTGGTGCTCCAGCAAATGCATGGTGATTCTGCTTTGCGAAGTTACCATCTTTGTTATTTCTGACATAAAATGTTGTTGGCGTTATATTTTCCATTTTTTGATATTACAAGTTTCTGTTGAATGCTATATTTTGTACACCTCTAAATGCCTACACTTTTATGACCGTTTTAGTGAAAAGTGTTGAAAGGAATCTGCAATGTGTAGCATTCGCAGTGTGCATTGTGTTTTGGGTAGAGTGATAAAGCATGGCCGGCTGTTCTATACTTCACATAATATAAAAGTTCCTAAGGAGTGCTATCTTAATTGTAGGTGCATAGCTATGCATAAGGGTAGCGGTCAGTGGGTTCCGTCATTCTTGCAGTTACCGCAGATCTTCAATGATATACTAACACTTCGTGATTTGCGAGGCAACGCGGCCGCGTAGGTATAGTGAAATTATGTGTTGACAATCTTCATCACAAACAGCCATAATCTTCTGTACGTTGTGGAAAGCAATTTCTTAACTAGAAAGAATGTTAGGTAGGTTTTGTTATCTAAGGTAGTGGTCGTACTGAGGCATTGCGTGTGACGAGAGAAATAACCACGATTGTGTTAGCCGTTCTCATTACGTAGGTTACTGAGACTTGAAAAAGAGGGAACGTTATTGTCTCGATCCAAAATGATTTGATAAAGCGACACTGCTTGAGACGAATATAAAAATGCGGTAATTTTTGGACCGATCCATGTTGTCACTAAGGTGTTACGTTATCTACTTGTACTGTACATTCATTAATTAACGTTCATATTGAGTCGTGCATTGGGTATCTGATCATACAACCTATGAAGATTGAGTGGAACGTCAGTTGTTGGACCTCATTATTAGCACTGATTCTTCGATTAAGAACATTTTTCGAGGCGCGAGCTTCTCTTATGGTCTTAACTCCTCCAAATAACTAAATGGAAGCGGACGTAGAGAGCCACAAATGTGAAGTGTTGTATTTTGGTAGTATCATCAATGGTGCTTTCGGTACCCAGTATTGAAGCCTAAAAGTGTGGTAAGCATTACAGTGGTGGCCATATGGATTTACAAATGTTTTTAAAGAGCTCACAAAATAGCGGTAAATTGGTACCAGACAGGTCTCAGACTTGTCTGGGAGGATAAGCAGCACTGACTCGGTTCAGCGGGAGGCCTCCGCCGTGTCATTGTAAAGGCCAGATAAGCATTCAATCACCTCAAACGAAGTTAGAAATTGAAGTCGAATGCATGGCGCATCCCTCAGGGATTGATCAACGCCAATAGCTTTATCCTTTATCCTTTAGCTTTAAGAGGTCTGTTATGGCACTTATATAGTTCAAGACTGTGTTTCGGCCTTTCAACCTCGCCAGTTGCACGGTGTCTTTCGTTGCAGTCAATCTCTCGTAGGGGAAACCCCTACATAAAAACAACCTGACGAGTACAGTAGATTGGTAGAGCGTATGCAAGGGATTGACTGAAGCAAAAAGCACCGTGCAACTGATCCTAAAAGGCTGAAACACGTGTCGCACACTATGTCAGTGCCATAACAGACCTCATGAAAGACCCAAAATATGTTATCAGATTATAAAAGTCACTGTGTTTCTCAGATGGTATAAATGGTAAGAAATCACTGCTGGTTAGAGAGTAGAACTTGTGATGAAATCCAGCACTTCTAGAGCACGATTTGTTTCCTTATATCGTTCATGATGATCTTTGAACACTTGCCCTTTGTTTCAACTGTTGATTGAGGATTTCGTTTTTTCTATATGAATGTTGTAAAATACTGATCAAGTCGATTCTGTTCGCAAGCTTGAAGATATCCATGCTAAGAAATAACCGCTGTGTGATGACGAGTCATGTAAAAGAAAGACTTTTTAGCACTCTCTCCAACTCTTTTAACAACGGCCTCCTTAAACTACCTAAATTACATTCACGGTAAATGGATTCATCTTTACAGTCCCATTCAAACTCGATGAAATAAATATCTGCGAATTCTGTAGCTATGGGATTGGTTCAATGAGTCAATAAGATGATTAACAGCTTCATAACTGACCGGCTGAAAGCGTGTGGTATAACCAGCTTCTAGAGATCTCGAGAATATAGTGAAGAGGATCAAGATTACTCGATTCTGTACCCACCTTGTCGTTTGCATAATTCTTTCTGTCTCAACATATTCTTCAGTATTTCTGTCATTGGGCAAAGATGATTGAAGATCACTAACTGCTACCAAATGCGCACTCAAGAGGTCGATGCGGGATATCCTATAACCCAAGTGAGGGAGTGCGAAGTTCGCACCTATAGTGACCATCAAAAATCGAAGATTTCGTTTTTGCGAAATGCCGAACATCTCGTGGGTTAGACACTTAGTGCTGAACGACAATTAAGGACATCCGTTGGCGACAGATCCTTCGGGATGTCAAGCACACATCAGGAAGACCACCAATACGACTGTCAAAATTGTTGTCTGCGGGTATCAAATCGAATATTACACGTTGATCTTCCCAAAAACTTACAACCAACAGAAAAGATAAGAGGAACAGATTTTGATCACTTCGATCAGACCAATGTGTACTCCAAACTATCTTTGTGAACGTTCCATGAGTATCACCGGTGATGGCTGTGAACGGAACAACTGCGAACATTTCTTTGTCGAAAAAGCGCTTATTTCGAAGAGCTGCAAAAGCCGTCGACACCTCAGCGCTCACAGCGCTAGTATCGGAAAACTATTCATCTTCATCTCTCTTTTCCAACACAAAGCCGTTAAACAAGACCATAATGTGGAGGTGCCATCTACACTCCAGGCATTCAATGCTATTCATACTTTGCATGCAAGATTTATTACAAATAATTCGAATCCACTCATTGGCAGTAAATGAATCCTCAAGATAGAAAACAAATATTACAATCACGTATGAGGAATGGTATTGTTGAGGAATGTTAGGCACATCGTAAAGTGATAGGTAAAATTCTGAGCAAGGACGCTTCTAGATTAAGGTAAAATTCTGAGCAGAAAAGATTCCATATTACTATGCGGAATGAAATATCACTCAAAAAATCTAACAGCAGACTATAAAATCATGAACGTTGGCGACAGATGCATTTAAAAACCGTAAAAAGTGTGGCTAAAAGGTAGCGTAATCACCGAACGTCCAAAGGCGTACACAGCATAGATAGTCACTACACACATATATATGTAATTAACAGAAAACTACCGTATAATAACTGATGATATCCTTATGGATAGGACTGAACAATTGAAACAACATACACAAACAATGAGCAATGAATAAATCAAAACAACCGAGTTTGAAATGCAAAAACGTTAGAGTAACTAAGCAAGTAGAAAGAAAATTCAAAAAATACTAAAGTCGAGAGGTTTAAATAACATTAGTAATTTTGGATATATAATCAAGGTTTAATGAGTAAAAGAGTAAATAAGAACGAAGTACTCTGAGCAAATTTGGACCTATGATACAAGATGGTCGCGTCACATTAACACGCATTTTTCCATAGCTTTTTTCTTCTTGGCTTTCTTTCGAATCGGCGAAACTGGAGAATTGTTCTGAAAGAGTGTATTCAAGAGAAGAGGTGAACGAAATGTAAATTATGTATGCACCTCCTCGTCGTCTTCATCTGAAGGAAAGCTTTTGACAATTCGGACCAGCTCATGGAAGGCGGCATCAACGTTCACCGGAGGATTCTAAAATTGTACAAAGCTGAAAACAGTGCTATGGGTGCATTGATCGAACTAGTTACCAAAAAGCTGGAAAGAAATCATACCACTACATATTCTTTCATTCAATAACTCGACAATATTAGTTTATCTGCAATTCAATGGATATCACCTTCGCGGACGTTTCGATGTAAGGGAGCTTAAGACTTGCAGCTAGACTTCGCCCATCTTCCTCGCTCACCACTCGCTGATTAATCAAATCTATCTGAAAGTGTTGAATGCATATGTTATCTTGGAAACTGTACAGCCAACAGCATGGTTATCTTCCAAACAAGACATTTAAAAATGGAAAATTTTGAGGTGGTTGAGAGAGAGAAAAATATTGCGAGTACCAGTCAAACACAAATACAGTGTGTAACAATAATAGGAAAAATAAGCGCAGTCCGCTAGCCCAGTGGAATTGATGCCACAAAAAACCCACAAGCCCCTGGTTCGACTCGAATTAAGTTAATCTAGCCGCCTGCTCTATACCTCCGGGCTCGGAAATTGAAACCGGACTTGTGCCGGTATCCTCTCGCCCGTTGTAAACTGCAACATGTGACAACTGTCTGCGAGCAAAATCTGGGGACGGTCTGCGATAGTGATATGAGAATGCCCTAGCCGTGCTAGGACTTCAGGATGAATCTACTCGGCCATCATTAAGATTCATAACCAACATCAACAACTTTCAAGTAATGACCGAAGGAACATGTAAAAATTTGATCACCTTCGTTAATTACTAATGCAAGGAAATGAAGTGAATGCAGAAAGTGGGATAAACTGCAGAATATACGTGATATCGAGTCGTATGAAGGAAAATAATTGACAATAGTAAGATGATAGCGAAAATAAGAGTACTGATTTTTGCACGACTGAAGCCATAAAAGAACAACCTTGTTGGCGACTAAGAGTACAGGATACTCTGTCCGATCTTTCACACGTAAAACTTGTGTGTACAATCTCGTAACTTCATCAAAACTTTTACGGTCGGTCACGGAATAGACTAACAAAAAACCACGTCCACTTCTCATATATTGTTCGCGCATAGCCGAAAATTCCTCTTGACCGGCAGTGTCCAGAACTGTAATACTATGAGTTAGAAGCAGAATATAAGCCTCAAAAAGTATAAAATTCTCTCACCGTCCATAATTACCCAGTTCCCATCCACTTCACAGTGTTGAATATACTGATCTTCGATTGTGGGGTCATAATAATCCAGAAATTGTTTCTAAAGACGTCTGATGAATTGTTCACAAAAAATGAGAAATTGGACCACCACTAAATCACGTGTGGAATGATACGAAGCCATCCAAGTCCTCTCTAATAAAGAGAAAAAACATATGGCCACCCACTTTTTTATCAAAATTTCATTGGCATTTGTTCTTAATATAGCATAGACTAACTGTTCAATAGCTTTTAAGAATTTTATCTTATTTATCTCACATCCAAGAAACCATCCTCATGAAGGAATCTCTGACCGCGAGGCCACGCGGTGCGTCCACGGGTGGTGAATGGGGAGCCAAACGCGAATCAAAAGCGACTCTATGCTTTTATGAGATATAGCTGGATGTAGATAAAGGACTTCACATTTCTGTGCGTCAATTTGACGGATCACTTGTGTATTTACGCAGATATATTCGTACCAGTGTGAGTGGACGTATCTCCGTTCTTTATTTTGAAACGATGTTTATGAGGAACGGACTGGATTGGTTTTGAATGCCCATAAACGCATAAAAAAATGAATTTCTTTGAATGCAGCTACGTCTATCTGAGTCGGGGAGTTATGACGAATGGTCTAGCCCTAGAGCTGATGAGAGCAAAACGAATGGCTTGAAGCGCGTTTAAGAGCACCAAGAATGTAGTTATGAGTACAAAGAGCGTCCATGCCCACCTTTTCGACTCAACATGATTTCAGCCTTTCAACCTCATCAGCAGCACGGTGTCTTTCGATTCAGTCAGTTTCTCGGGGACATATCCCCTATACAGAGGAATTGATGCTGAACTACTTACCTCGAACCACGGCAAAAAAATCACCGGGACGTTTTTTTATAGCACTTCTGATGAGGCTCAAAGGCGGAAACATGTGTAGCATTTTGCAATGCAAGTGCCATAAAAGACTTCATGAAAGGCTCAAAATATGTTATCTGATTACACCAACCAGCAACATTTGGCCTGCTGAGCACATTTCGGCACTAAACCCAATAAAGCTGAGACTGAATATATATATATATAATCAACAAACATTAATTTTGTTCAGCCGCTTTTACTCTGATGAGGAAAAATGGAAGTTTTAGTGGTATCGCTCAAGTCGCTCGAAGGTCAACGGGACGACAGGTAATGAAGGTGATAAATTCCCAAATTCACATTTGCCGTTATTTTTGATTTCGAAAATAATTTGATTTTTACACATACTGCATTACCCATATTGATTTTAATGCATGAAAGTAACTTACTTTGAGCCATAGTTTACCCTGAAATTTCAAAAGCGGTTTAATTTTTTCCGAAAAGGACGTACAAACACGTTTTCTCTATCTGAACATCAAACAACAACCAGAGAAACAATAACTCAACTTCTATTTTTAATTTCTACCTCGTCATCATCATTTATATCCATACTGGCAGAATCTCTTAGATTCGAGATTTTAAACATCATACAGTGCTTTTTCGAAGCTAGCAGGATAATGTCAGAAGAGATGGTATGAAAAATATTACGAATTTAAAATAAAACGAATAAGAAATAAGAACAAGAATAAATCGAAATCACTAAAAATCAGTAAATTGATAAAATCTGCAATTTCTATTAAATACTCTTTTCCAGCACAGACCGCTTTATCTATGGAACTTAGGGTGATTTAAATGGATAGCTTTCTTGCATCGGCGAAATCCCCATTTTCAGGAGAATCAGTAGCGTTTTGTTTACATTTTTTTATCGACTCTTGTTATTCGTACGTCGGCGGTCAGAATTTGGCAACCTAGACGCAGTGCATCAGTTTTTCACAAGTGGTAATTCTTAATAATTCTGAAAACTAAAAGATGTTTTAACACTCTCCCTTCATAAAATCTATCGTAGCCGTCAGCAACTAACCTCTAACGGGTTGGCATATTCATGAAGTCATAACACTGCCAAAAAGCAGTAAAGATAAAGACTTATTTAGATTGTTCATGAATCAAAGATGATCTGTGAAGTATGTACATAGCACTAGACTAGGCTAAAGCAATTCTTTTCTACAAGTATCTGGATCTCAACACTTAATTGACCCTAATTATTAGAGAACTGTCGGTAGTTCTCAAAAAATAAAACATCGTTTCTTATATAGTTAAAAAACAATTAGCTCTAGAGAGTTAAAAAAGCCCGATCCTCGAAGAACACCTGACCACTGAAAACTCAAAAACCTCGAAAATATGAGTATAATAATTGAACTGCGTATATGTAGATTTGGTATGTCAACTTTTAGATAATATCTTACTCTTCTTCTTCAAATCCAAAAAAAAAAATTGATATCTCACTTGGAAGAACTGAATGGTCAGAGAACTCTTGCCAACTCCTCCGTCTCCTATGACGACTAGTCGATAAGTAGGCAGTTTCGAGTCATCTTTCGGTGGGCGCTTACTAGTTGCCATCTGACGGTGAGGTTATGAGGTTCCGAGCGTATCGTGCAGGGATAGCAAAGGGTTTTACTGATTCTACCTGCTGAAAAAAATTGTTAATAAACTTGAATGATTAACAAAAACCGAGAAAAACAAGGAGTGATCACATTTTTCGAACAACGATACACAGCCATAGTTAATGAATGAACTGAAAATCGATGGTCAATGACCAATACAATGGAAGTTGCGCGTAGTACTCATTTATCATAAACATTATTACTTGAGAACTAAGAGTAGGAAGTAATGTGTGCCTATACAACCGCTTCCTCGTATATTCAGCCACAGAAAGCAAATAAATTATTTGTCATAGTTAATTTTCTGAAAAATATCCATCTAAAGAACGCTTTATGATCCCAAAAAACGTCTATGTGTTTATGACATTAGGGTTCACTATATTTTTCTATGTTGAAATTTTTATCTTAAACAACTGTCCTATGACGTTTTGCTGTATCGATAAAGCTAAATTTTGATAAAACTCTTCTTATGGTCAATGGTTCAATCCCACGCCCAAGGTTCCCCAAGCCTTTCATCCTCCTGGGATCGACGACTAAATACCGGACTTCGTTGGGAGCATTAGCAGTTCTGACTTGATATATCGGTATGCCACTGCGAGTCATCGTAAAGGCCAGACAAGCAACCTATCACCTTAACGATGTTTGGTGAAATCGAATGATTGGCATTTCTCAGGAGTTAGCCAATAAGAAGAGTTTTATCAAAATTTAGCTTTATCGATACAGCAGCAAAACGTCATAGGGCAGTTGTTTGAGATAAAAACTTTCAACATAGAAAAATACAATGAACCCTAATGTCATAAACACACAGACGTTGTATGGAATCGTAAATCATCCTTTAGTATGATATCAGAAAATTAACTACGAAGAATGATTTATTTGCTTTCCCTGGCTACATACACAAGGAAGCGGTTGTATAGGCACACATTACTATCGTAGATCCTCTACATTAGCATACACAAATTCACTGTTTCATAGAGCGCATGTGGAACACAATTGGGTGGCACATGCCACTGGAAACTTTTTTGTCTTTCGACTACAAGACTCTCCATCAATTATTCCGTCATATTTTTTCAGACTTTAGACTTCATTGATCCGTCTTCAAAGTCTTTCCGGGAGCTCACTGCAAGTGGCAGTCAATAGAAAGAATTATGACTGATTATCGATATCCAATGTCTGTCAACTCAAGTGGGTTCAGTGCCGATAGCGGCTGCCCCGCCAGACCGTCGACGATTGGCTGTTGGCAGACAACGCGTTATAGCGTAAATAAGAGTGCTGTGCAAAACGAGCGTCGGTAGTGCAACGATTAGCATACGCTCCCGGAAAGAGTGAGATCTGGGTTCGAATCCCGGCTGACGCAAACGTTTGTGCACAGTACTCCACATATTGAGTATACTATAAAGATCGTACCATGCAAGTGGCAGTCAAAATAGAAAGAATTATGACTGATTATCGTCTTCAAAGTGCTTTTTTTCACTGTGAGGACCCCAGTACTTCTAACATTCAAATCGTTCTTTCATCTTCTTCTTGAACGACGTAGAATACTGGTTGAGCGAAGCTCTTTGCAGTAACAAGGATAGTCTGGCTGTGGAGTTCCATAGGGCCTTATTGCTGACACCGGTAAGAATTAAAGGGTGGAACTCGGCTCCACGCGCTCCGCGACGAGCAACGCAACCACGCGGCCACGGTGCCCCCTTATTCAAGAAATATTCCCGAACACGATTCGCTTTACATGTGATTACATGCAGCGCCTCTTTTTTGTGTGGGTACAATACATATCAATGTGCTGGGTTTCCACAATTTGTGAAGAAGGATCGCCCAAGTAACCAAGTATCCAAGTAGATCAATACCGGTTTCAAGGCGACATTGTGAATAGTCCGGACGTTAAGAATCAAAGATGAACATGCTGATGCCCGGTGGAATTGAACAAAATTCTCACAGTATTTCTGGACAAAAAGCCAAGTACGTTACTTCTCAGATTTACGTAGATTAGATCTCTAATTTAGCGGATGACTATATGTCAACTTCCCCATTGCTTACGTAGCTATTTAAGTAAGCAATCCTAATTAGCATTGCAAAGTATCTTACTGAAAAAACTTTATCTCTGATTAAATCGAGGATATCAACATCTCTGAGTGATCAAAGGGCCTTTTTCTCTAAATGAGACCACTGAAACAATAAAGGACAAGTGATTGATATCAGCTGATCTAGAAAAGGTAAGTACAATTATTTAAAATAGTGGATCAATAAGTACTTGGAGACTAATGGCAAAACAATATCAAAAGTCGATCCTACTTTACTCTTTTTATGCTACCTTTGGGCTTTGAGATGCTCAGATTACTTTATCAAAGATAACTGTTGACATATTCGCGACCAAACTCAAAATTGCTTGGCGATCGTATGCTTTGATCCTTTTGAGACATGAGCACATAAGATCGGTGCGTCCTTCTCGAGAAATCGCCTAGCCTTTTTTGTACTCATGGCCTTGTGATCCAGTATCCATTTGTGCTTCAATGATAACCTTTTTTTCTAAAGATCTGCTACACATGGCCTTTTTAACGACGTCATACTTTATTTCCAATTGATTGGTCATCTAAAGTAAACTAAAAGAAGCTAAAGGTATTGAAATCAATGAGAAATATATAATCTGATAACATATCTTGCGTCTTTCCAGAGGTCTGATATGGCAATTATACACTGCTAAACACGCGTTCCCGCAGCACTGCATAACTGCCGTAACAGACTTCATGAAGGATTAAAAATATCACCCGTATCACCTGTCGTCTCGTTGATCGTCGAGTGACTCGAGCGGGTACCAGCAACTCTTCCATTTTTCCCTATCACGTGCAAGAGTAGCCCAGTGGGTCCTCCTCGCTCTAGGGATTCGCTGAGCATCATATCTTTCTTCCATCGCTTTCGTGAAGAAATCGGACCAACGGGTCAGTGGTCTTCCTTTAGAGCGCTTGACGTCCCGAGGAATCCAGTCGGTAACGGCTCTCGTCCATCGGTTGTCGTTGAAGCGCACCACGTGTTCGGCCCACCTTATTTTCGATATCCTGGCGTGTAGAACGGCGTCTCCGATTTTCGATCGTTGACGTAGGTCGGAACTTCGGATCCTTTCTCTCATTTGCAAAATACGAGATACTCCTAGCATCGACCTTTCGACTGCGCGTTCAATAACTCCAAGTGATCTTTCATCCTGCTTACGTAGCGACCAGGTTTCTGCTGCATACGTTAGGGCAGGGATAATTGTCGAGTCGAAAAGGTGGGCACGGAGTCGGATGTTCTTTGTCCTCTTCACTACATCTTCGATGCTCTTAAACGTTCCCTAAGCCGCTCGTTTCCTCCTGCTCAACTCTGGAGCTAGGTCGTTCATCATGTTGATTTCACGACCTAGATAGACGTAACTGGAGCATTCGGCGATTGTCGTTCCGTTGAGCGTGAATGGGGCATTTGAAACTCATCCGTTCCTCATGAACATTGTTTTCGTTAGATTCAGATAAAGACCAATCTTTCCACAGGCGTTATCGAAATCAGTCAACATTCGTTCCGCTTGGCTGATGTTTGGTGTTATGAGAACGATATCGTGAGCAAAGCGACTCAAAATATATTACCAGATTATGTGCTTTGAACGAAGTCCATAAAAACAGTCGGCTGTAAAGGGACAATGAGGAGTATATATATTCCATTGTCATCAAAAGTCAAGATAAACTAAGTCGAAAGATGAGAGCAAAAGTGAGAGTAAAGTTTTTTATAGGAGGAGGAACAAGTAAAAAACTCAGATGGATCTTCGAGAACTCTCAATTTAGAGCCCATCAACTACTTCCAGTCAAGCACACAAAATACAATTTCGAGACTTATGACTGACATTTCGAGTATAGTCTCAGAATATAGATGCCGACAAGAACATCACTTGAGAGGACCAAAAAATGCGGAAACGGTGAAAAGGCTTATCGATATCTACCTTCAAGTGGCATTGCTAAATTCACAAATGAGTGATTGCCGAAGTTTTAGTACTTTTCTGGGATTCATTCTTATTTGGTTTCAAGTTATATCAAGAGATATGTTAGAGTAGATGAAGATTCATCAACAATCTCTCAAGCCAAAGAAACAAACAAATTCATAAATTAATTCAGTTATTGATGCTATCACTTCAAACCACAAATGGGTCTGCACACCTCGAGAAAATGTTTGTGTTCACTTAAAGCGCTTGAAAGTGTTGCATTCCGTCAGCATGTATCACATAGAAGATGCAAATATGTGAGGTAAAATCGTGTAGTGAAGATCTACACACAAGGAAAAACATGGTGTATGCCAGTTGTGGCATTTTCAGGATTGGTTGGTGATCAAAATCAAGATTGATCTGTTGACAGAAAGGCATACCGGTGATTGGTATCGCAGTCTCTCATAGACGAAAAGCTACTCCAAGAAAAAACATAAGTGCATTCAGTGCATGTCGTTACCTCTTGTTTCAACTCAGGAGAAGCGCAAGTTATCGAATGTTACGAGTAAGCAGAACTTTTCGTAAGCCATAAGCGCCCAGGTGGCCTTCTAATCCCAAATATCAAGAAATTCGCTAAATCGTACGCACATTCATCTTCATGGTTTAGCTTTTTTTAAGGTACCATTTTCTAGAATTTTGTACGACGCTCAGATGTTCTAATGTGACAATACGCAGAATATTACAATGAATGAGTTCAAAGACCAAATGCACTTGGATGTCAGTTGAAGAGCTAAGAGTAGAAGTATCTAGGCCTCAAGCCGCCAGGTGATGAACTGCTCGGGTGTCAAGACGATGTTGTGTAAATTGTTATGATAAAGCTCAAAAGTCCGACTCACTCTAAATCTCGTCATGAGTAAAGAAATGTAATAATTTCTCACGAAGTATCATTTTTTCAGTTGAAGCTTGCACGAGTTTGGTACTTCTCCGTTCCCAAGATTTCATGGCTAGCGCTTCGGCGGCAACGCCTTCGTCAGAGCCTAGAGGTATATATCATATCAATCATATCTGATTATTCGGCTAATATTTCGTATGCATTAACAGCTGCTTCTAAAGCGTGTCACATAAGATTGGTGACCCCACTCATATAAGTAGAAATAAGGATCTATCGAAGGCGGGGTCGGCAAAACGCTAGCCATCAAATTTTGAGGAAGGAGAAGCACCAACCTCGCGCAAGTTTTATTCAAATAAAACGTCATGCTATGATAAATCAGTAAGACTACACCAGATCTCCATCAAAACTTATCGAACATGCCGCCACTAAGTCTTATTGATGTAGGGCCATTTCCGTACAGTTTTTTTTGCAGAAATACTTGATAAGCTGATTAAACTTCTCGTCCTGCAACACTTCTTAGTTTCTCATTTTTTCTGTCAGCATCACCCTCGAGGAAGACGGATTCCAGTCCGTGTTCGGTTTTGATTTTCTCATCTATTATCGTTTCTCTTCACTACCAAGCTGAATGCTGCTCAAACGTAGTTTTTCGTGAAGTCTTGAGACAGGTGTGGAAGTGCGTTCTCAGTGTACCATCAAATGTAGCTGACGGGCTTGAGAAGAACTGAGCTTGATAATCTGTGAACCGAACTTATTCGGTACTACAGCGACCGTTGTGAAGCCATTAAATGCCACCGTTCAGTTGAATGGCCACTGGAGGTCGAGATAACACGTCGAACCAATTTGATACTATCCTTAAGGTTTGTAAATTCAAGAGTAAAATTAGTAGTAAATTACAAATATCTTAAATCGAGTGTAGATTGCAATGAAAATCCCTCATAACACAAAAAATAACGCTGAAGAGTTCTGAGAAAAAAGCCGAAAATTTGTGATGTTTCGAAAAGAACTCATTAGGTGGAAAAACGATGTAATTGCATGCTCGCAACTTTTTTGCCTTCCCGAGATTTTTAGGTTTCAAATTTTGACATTCACATAGAGCAGAGATATCTCGGTTCCTATAGTCTAAACGAAGCGAACAAGTGTGTGTGCTAATAATTGGTTTCTGGAGGTTGTTTTAGTGAAAAAAAGTTACTATTGAGTCTCAACAAAGTATGATATCTATCGTATGTAGACTATCATTTTGATTTAGAAGGTGTGAAAGTCCATAATAGAAGGGTCAAGGATCGTAATGTTGCGTGTATGGTAGTTTTAGGTTGGTAAATAAGTTTTGCCGCACCTTTTTTGTTATTTTCAGTTATTCGCAATAAATTCATTTCTTGGTCTTTTTACCGGGTTTTCTGTCATTTGAAAGCTCGTGGTATCGAGATTCTAGATATGTACACTGTTTCACTTTTTGTAACTGTATAAGATTTTCTTTTACTTTAGAATGAATACTTCAAAACTTAAGACTCGTGAACGTCTCTCGGACGTTTCATGCGAGTCATTTCCCCACCGAAGCGACTAAAACTTATGTAGGGTACTTTACTTCAAAACAGTTAATCTACGAACTACACAAGGATGGTTCGAAAAGTTTCGTGAAGTCGATGGCAACGCGTTAGAATTGGTTGCGACAACTATCGAAGCGACGTCATGACAACAATCGTCCACATATTGTTCGTCTGACATTGCAAAAGATTGAAGGATTAAGGTGGGAACGTTTAAATTATTCGTCGTATATCCCAGATGCTTCTCCGAGTGATTTATCTTTTCAAATCTCTGCAACATTCGTTGGCAGAAAAACGCTTGGCCAAAGTCGATGGTGTGATAAAGCACCTGTCTAAGTATTTTGCTTCAAAAACGCCAAAATTTTCTCGTAGAAGCATCGAAAAATTGTCAAAAATTTGGCAAAACATTGATTCTAATGGTGCATACTTTGATCGAAAACGTTGAGTCATTAATGCCTAATGAAATGTTTTGTTGTAAAAAAAATTTTGGTGCGACAAAACTTTGACGACAACCAAACAGCACTGAGACTATCTAGCGATATTCTGTGTAGTTGCAACTGCTTGTCATTTGATTCCTATATCCTTACAAGAATGTAAACTGATGAATATCACAAATCATGACAAGTCACAAGCACTATAGAGAGTCATTTTTCATTCGAAAGTGCACATTCACTGAAAAGCACCAAAGTCAGGAATGACTTCGAGCAACTCATATCTAAGTGAACTAGCTTATCTGATGAAAAAACGTTGCATGCTTTTCTTATCACTACTACGAAAAAATCTGACCGACCAAATTTAGTCCAACAAGCAAACAAGTGGGGAACATGTGATCTATTCTAAGAAATAATGGAGGACAGTTCCAGGAGACGAGAAAAATTTTCGAGTGCATCAAAAATAGCAAGTCTCAAAAGTGCAACTGAAAAATTACGGTGACGTGTGCATCATATCAGAATCAATAGATTTTGAGAGAAGGATAAAAAGGGTTGTTTTTTCAATAATAGTGCATAGTGATCCTTCTTGAATGAAGAGTACCGTTGTGGAAGTTGTAGTAAAGCCGTAATCTCAGAAGGCTCTTAAAGCCTAGAAACCTCAAAGAAAATCGGTGGACTTGTAGGTCGTCAACCGTAAGAATTCTTGAGATACCAGCAAAACTTGGACACTACGTGGAATGGACTGGAACTAGCATTCACTCTAACACAAGGCTGATCGAAAGCGAAAGGATAACGCCTGGAAAGGATAGTCGCGGGCTCGATTACACATCACGTCACATATCACGTTTTACCGGTATCTCAGCATTTTTGCGGGTGACTTCCACATCGTACCCTGCCATATGAAAGATTAGGCAATAAATAGAATATATTATACGTCATCAGTCAAAAAAGGGAAGACTTGAAGATTGCTGAATAACATTAAAAATTCAGCTTAATCCACTCTTACGTTTGCTCTGTGATAAAAAGTAAAGGGGGGGGGGGTTAACGCAGTGATTAATGATGCAGTGCTTTAGAAAGCAAAGGTGATAAGCAGGGTGCTGATTCAATCCATTTCTCCCCTCCTGCGATCAAACAACGTACACGTTGGAGAACGCCTTAGTTCGGCTTCTTCTGCAATTGCAGGGGGAATCGTCTCGACCAGCATTCTACGACATTCATGAGTAAGGCGAGATTCTCAAGCGGCAGTCGAAGCAACAAGTGAAATTATAGGAAGACATTTGTGAAGCTTTCAGGAGGGCGAGGACACTAATCAAATGTAGAGAGTGTTGGAATCCATCCACACAGTAGACTACGCTCTGACGAAGGCCGGGCCACCGAAATGTTGGCCATCAAATTTTGAAAGAAAAAACATGGCAACCTCGTGCAAGTTTTGATTGAAGGAAAGGACAGTGGACTCGATGACGAATCATGAAAAATGCGGGAAAAAAACTACTGGAAAAGCGCTGTGAAAATAAAGGTGTTGAATTGAAGAACTTAGTCGTTTACGAACTATACAGGGTGGCTCTACATCCCTTAAGCAAATTGTATTATACCTTGCCATATCTAGTATTGTGTTAATAGCTCTTATATCTAGTGACAATCTATGCAGAAATCAATTCAAATGTCCACCTTTTCTAGGAAAGCCATCGTTCAACTAATCTGAGATTCAAAACTGGAACGAACAATTGATTTAATATAATTGCTTAACATCTGAACTGAAGTACACCTTAGATTCTACCTAGATATAGGAGATATTAACAGAATAATTAGATATGGAACGATATGGTGCATCTAGGCCCTAAAGGTAACCTGTCAATCTAAAGCAGTACCCTAAAATTCAATAGATAAAAGCGGTCTAATTTTTAAAAAAAAAATACGGACAAACACGCTCGCTTTTCGGTAATGAAATAATTTTTCAAGAATAGAAAGGGAAAAAATTATCAAAAACTTCTAGATGATAGAACTTAGACAAATAGACTTAAGAATCAATAAAATTACCACTAAGTGCTATTTTCAGCACAGACCGTTCTTCTCTATAGAATATCTGAGTAACATGGGCTTTAGGAAGAAAAATCAAGAGTGAAAAAATCAGGACTGAAAATTTGAAGAAAGGGCTACTTCTTCCATAGAATCAGTATTAGACCTTAGAGCACAGACTGTAGATCACACAATACACAGTATCTGTGCACGATTTATAGATCAAATACAGTACTTGGCAACGATTTGTAGATCAAACACAGTATCCAGCGACTATTTTGATTACGATAATGGAGTGCCGAAGGCAAAAAACACTAATGAGTAGATCATTAACTGATCGACTTTAACCACAATGTAATAAAACATGACAGTCGTACTAAATCAGGGTGATCCTACTCTACGACAACTCTCTGTTGTTGTTTTCGTAAGATAAATAAGCTGATAAGAAGGGATGGGATGGATAAGAACGAAATAAGCATGGGAGATTCGAATCGAAGCGAGCCGTAACCGAGGCGATACGGGTTCAATGTACGTGGTGATCGATAATCGATAAGTGATCAGATGCAATTGACCAGTTGTCGATAGGAAGTCGGGGAACGCGAAACGGCTTGGCGGCTGCGAAATCAATCGACGACGTGATGAAAGCGAGAGCCAAGTGCGGTGGTTGTGGATGTGAGACTGCGCGGCGTGCCAGCCGCCGACCGGATGCGTTACACGAGATCAATCCCCGTCGCGGCATACAACGCTGCACAAGACGTACTGCAGTGTGATCGGTTGCGAGGTGGTGGATTACAGCGGCAGGCAGATTCCTTTATCGAAGTTGATGCATATCACATAACATAATTGTATTACTAGGTTGGAAAGAAACTTTCCATCGTTTGATAAACCTGTCACCTGTATCACCTGTCGTCCCGTTGATCGTCGAGTGACTCGAGCGGGTACCAGCAACTCTACCATTTTTCTCTATCGCGTGCAAGAGTAGCCCAGTGGGTCCTCCTCTCTCTAGGGATTCGCTGAGCATCATATCTTTCTTCTAGCCTTTCCCTGGAGAAATCAGACTATCGGGTCGGTGGTCTTGTGGATCGCATGACATCCCGAGAAAACCAGTCGGTGACGGCTCTCATCCATCGGTTGTCGTTGAAGCGTATTACGTGTCCTGCTCACCTTATCGACCGGTATCCTGACCGGTAGGATGACATCTTTGGTTCTTGATGGTTGACGTAGATCAGTGTCTACGGCCCTTCCTCTTATTTGCGAGGTACGGAACACTCCGAGTATCAACCTTCCGGCTCCGCGTTCAATGACGCCATATGATCTTTCATCCTATTTACGCAGAAGAAGATTACTTACTAAAACAACAGAGAGTTGTCGTAGAGTCGGATCACCCTGATTTAGTACGACTGTCATGTTTCATTACATTGTGGTTAAAGTCGATCAGTTAATGATCTACCCACTAGTGTTCTTTGCCTTCGGCACTCCATTATCGTAATCGAAATCGTCGCTTGATACTGTGTTTGATCTACAAATCGGTGCCAAGTACTGTATTTAATCTATAAATCGTGCATGGATACTGTGTATTGTGTGATCTAGAGTATGTGCTCTAAGATCTAATACTGATTCTATGGAAGAAGTAGTTTCCATTCTTCAAATTTTCAGTCCTGATTTTTTTCACTCTTGATTTTTCTTCCTAAGGCCCATGTCACTCAGATATTCTATAGAGAAGAACGGTCTGTGCTGAAAATAGTACTTAGTAGTGATTTTACTGATTGTTTAGTCTATTTATCTAAGTTTTATCAATCTAGTGATTTTTAATAATTGCTATCCCTTCCTTTTCTTGAGAAATTATTTCATTACCGAAAGGCGAGCGTGTTTGTCCGTCCTTTTTTTTTGCAAAAATTGGCAAGAAGTTCTCTATGTTCTTTCTTCCATATTGTGCTCACTGATTTTCGGCAGCCATCAGAGAATACTAGCAAACTTGTTGATTTGTCAATCGACGCAGTGGGATCGCGCAGCGATCAGACCGCAATTTCATCTTTTGAAAAAAATTGAAATTCTAATCTCAAATGAACTAGAAAAACATTTCCCCCTTTTTCTTACATTACAATGCTCTTATTCGATCCGAAATCTCGTGGCGTCATAATAATCGGGCTTCGAGGAATCATGTTGAATCTTTAAATGAAGCTGACGAAGCATATCAAGAGTTCTTTGGTTCAAAGCCGAAAGAGTGGCACATCGCTCAGATCCGAAACTTGGCGGACCGGTGGCAAGAAGTGGTGCATAATGATGGCCTGTATTTTAAAGAATAGTTGTTGTTGTTTTCTAACTGAATATATGCATGAATTTTGAATGTTTTATCAAACGATATCTTTCTTCTATTCCGGCTTGTGCAGCTGAGATCTCAAGAATTTATCTCATCTTCGCGATCCAGAAGAAGTCACTTCGATAGCGAAGCACAGATGGGTCGGTCATATACTAGGAAGATTAGACGACAGATGGGTGAAACGAACTGCAAAGTGGACGCCACGAGAATACATCCGTCCTCAAGGGCGACCATCTATACGTTAGGAGGATGTGTTCGTTAGAATTAATCAGCTGTATTCATAACTATATTCGCATCAGGTGTATCCGTACCTACCGATATTCTACAGATCACAATATGAAACTCGCGCCACTCGCCCTGCTCGAATGACACCACATCGATGGACGACTATCGCGAGAAGACGAGACGAATGGAAGATGTGCTGTGTTTCGTACAACTTGTGAAGACGGACCATCCAAGTAGCCGAGTAATGTACAGCGTGATATAGTACCATAGAAATTTCAATATATCTCAAAATTATTATTTGAGCCAACATGCTATGTGATCAACTAATGGGCTCTTGTACTGACCAATACGCGTGTTTCGGCCTTGAGCAGTCTCGTCAGTCGAGCAGGCCCTTCGTTTTTAGCCAATCCTCTCGAGGACCCTACTCCCCTATAAAGAGGTAGACGACGACGAAAGATTCACACAACCGCCATCAAGTAAAAGTAACTTGGTCGGCAATGTTGTACACTCGATTGTTTTTCAAGTACTATGAGTGAGAGGACTGGAGCATTCAGAGAGGATTGGCTCAAGACGAAGGACCTGCCTGACTGACGAGGCTGCTCAAGGCCGAAAGGCACGTGTATCGAGCTGTTCAAGAGCTCATTAGCAAATCACATGACATATTGGCTTATATAGTGACTACGAGATATATTGAAATTTGAGTGTGGTCTCAAGAAAACACTCAAAACTAACGGTATGATCATAAGAAAGTTGAGGGTAGCTCACGACAGCCAGTAATTACAGTTGAAGTATGACTAAAGGAAGGTCAAGTCGAGGGCCTGGCGAGTGCAGTGTGAACGCCCATAGAATCTTTAGTCATGGCTGCAGTCCATTCCATATACATCAGGTTCCGAGTTTCGCCCATACCTCAGCATTCTTGTGGTTACTATCGAGAAAATTAGCATCAAAACGTTATTCATCCCATTGTTCTTAACGATTGATCCAACACAAGTTAACATCTCTTCACCTGCTGTGAACAATTTCTCATCCCCATTGCTTTTTCATTAGCTCAACAGCCGCTCGCGCTGGAGAAGTGTGATGTTTGCCTTGATTTGTGGTTGTGAAAACTTTTATTTTTATATTCAGCGAATGTCAGTGGATGAAAAGTTTAGAAAAGAGACAATCAACAGTGGCGAATAATCGGTTATAACGGACTTGCTAGTACTTTATGAATGGACCCGACTTCTCATCCGTATTAGTCGGTGACATTCCTGTTGCCTACAAAATTGATCCTGTAAGTTGTTCTTCTTCAATAACAGTGTTTTTTATTGAAGAAAAACTGAAACCTCGAACAATGATTTGGTAAATCGAATGAAAATCCTCTTATAATCTTACGATCGATGAATGTTTCCTTTGAAGCGCGTTGTCCAGCGAGTGATCAGCAAACTTCACTACAGGAGTTCGCGATCACTCGCGTTTAGGCTTGATAAAGTTAGCAAAATAAGTTGACTTAATTGATGAAAGCGGCTGATAATGAAGATATTATGTAGAGGTCCCTATGAGTTTTTCTGGGAGAAATCGTGATATTTGAAATTCCGAAGAAAGATATCGAGACTATCCACGCTAAGAAAGTTGTTCATATTCTTCATCTACTTTAGGCTATACTCTATTCATTGCATCGTAATGATCATAAAGTAAAGGGATCCTTCCTTATTATAAAGGGACATAGAAAAACCGATCTCATTGGCTCGACAGGAACTTCTCGTAAGAGTGTTAGTAGCCATTCGAAAACTGGAACTTCAGACATCACATCGTGGGTTTTTCAAAATACCCTTTTTTGACGCTGTTACAGAAGGAGATTTCTTGAGTTGCAGACTCGCATATATCTTGCTGGACAGAGCTCTTTTTTGGACTATTAGTAATCTTTCGATAGCGTAATCGTTTTTAATTCCAACACTGTGCCTATATCCTAGAATGATAGCCCTCTGAAGCACAGCAGGTAAATAAGTTGATTTCCCATTTGCGACCAAGGGCTTGGCCAATTCACGTGCGACCGGAGGCATTCACGTGCACGACTCGATGTCGTTAGACCGGTGCAAGGTCTATCGATCATTGCGCCAGCGCACTGGATGCCTCAGTCAGCCGCACGTGAATTGGCCAACCCTTTATCGCAAATGGGATTCCAACTTATCTTACCTGCTGCTTTCCAGTGAAACGATCTTTTCACAGCATAAGCACACTGATAGAATCACACCATTACGGTACCGAACGCCTTCTGATAGTCTAAAGAAAGGGCTCTGACAGGCGAGAAATATGTGCGTCCAAGACATAGTTTTGTGTGGATTTTACAGCGTTATAAAAAGTGTGTTTTGAAAGCCGGCTAGGTGGGGCTCTAGCCTAAAATCTAACCTTTCGAATGATTAATAACATTCCTATGAAAACTTCCTCTCCAGCGAATGAGGTCGATTTTTCATTTCATTTGTTTCTTTGTAATCAGAAAGAACCAAATAGAACAATAAAGACTATTCTTCAAGAGCTTCTAAGTTGTGAAAATAGCTTTTATATAGGGTTACTCATTCCTAAAATATATTAAATCGAGATGAGACTCTATGACTTTTCCCGCTCATAACAATGATAAAGCTGTTTTCCGGTTCCCTTTGAGTATTTTTTCAAGACAACGCTCAAAATTCAATATGCCTAATAACTATTTTACGAGCAGTGCATGTGATTTGTTATGGGGCACTTATAAAGTGCAATAGACGTTCCTCGTCACTTGCACAATGCCATGCAAAATGTGTTTTCCACAGATACCAGACAGGTCGATTAACACACCTTTGCAATGAGCATTGCTCCACGAAACTTTCTCATTCTGTTTTTTTTACACTCTACTGGCAGCTTGTCCGGCACAGATATTATGTCAGACACACATTTCAATTTTTTTTTCGATCATTGATCGCCAAGAAGACTTTTTCTCAACAAGTTTATTTTGCGACGAAGGACTACATATTTAACAGAAAATGCTACATAGAGAGTGTGAAGAGGCGCAGGACAAACTCTTCAACACTGGAATTTGGTACTTAGGGTCAGCTTTTACTCTCCATGAAATAGTCAATCATGTGGCGATCTTTTTTTGAGTGGTTTGGTTCACAATATATGCGCTCATCAAAAGAAGTGAGCACTGCTTGTTTTCACAAACATTAAGACCCGTGCTCTCTCAATCACTCGTTGATGGGATTAATTTGTGGTACGAAAATTGGTATTGCAACACAATCAAGCTAAAGCCATAGCCGAAATTGCAGTGTTTTATATTATGTTCACTGTCTTTCAACTTATCATGGCAGGGCACGATCTGAAGTACAGCAGTAAAATTGTTGAGATTCCAATGAAAGTCGGAGGTTGAGTGGCATTGAATCTATGATTACAATTTCCTGGATCTCACGTGTTACTCACTACACCATCGAAGCTCATTTACTGTCCATCTATGAGGAATGTACTCAGTGAATAAAAATTCCACTTTGATGCTATAAGCAGTAACCTGTCACCAGAAAAATTATTGTCAGAGGACAGTAAGTGTCTTTGTCTTACATTCATCGACATAGAGGAAATTCTCGATTTAGTTGAGGCAAAAGCAGTCACAGAACCTCTGAACAGCCAACACATCCCCACTCAGTATGTGTGTAGGATTTTCCGTGAATTATACACGAGTCTTAGAACCAGGATATCACCATTCAAAGCGCGTCGACAAGGCCATACCATCTGATCGAAATTACCCTGTTATCCTCGAGAACGTCATGTAAAATCTCGAGTGAGGCATGTTAGAGTGCAAGCGATGATTGGCATTTCGAACATCCAAGTCATGTCTTTCTCATAGCATCAAACTAATTAGCTACCGCAACGTGGCGCTGAAGAACTCAGACATGACTTCGACTGAATCTCGTAAAGACGATATTTATAAAGAGCGAATTTTTGATCAGTGCTGAGCTCGTTGACGCTACATTTGAATGATTATATCGGGATGCTTCAGGTATCTAAGTAGCCCGACATTTCTGGATCAAGCATGAGATAAACGAATGCCACTTCGGCTGACAGACTTGATAAATCAGTATCTTCTTTTGTTTAGCCGCTCCGAGGTGTTATTGATATTATTTATTGAATGTGAGCGAAACATATAACAATACAGTTAACAATGCAGCACGAATATTACAACAGTCGTCGTGGTTAACGTTTCGGCAAGGTTCGCCATCTTCAGAGCCTGGAAAGGTCAAATTGATTCGCAAATCATTAAATCAAAGGCCTCCATAACCCTAGCAGAAAATGTTAGAGATAAATTTTGAGGTAGCATAGAAAAACTTCATTTCGAAATCACTCACCGCTTAGATGTTTTAGGTCGTTCAATTAATCATTGAAGTACCTGCCACTTGGAGTCTGTGCTAATGTAAGACTGTGCCTGGCTCAGGTCGGGAATATAAGACTGAGATATGGTGCTAGGTCACGCGTTATTACGAGGCATTCCTCTTTGCGGTTCATTTTTGGGCCTTTGCTATGTATCCAAAAGGCTTCCAAAGTTTTACGCGTAGACGTTTTCGATTCCTGTGCAAGGACCGTGAATTTAACGTCAAAATCTGCTCCCTTATGCTTCTATTCCCTAAGCGTGCCTAGTGGGGTTTTTGGGTCGGAGTTACGTTTCCCAGCTAGGTGCTCTTTTACGCGGATGCAGAGTGGTCTACCCGTTTCGCCAATATATTCATCCCCGCATGCCTCGCAAGAGATCAGGTAAATTGTACCCGACTCATGCAGTCGCCGTCTCTGCCGTTTGGGCAAACTTTGCAGTCGTTGGTTTCGCAGAGACGATCATACAGCCGGTTGCGGACTAATTGGCGTTTTAGTATTTTTAGTGGTATCTCGACTACTGCTACCGAATTATCTAAACCTGCTCTTTTTAAGCAGCTTTTAATTGCTGTCACTCACTTCGTTAGAAATAAAAGGCAGAATGAATATAACTTTATCCTCGCTATAACCTTCCGTAAAGGGGCGCCGAATTTCCTCTAAATTTAACCCGAGAAGCTCCTATCGTGTTGTAGCTATTAAGGTGGCTATTTTTCGCGCCAAGCTCAGGGACTCTACCTTGTGTTCTTTTCCTGTGCACACAATAGCAGCTGTTCGAAACATGTTTTTTATAAGTGCGCATTTTGTTTGCGAGGGATGAGCAGATAGATAGTGAACCAGGATGTTTTTGTTGCTTGGTTCACGATACCACTTTGTGTTGTAGGAGTTTTTAGAGAGGTTAACTTGAACGTTTAAAAATGGAAGCCAATGTGCCTTAGGTTTTTCACAGGTGAACGTTATGTACTCTGACTTGCTATTTAACATCTCAAAACATTTGTCCATCTCATCTTGCGTTGAGCAGACGACAAAACAATCATCTATATACCTACAGTAGAGTCTTTGAGATGACAGTGATTCTATTTTGATACGCATTTGATATATTTATTTGAGCTATTTATGGCCGACATTTGGGAGTTAGTGCCGAAGAGAGACTACATATGATATTCCTTCATAACAGAAAACAAAGCTATTCCTTCATAACAGAAAACATGAGTCACTATGTGTCTATGGAACCATATACGCTTTGCTACATAAAAAAGTCATATCAAAATCGGCATTTGGCTCAAGACTATTTTTCCCATCCAATGACACTATGGATAGGACCAGTAGCTTAGAACATCTTTTTTGCTGATATATAGAAGCATGGAAGTTACGCCACCGATACCATACAATACGCAGCCTATGTTATTATTAGCTTCCCCCGCCCAGATTAACACTCGCCCTTCACGGTGTTGGTGAAATGTCTAGTGAACCCAAAATTTTTACCTAACCATGTTTATATTTTCTATGGGTAATGGAAAAAGGGAGCGTCGTGGCCGAGCGGTTAGGATTTTTGTCGCGGCGCTCGTAAAGTCAACCACCCGCTACACTTTCTGGCAGTCAACAAGAACGCCCTATGGAACACCAAGCCGGGTTATTCTCGGGATTGCAAGGAGACATGCTCGACCAGTATTCTACGTCATTCAAGAAGCAGACGAAAGACGAATAGAATGCAAGAAGTGGTGGAATACGCACAATAAAAATCGTGATGGCCGGTTGTGTAAACAAATAATAATAACTAATTGAAAGGAAAGTAAAAAGGAGTGATAATGGAGAAATCGGTGATCTATTCCCCGAATATTTTACAAAAAAACGTAGCGGACGAGTTCTCTCCGCGGCTGCGCACTTTGTTTGATATTACGACAATTCCAAAGTACATTTCATATAGAAAATGATCCGTCGAGAGGACTTTGCACCTCATATATTCACGGATTGCTAGGTGTGCGGTCCTATTTGTCGTGACCTTCTACTTGAAATAAATGAGTATAGTTATAGAATGCTCACTAAAAGGATAGGTCTGAGAAAATTGGTAACGATGGTCGAAATACCGCTGAATACTCTAGAGCGTCAGCTGGTTTGCAACAACTTATATGACCATTTGTGCATCGCTAAAGTGAATAGTATACCCTAGCAATAAAGCAGGTGAGGGCATAAGCACGGGTGCAGTGTACTCAATCTCTGCAAAGCGTGCGGCGGAGAATACATCGATAAATCGTGTAGGCTACACTGCATCCTGTAAAAAACATCTTGGCAATGAAGACATAGCTAAATGAAACATATCACTAGACATGCACAGGATACCGACACATAACGGGAAATTTTGGATTAGGGAACACTATACTCGTAGAGGAGCCTATTATGTCGGCGAGCAAAGTTTGTATGAATCGCAATGCTGAATACCTCGTCATCACGCCAAATCTCATTTGTGGATCTGAGCCAAGCAGACACCTCGCCCAAGAGTCGGGTGCGGCTGGTCTACGTAACAACTATAGGACCATAAAACAGTAAAATGGTGAGTATACAATAGGAGTAGTTGCTATAAGATTCACAGTTTACGTATGAAGTTACATCCTTTTTGGTTATGAAAGTGTTTGGCTTAGTAGATTCCACATCAATTTGATTCTTCCAGGCTCTGAACAAGGCGAAAGCGTCCCAAACGTCCTCTACAACTAAATACGTCAAAGTAGTAACATGGCGCTCTCTGATAACAACCGCAACTAAGGGATAACTTCTGTGAATTAATTTTCCACCGGAAAACCATCGCAGTCTTACACACCAGTTAGCACTTGCAATGCCTCTTCCACCGGAAAATGAAAGAGGAATATTTGAAACAACAATACAAGCACAAGAGCATAAGTACATTTATTTCATATGCCACAATGTAAACGTTCAATCGCTTCTCAAATGGAACACTAATTTGATAATGAATAATCAGAAATCAACGATAACCCTTCAATATCTTTGTGAAGGAGCCATCGACGGGATCTGCTTACAGGTAACCTTTATAGATTCTTCATACACCTAAAACAATTTAGATGAACATGTGGAAGCAAGCTCACACACCTAAACCATGGAAAAAATCGTGAGAACTATTGGAAAGCGACATTATTTCTCTTGATGGTGGATTGTCGCATTATGTCCACGAGTCTTCACTGTCTTCCTAACATTTTGAAGTATAAGTGATCGAAGATCAGTCTCAATACTAAAAAACCGCAACGTTCAAGGGAAACAATGTGAATAGGAAAAGCATATGTAGAAGAAGCGATATGATCACACGGAAAAGTATTATACACCTAAATTATGCAAAAGGCTCACCTCTCCAATTACTTTCATTGTGTATCTTAAGCGGCTGGAAGATGGTTAGCCGTGAAGCTCCACGCGATGTTCCCTAACGCTGTAATGCAGCTTAAGACTGAAGATGCTAAAAAGTTCCACAGCTCGAAAACGAAAATGAGAAGAATATCATGAAGGAGTTCATAATGTAGAGATATAATGGAAGCAGAAGAAGGAAACCACTTTTCTTCTTGCTCAAAAAGTTGGTGGGACGTGCGTACTGGAAATGTTGTAAAACGTCACATTAGAAGAAGAAGAAGAAACGTTGAGGTATTGGTAAATATCCTTGCAAAACGAAAAGGCAAACGGTTACAGCAATATGTACACATACATGCAGAAAAATAACATAATGCATTATGTGAGAAATAAAAAAATTAACAGCGCATGATGTAGGACGCAAAATGCCCAACTCGGTTGGCAGCCGCTTGTTATTTACTGTGGTATCAAAATTAAGAAGTCGCATATGGCCTATGGAGAGTACGGATGTCATGAAGAGATCATGATCAAAACTTAACTAGGCTCACAAAGGTGAATACCAAATGCTGACAGCAATGTGGCTACGTGGTTGACAAGCATACACAATTACATATAATATATACATACAATGAATTGATAAGCGTATATTCATTGAATCGAGAAAAAAAAACAAGAAAGGCAGACAAGACCCTCAAATTAGCAAAATCTGCTCAGCACCCGAAAAAAAAGCGCAGTGGCTGGTTTTTGCAGTAGCGAGGTATCCTGGAGATGTTGCTGCTCGAGATCTCATATGAGTGTTCGGCTGGCTGGGCATAAGAAAACGACATGCAAGAGAAATGTCGCGAGTCGACGGGTGCGTTCACCTTTTCGCCAATTTTTGAGGTGACTCCCACATGTCCGCAAAGCAAGCTGTGAGGGGTGCATGAGATACGATGTGCGTATCACTGGGAGAATCAACGAACTTCCCAAATCAACTTTCTAGTAACTTTCTCGTTGTTCGGACAAACCAGCCACACTCCCATAGGCGCGCACAGGGCGCAGAGACACAACGGAAAGATTCCAAGGATGAAGCTACCATCCTCGCACAGAAATATAACGCATTTGATTTAACCGCAAACTACGTCCTCTAGTCAATGATAGAACGAGGGAAGTATCTCAGTTTTGTCTATTCACTTCGCGAGCTAGAAAGTTACTCAAAATATCAGGTTAGTCCAGAAGTGATTGTGTTTTATGAATTGCTGAAATGCTCAGCCACTTCGTATTGGACAATATGTGGTTATGTGAATAAAATAACATGGGGTCAAATAAATGTGCTTACGGTACACCTCTTTCTAATGCACAACTCTCGCTTTATGTTTTGTTGCTTTTAACTTTTCACTTGTTATTTATTTTTTATTTATTTTAGACTATGGAAAAAAGTTCGACAAGAAACAATTTCAAGCGATGAATCGAGTAATAAATGGGTTATAAAGTAGCAATGACGACTCGAAACATGAACAACGCATTTGACCCAAGAGGTGCTGATAAACATACAGTGCAGTGATGGTTCTAGAAGCTCTGTAAAGGAGTTGAGAACCTTGAAGATCAAGAATGCAATGACTGGTCATGGGAAGTCGTCGACGACCAACTAAGGGCAATCATCGAAGCTGATCCTCTCAAGACTATAGGAGATGAAACAGGAGAGCTAAACGTCGGACATTCCACGGCTGTTTACCATTCTAAGGGAGCTGCAAAGGTAATTACAGTTTCAGACCGGTCTGAGACCTCGACAACTTTTGCGCCGGGCCAAATAATTGCGAAAACTATAACCATAGACTTTGAACGTTGAGCCATAAAGTTTTCACAATTTATTGGCCCGGTGCAGAAGTAGTTGCGGTCTCAGATCGGTCTGAAACTGTAATTACCATTGCGATTCTCTTGAAATGGCAAATAACAGTAGAATGGTCGGCGCAGAGGTCTTCTGCATCATGTCGTATAGTCTTAAGAGGATCAGTTTGATGATTTCTCTTACTTTAGACGTCATTGTCTTCCCATGGCCAGTCATGGGATTGCTGATCTTCAAGACTCTCTTCTCCTTTACAAAAATTCTTTAAACATCACTACGCTGTATGTTGATCAGCACTTCTTGGGTTAAAAGCATTGTTCATGTTTCGATTCGTCGTTGCTGCTTTATAACTCATTGTGTACTCGATTGAATCGCTTAACTTTTTTCTTGTCGAACCTCTTTCCATAGTCTAAAATTAATATAAAATAAATAACAAATGAAAGTCAAAAGCAACAAAACATAAGGAGAGAGTTCTGCATTAGAAAGAGGTGCACCATAAGCACATATATTTGACCCCATGCTAATTCATTCACATAACCACATATTCTCCAATACGAAATGGCTGAGCATTTCAACAATGCATAAACCGCAATCACTTCTGGACCAACCTGATGTTATGAGTAACTTTTTACTCGCGAAACGAATGGTAAAACCGAGATATTCCCCCCATTCCATCATTGATTAAAGGGCGTAGTTTTTGGTGTTGTGCAGAATCAAATGAGTTATATTTTTGTGCGAGCATGGTTGCTTTTTCCTTAGAATCTTTTTGTTATGTTTCTGTGTCCTGTGCGCATTTATGGGAGTGTGGCTGGTTTGTCCGATCAACGACAAAGTTCCGAGGAAGTTGATCTTAGAAGTTTGGCAATTCTCCCAGTGACACGCACTTTCCAGAAATTCTCTCCAACGCACTCATGATGCATTTAGGCCTCTATGAAGTCCGGTTCCTCTTGCTCACCTTCATGATAGAGGACGTTTATTAAGTTGATTTTCTCTCTGAGGCACAAATAACTGTGCATTCACGGAAATTTTTTTCGTTACTGTTCGACTCAGAATATGGACTTCATCCATTTCTCCTGAATGTCGCTTTCTTATGTTCAGTCAAACACTCAGACGACTCTCAATATCTCCAGGATACCTCGCTACTACAAAAACCAGCCACTGCGCTCACGTTTTTTTCTGGTGCTGAGCAGATTTTGCTAATTTGAGGGTATTGTTTGCCTTTTTTTATTTATTCTCGATTTAATGAATCTACCATTTCCTTGTAAGCATATGCTATATGGAATTGTGTATGCTAGTCAACCATGTAGCCACATTGCTGTCAGCATTTGATATTCACCTTTGTGAGCCTAGTTGAGCTTAGTTTATGATCTCTTCATTTCCATGACATCTGTACTCTCCATAGGCCATATGCGACTTCTTAATTTTGATACCAAAGTAAATAACAAGCCGCTGCCGACTGAGAATTGGGCATTTTGCGTCTTACGTCATGTGCTGTTAATTTTTCGATTTCTCACCCAATGCATGATGTTATTTTCTGCATATATGTATACATGTTGCTGTAACAGTTTACTTCTCGTTTTGCAAAGATATCTACTTATACCTCAATGTTTCTTCATCATCTTCTAGTGTGACGTTTTACAACATTTCAAGCTTGTGACGTCCTTCCAACCTTTGAGCAAGAAGAAAAGTGGTTTTCTTCATCTGTTTCCATTATATTTCTACGTTATAAACTCTTTCATATTATTCTTTTCATTTTCGTTTTCGAGCTGTGGAATTTTTTTTTTGAATCTTCAGTCTTGAGTTGCATTACAGCGTTATGGAACATCGCGTGGAGCTTCACGGCTTACTATCTTCCAACCACTTAGATACACAATGAAGTAATTGGAGGGTTGAGCCTTTTGCATAGTGTGTACGTGTATGATACTTTTCCGTGTGGTCATATCGCTTCTTCTACGCATGTTTTTCTTATTCGCATTGTTTCCCTTGAGCGATTGCGGTTTTTTAGTATTGAGACTAATCGTGGGTCACTTAGTTTCGAAACATCAGGAAAATGATGAAGACTCGTAGAGATCATGCGACAATTCACCTTAAAAAGAAGTGGTAAGTGTCGCCTTCCAATGGTTCTTGCGATTTTTTCCCCACGGTTTAGGTGTGCGAGCTTGCTTCCATATCTTCCCCTAAGATGTTCTAGATTTATGAAGAGTCTACAGCGGTGATTTGTACACGGATCCCGTCGATGACTAATTGACAGAAATATTGTAGGGTCATCGTTGATTTCTGATTGCTCATTATCCAATTTATGTTGCATTTGAGAAGCGATTAAACGTTTACATTGTGTTATCTGGAATATATGTACTTATGCTCTTGCACTTGTATTGTAGTTTCAGCTATTCCTCTTTCATTTTCCGTTGGAAGAGGCATTCCAAGTGGTAAATGGTATATGAGATTTCTCCGATGGTTTTCAATTCACAGAAGTTGTCCTTTCGTATGATGGTCACCAGAGACCGCCGTAGTACTGTTTTGGCATATTTCGTTGTAGAAGATGTTTGTCAGAAAATTATTCCTTCATGTGTATGAGCACAAACCACTGTATCTGCTCAGCAGCAAAACCTTCACCTAGCGCCTCAGGTGCAATGAGGTAAATGTGGAAAATTCTTGGAGTAATTTTTAAGGTTGACTACCGATGACCTCGGCAATGGTCGAACGATTCTCTGATATTTTTATTCACCCAAACTTCTTGAAAGACTATTCAGCACAGTACAGAGAGTACATTATAGGCACTGGTAATGACTCATGTTTTGACGCTTCCGCCTTATTTGGAGCCTGAAAGAGCAAATGGATTTGCAATCTACTCAGCCAAACACTTTCATAGCCGAGCCGGAGCAGATGCAACTCGATACGTAAACAGTGAATCGCATAGTAACAACTCCTATTGTATACTACACATTTTACTATTTCTTGGTCCTACAGTTGATGTGTTGACCAGCCGCACCGACTCTTACTTGGGCGAGGTGTGCGCTTGGCTCAGATCCACGAATGAGATTTGGCGTGATGACGAGGTATTCAGCATTGCGATTCATAGTTGGATTTTTGACAAATTTACACCGCTTGAAGAACTTTGCTCGCCGAAATTCAACTTTCCTGTGCGAGCATAGTGTTCCCTACTCCAAAGTCTTCCCCATTATCTGTGTAGCAACCGTTCCACGGAACGGTCGCTACTTCTCTGAGCAACTGAGAGCGATCGTGGACGATACCATGCCCAGGGACATTGCTGCGCGGCGGCGGTCAGCACCGCCCACCTATGCGGAGCGGCGGTCAGTATCGAGTCGTGCTGGCGTCCTGAGCGGTCGTGTCTCCCCTTGTCATACACCGCCACTTTTTGCCTTTGGTTCTCCGCTTCTGTCCTGACTCTAAATCTTTGGCTCTGCCCTCGTTGCTGTGTACTAAGTGAGTGTGGTCCACATTGTCCATTGGCCCTGCCGTCGATGAACTATTATTGTTTGTGTCCATATGCGAGGTTTATACTCTGTGAGCGGAGCTTGGAGCTACGGTGATGGACCAAGTCCTCTGGAGTTCTGTTTGGCCCGCCACGGGGGATGGGTCCAGTCCTTGCATCCTTGCATACAGACCCCCAGTTTTCCAACATATTTAATCACCCACTGGCTCCCATCCTCAGTGTACAGGTCTGCTCGGGGCAAGCATAACTGCTTCCCGAGGTCCACCGCCTAGTCCAGCCCCGCAGACTATCAGTTCATCTCGCTTATCCATCAATCTCAGCTCTTATCGTTCCACTGTACCACCACACAATTAGTCATATGTCAATATTATTGCAGTTATACGCCGTTATTATTGTTATGCTCTTGTTGTGTTATTATTGTATTTATGTATATATTTTTCAAGTTGTCTTTGTTTTGATACTCTCTATAATAAATCTAATATTTACTCGCGTCAACAGTAGCAGCCGTCAGTGGCAATCAATCAATCAAGACATCCAAAACACTAGCAGCGGAGGACCATCCTCGTTGCTACTCTGGTGCATCGGCCGAACCTCTTCGCACACCGATCGCCACATCCAAATTCACTAGCAACGGCGGGCCAACCCCGTTGCTACATCTGGTGCACTGGCCAGGGGTCGAACCCGGGTCGCCTGCCTGGCAGGCGAGCATTCTACCACTGACACCACACAGTTAGTCATATCTCAGTACTTTTGCAGTTATACGTCCTTATTATTGTTATGCTCTTGTTGTGTTATTATTGTATTTATGTATATATTTTTCAGGTTGTCTTTGTCTTGATACTATCTACAATAAATCTAATATTTACTCGCTACAGCAGTAGCAGCCTTCAGTGGCAATCGATCAGTCAACACATCCAAAGCACTAGCAGCGCAGGACCAGCCCCGTTGCTACATCTGGTGCATCGGCCGAACCTCTTCGGATACCGATCGCCACATCCAAATTCACTAGCAACGGCGGGCCAACCCCGTTGCTACATCTGGTGCATTGGCCAGGAATCGAACCTGGGTCGCCCGCGTGGCAGGCGAGCATTCTACCACTGACACCACACAGTTAGTCATATCAATATTATTGCAGTTGTACGTCGTTATTATTGTTATGCTCTTGTTGTGTTATTATTGTATTTATGTATATATTTTCCAAGTTGTCTTTGTCTTGATACTCTCTATAATAAATCTAATATTTACTCGCGTCAACAGTAGCAGCCGGTTTCATTTAACCCTATCTTCATTGTCTAGATGTTTTTTACAGGAACACAGAGTAGCTACACTATTCGCCAGTGTATCCGCCGCCGCACACTTTGCAAAGATTGATTAAAGTGTGCTCGTGCTCATGCAGTCTAATGGCAGTGTACCGTCTTTAGTATTAGGACATATTATGCACTTTTACGATGTACAAATGGTCATATAAGCGGTTGCAAACTAGCTGGCGCTCTAGAGTATTCAGTGGAATTTCGACCATCATCGTCGATTTTCCTAAACCTACTCTTTTAATTTGCATTTTATGGGTACACTTGTTTGTTTTGAATAAGAGATCACGGCAGGAAGCGCCCTGACCGAGTGGTTGTGATGCTCGTCCCGGTGAGCGTGATGCCAAGCTCCACCTCGACCCTTCTCCGGCGGGTCCTTATGGAACACCTTATGGAACGCCAGAGCCAGGCCGTCCCTGAGATTGCACGGATACTCGCTCAGCCAGTATTCTACGTCGTTCAAAAAGAAGACGAGAAAACCGTACAGTAAAGAAAAAAGTGTGAAGGCGAATGAATAAAGTGTTTAAAAAGAAGTCAAGATAGATAGGGTCGCCTAACTATCCATCTAACTTTATAAGAAAAGCATAACAGAGGAGTTCTTTTTGCGGCTGCACACCATGATATTACGATACCTTACAGAAAATACCTTCTATATAAAAAATTGAGCCATCGGGAGGACATTCACATGTCGTTTATTACCGAATGTGTGTATGTAGCTAATAATGGAACCAATCTCAAATATTCATGGATAGTTAGATCTGAGATTGGTTCCATTATTAGCTACATACACACATTCGATAATAAACGACATGTGAATGTCCTCCCGATGGCTCAACTCTTTATATAGAAGGTATTTTCTGAAAGGTATCGTAATATCATGGTGTGCAGCCGCAAAAAGAACTCCTCTGTTATGCTTTTCTTATAAAGTATCCAATGCGTGAATCTACGATATCTCTTGTAACCCTCTTTCTTGAGTCTTCTTTTGACTAGCTGTCGAAAAATAAACATAGTTCGGTATAAAAAACCTTTGGAATACACTAGGCATCTCACCAAAACCGTGAGTGACGAGTGTCAATTTGGGCAGGGGAAGCTACTAGTAGCATAGGTTGCATATTGCATGATTTTCGTTACATGACATTCGTGCCTTCAAATATCAGAAAAAAAGGTGCTTCTGCACTACTGATCCTATCCGCTGTATCTTCAGATGGAGAAAATACTCTTGAGCCGAATGCCAATTTTGAAATGACTTTTATATGTAGCAACTCGTATATGAGTTCCACAGCCCCATAGTGACCCATGTCTGTTGAAAAGGGATAGCTACCAGTCTATACTAAGTTCCTCTGGATGTAACCTCTTCTTAAGCACACTTCCTTCATTCGACTACATTTATTCAGCTCTATCAAAAACAATCATAATCTGACATAATCTGATAGGGATTTAACATGTCTTGAGCTGTTCAGTCTAGTGCTATGTAGGCGCCTGTTTGTTCCTATCCGGACTCTTCTGGACTGGATTAATCTGGCAATCACATAATATGTCATTATCAGATAATTTCAATACGCCTGAGAAATATTTTTTGAGCCACGCATGTGGTCTCTTATGGGCACTTATACAGCCCAATACACGAGTTTCGGCCTTGGCAGTCTTGTCAGTTGGCAGTGGCCTTCGTCATAACCAGTTTTCTTAGTGAAACCCAACTTCCCTTACATAGAGAAGGCACAGACGAACTTTTTACACTTGCCATTAAGTGAAAATATCACTGTATGGGTAGTGTTGTACACTCTATTGCTCTTGGCTGGTGACGTCAAATTTATCATACCTTTCGTTCCGCTTATTTTCTTAAGACCATGGGAAATTTTCTACATGCTTGATGATTATTTTTGAGTCATGCATGTGGTATGTTATGGGCAGCCCAATTCACGTCTCTCCACTACATGTTTCCACTACAAAATAAATAATTATCAGGAATATTGAAATTTAACCGTGGTCTTGGAAAACAGTCGAAAAGGAATGTATGATATTAGATTATTATTGCTTTTATTCGGCGTCGCTTCCTTTATAGGTAGGGGTGTACTTCCTTGCAAGGGATCGGCTGAACCGAAAGGCACCGTGCTACTGAGGATCCTGGAAGGGCAAAACAGGCGCTTGTCCATTGCTTTATAAGTGCCATACCACACTTTCTAAAGGCTCAAAACATGTTATGTGATTATTCATGAATGCCCTAGAATGATGGCGGACGCGATTCTCCTTCCAGTCTTAGACGTAGCCTGGCTTAGGAGTTCCTGAGCATTCACTTGTTTCACTATAAGAGAATGCTAACGAAAGGACACGAAATAGTACCTTGCTTCTCATGTCGCCTTCTGATGCACTGAATCACTAACCACTGCTCTAACTATTAATAGCATTTTATAAGCCCCTTACGTTTTATGAGTGAGAGAATCACGTATCGTCGGATATCATTCAAACGAGCAAGTTTTCTGGTTTTTCACAGTCTATCTTTTGAAGCGCCAAGTTACGCAAATATGAGCGACAAAATTTGCTCACGTATAGTTTTCTCTGCAACTCTTCACAGCGAGGAACTGAAAAGCGGTTGAAATAGACAGCAGCCTTTCACCTAATACCCCATACGGGAGACAACAGGTAAACATGTCCGCGGGTGCATTGGCAACGCTATTAATAATACCGTAGTGCGCATCCGGATAGCAAAAGGGATTGCGGAAAAAGAGGCAAGTTAAAGGGTTAAGATCCGCGTGTGAACGAGCAAATTTCAGGGAATGAAGTTTGTTCCGAGAGAATTTCGCTGTACTAAGATCCATACACGGAGTGATTTGCAACGAAGTTAATACGTGAGTAATTGTGGTTATCATGGGTGCCAACACTGTTCACTTTCATTTGCAAATACTTTATACGAAATTCAACCGCGAGATCTCTCAGTCAAGGATATCATAAAAAGTACGACCATGTAACCGCGAACTAAAAGTTTTCATAAGTAAGCTTTAAAATTTACCTCATTGAAGGTGAAGAAACCTAAGAATCAAAAAAATCTTATTACATTCGTCGCCTAGAGATTTTCTAGAGCATCTCTGAATTTACTGCCGAGTGTTTTACAGCTTCAGTAGGACAAACTAATGGCGATTTATGAAAAACTTGCCGTGGTAGCCACGAAAATGATCGACGAACAAGTGGATTCAGATTATCAGAGGAATACCTTTTATTAGTACGTAAATCAAAAGACTAGGTCCCGGCGAGATTCGAACTCGCGTTACTGGATTCAAAGTCCAGGGTGTTAACCGCTACACTACGGGACCACGGTTGGTTCGCGAATGTAATTGTTGTTGCGCATGCTTATGTGTTGTGACTTAGAGAACTTTAAGATTCAGAGAGGTAATATGCCTAGCACAAAGTAAAAGCCACACCTTTCAACTAAATTTTGCCCTTTACCACTGAGTTAAATGCCACGTTGTTTATAGGGACAACACAAGCTTAACTGCAGTTCATAAAGAAACTCGGAGTAATGCTAGCCAGAACGACAGACAGACAAGTTTATTATTATTAAAGCTTGTTCGAGTATCAGAGAGATACCGTCGGTTAGCACATGAATTTTAAAATGAAGTCACGGCGAGATCCGGAGGTGTGCCACTGGATTGAAAATTAAGGGTGTTAACCGCTACCCTACAGGGCCAACATCGGTTTATGGAAGGACTCGAGGTCGTCGTTACGAAAAATACTTGAAGGGTGAGTTGATTAAAATTGTTGCATAGATCAGATCGACTTACACAAGAAACAAGAACAGGATTGCTGCGAGATTCGAACTCGAGTTCCTGGATTTGAAGTTCAGCGCACTTAAAACCGTGTGTAAACGGAAGGCATCTCTTTGGTACTCGGATTTAGCTTACTCGTCCGCCATTTTCATGACAAACCCCGAATATTTTGCCCACAAATCGGAGTGTTTGTGTACTATTGGTTACTCAAGTGCTTTCGTATAATCGGAAAACGTATTGTAAGCCTTTCATGAGATCTCTTTTAGCACTTATATAGTGCTAGACAAGTGTCTCGGTCTTTCGGTCTCATCAGTAGCACGGTGCCTTTCGTTTGGGCCAATCCCTTGTAAAAGATAATACCCCCTTCATGAAAAGGAATCAACGACGAATATCTTACAGTGCACGCGCAAGGTGAGAAGATTTCTTCACACTGAAGAGATGACAAATAACTACTTGTCCAGCGACAATGTCACCTGAGATCGTGCAGTGTGACGTTTCCGTCTTAGATTCCCTTATATGTATGGGGTTTATCTCTTACAAGAGACTGGCTCAAACGAATGGTATTGTGTTATAGATGAGACTAAAAGGCTGAAACATATGTCTAGCACTTTATAGGTGCCATAGCAGACCTCACGAAAGGCCCGAAAAATATGCAACCAGATTATATATTGTTTTGAGCGAGGTACAAAAAGATAGTGGAATATAATAATATTATTCATTTTACCAGCCATCAGCAATCGACTGCCATTCACTACAATGTCAGGTGATCTTATCACTGTACATGCAGTGTTTTATTATCTATGTAATGTGAAATAATCTTTTCACTTTGTGCGTACAGTGTAATATCTTCGTCGACGATTCCTTTGTATGTAGGGGATATACTGCCCTACAATGGATTGGCTCAAACGAAAGGCACTGTGTTCACTGATGAGGCTGAAAGGCCGAAACACGTGTCTAACACTTTATAAGTGCTTTCGTATGATTGAATTTTAGAGAAAATTGAACGAATCTACATCAATTATGGTATCAGAAAGGAAGCCAAAGTTCAATACTGGAACCAACACAACAAAAATAGAGTTAAGTCCTTATATTTTCCTAGATTGCTATGCTAATACGTGGTGCTTGCAACAATTCATTGTAGCCAACGTTTCGGTGCGTTCGTTCTTTTCAAAGTCAGGACGATCTGGATTGATTGCTCACAACCGTTTGAAAAAATCGGATCTGTAAGTCATAAGGTGAAGGATAGCGCAGTGGTAGTGACGCTCTGTATCACGAAGGCAATGCTGGATCCCCTTCACGAGCGCTTTCTCGAAAGTCCTCACGGGACGCCATTACTCGGCGATCCCCAAGATCGCTCAGAGAGTCGTCTCGACCAGCACTCCGGTACAACCATGAGAATGACGAAATCTCAAAGCAGCAGCCGAAGCCACACCTGAGGCATTGGAAGACCTTTGTGGAGGATAAGCGCGAGAAAGCGGCCCAGATAGCAGAACTGATGGGATCCGCATAGTATATGAAGACGACGATTCATGTGGAAAGAATGTATTATAGCATATCTTTCGTTTCGAGTGTTTTCTTGAAACAACGCTCAAATTTAAATATGCCTGACAATCGTTTTTTGAGCCATGCCCGTGGTCTTTAACAGAGCAACTTATGGAGTCCGATACAGGTATTTCGGCCTTGATAGCCTCGAAGTTCGGGCAGTACCATTCGTCCTTAGTCAATCACCTCTGTAGAACCCAAACCCTAGAGATAGCCCTGTAAAAGACCACATGCGTGGCTCAAAAACTATTTTCAGGAATATATTATAGCCACTACATCAATTCATGTTATATCTCAGCCAATTGCTCACCGCGTCAACCGTCTCCTCCACTCGAGGCTTTGAGTGGGCGGGGCGACCATGAAATTCGTAGATGACTGCGGTTACGGTAGCTTCGAGATGGTGTGCAACGAGGGTGTTCCCGCGCTTTTCGAATAGCCCTTAGACCGAGCAGCCTCTGTCATGCGTATGTTCTGTTTCCAGTTGACCGATGAGAGCTTGAAGTGAAGAGGTGAGCAGTCTAGCGTTCAGATTTGTGACTAGAAACCTTTTTTCCTCCGTTGTCTTCTTTTATTCTTGACCAGCACGACGAGGAGAACGAGGTAGATCATCAAGGTTTCTATCAAATTCCAGCAATCTCGCCCTCTTCAGAGCCATTTTGTTCTCCGTAGATCTTCCAGTTATCACTGTACGAGGCTCTCCGCTCAAATAAGACTCTGTGCGGCTGGTCTTTCAATAAATACTGGAGGTTATTTGGCCAATAAATCGGCTCCGACAAAGGTGAAACATCGTCAAAACACTAGATAGACCAAGCTAGCAAATACCACGTGTCTGCCCATGGAGGAACCAGCATATATCAAATCAGTACCGAGGTAGGGATGGGGCGCCGTAGCCTCGTGGTTGTGATGCACGCCGTAGCGCGCTCGGGCCAAGCTTTAACTCCGCAGCATTCTCCGGCAGTCAACAACGAACGCCCTGGGGAATGCCACAGCAAGGTTATCCTCGAGATTGCAAGGAGACGTGCCCAACCAGTATTCTACGATGTTCAAGAAAAAAAACGAAAAACAAGTTGAATGCTAGAAGTACTGGGATCCGCCGTGAAGAAAGCAGTGTGGAGACGGATAATAAATGAAGTCTAGAGTCTTTCTATTTTGACTGCCACTTGCAGTGGTGATGTTATAGTATACCCAATATGTGGAGTGCTGTGCAAAAACGTTTGCGTCAGCGGGATTCGAACCCAGATCTCACTCTTTCCGGGCGTCGGTAGTGCAGTGGTTAGCATACGCTCCCGTAAAGAGTGAGATCTGGGTTCGAATCCCGCTGACGCAAACGTTTTTGCACAGCACTCCACATATTATGTATAAATGAAGTGTCAGAAAGTAACGTGGTTAACTGAGGAAGTCAGTCCATGTGATCTTTTCAGTCGTTTTCATTTTCTTTATAGGATTGATCCTGGAAGATGGCAAACCCCTATGCGGATTGGACTCAACGCCAGGATCACATCGTCATTCCCCTAAGTACCCGCGTCAATCTCGACGATTTGTTCGGCGACGTGCACTATAACGTGGCCTGCGAACGTATCACACCCTGCAAGGTACTTCTTATTAACGTTTAAGATGATCTCTGATCGTAAGAAGTGTGAGTGACTTCCAAGAAGGAAAGGAAAGAGGAGCGCATGTGGCACAGTGGTTAGAGGTGCTCTACGACGCACACGTGGTCGATCATTCGATTGTCGACGGTTCGATCCCGCGTTAAATTCTCGCTAGGCCTTCCATCCAACCGGAGTCTGTGATCTGATGCCGAATTTGTCTGGGAGGATAAGCAGCACTATTCAATACAAGGTGAAGCCATCGCGAGTCAGTATGAAGTCCAGATATGCATTCAATCACCTCAAAGGATGCACGAATGGAGACGAATGCATCGCGCATCCCTCAGGGATTGGTCAACATCGAGAGCTTTATACTTTTTAATCCTGCAATGCTGAATGATTTGCAAAGCTTTAAGCTCGGCCTGGGGTTGAACGCGCGTCACCCTTTCCGGAACCTGCGTGTTAAACACTGCGCTTCCGCAACTCCTGCTATTCCTTTTTGCAAGAGGAGAAAATTTCTCGACGAGTTTGTGTCTTAGTGTTTTCGCTCTTGCCATTCCTGAAGTTGAGACCAATTCTCAGCCTCTCGAGTCATCTCCATATCAGATGGTGTTTTGTATGGATATGTTTCCTCCTATAACACTTTAGGTACTTATACATTAGATGGCGATAAATAAAAAGCGACCCCTTTCACTGAACAGGAACTTTTCAAAGGAGTGTTGGTAATCATTCGAAAGCATAAATCTCTGGCTACAGCTCCTCACGGCCGATCTTTCAAAACATCCTTCTATAACTCTGTAAAATTTAGAATAAAATTATGTTTCACATTCTCCGTACGCCTTCATTTCTAACGTCTCAAAAACTGTCAGCTCAACAGGGTTTATGAAGCAATATCGCATACCCGATCAAACTTGTTGAAGCTTGGTGGCTATAGCTAACATAGAAATGTTGAACAATGAGTGGTCGGGCAAATGTGCCTCGGTGGTGTAGTGGTAGCAGCACGCGTCCCCGGTATGGATGGAACGCGAGTTCGATTCCCGCCTGAGGCCGTGTTTTTGCTCACCACTCAATTCTCTTAGGTACTAAGACTCCTATGAAAATTCCTTGTCCCAGCGAAAGGTTTAGGTTTTTTACATTGCCGTCTAACTTATAGACACCCATTTTGAATATCTTCATCAGCTCTGTTGATAAAATGGCGTAAGTTTAGGTTGGACTGAATAGCGAGCTAGATACCTCTTTTGAAAAGATCTATCGTCGTCGACCAATCCCTGCGGGCTGCACCATGCTTACGACTCCATTCGTATATCGTTTGAGGTGGTAGAATGCCTATCTGGCTTTACAATGACTCACGGTGGCCCGCCGGTATATCAAGTCAGTGCTGCTGTGATTCCAGGCAAGTCTGATGTTAATTCACCGACCCCGGAGGGATAAAAGACTTGGTGAGCATTGAACGCGGAGTCGAACCACCGAGTGATCGATCACGTGAGTGTCGCAGAACATCTCTAACCACTGCGCTGCACTCGCCCATCCTTTATTAGCTTCATAATTTTGATTTCATTCAAAAGAAAAGTATGTAATTCAAATTTAGTTAGTCTTACCTTCTATTTCAGCTAGCTATCTTCGTCTTAATTCAATCGCTCGATGAGTTACATGTGGACGTTCAGCCTTTTTTGCCTAGTGAACACTGCTCGTATGTTAGCACTCATATTTGATTGGAATAGTCCACTTTTATTTCTATGCAATTATATTTTCATAAGATCCTTTTTACAGAATTTTAGCCGCTCTCTATGGTTTGATTGAATACGGTGATATATCATATCTTGAAGTGAAACGAATAGCTCATTGGCTGAATCGAGTTGTACGAAAGGGCATATATAAGGACTTCGTCGAGCAGTCGGTTGTAGAGTCTCATTCTTGAAAAACCCTCTTAGATTTCTAAGTTCATGGTTTTCTTGTTGGCGTTCAAGTCAGCAACATATAGGAAATGTTCATTTTTTTAATAGAAAATTCGACTCTTAGTAAGTGTCGGCATGAAAAATCAAAATTATCTCACGAACTGTTATTTCTCATATAACGCTTCCGCGAGGTCAGTGTATCTTCTGCAAGACGGATGGTTAATGGTTCGGTGGTTTTGCCTTCTTCAGAACTTAGACGTATCACATCGTACCATATCTGACTTTTCGACTGATATTTCGTGAATATAATGGGAATGGATTTTTCTTCGGTTATCAGGGAACAAATGGAAAACTGACCCAGCTCACTCAATAGGAACTTTTCATAGGAGTGATAGTAACTTATTCGAAAGCTGAGACGTCAGGCCACAGCCTCATGTCGTCGGTTTTCCCCTTTTTGACTTTGGTGCAAGAGGAGAGTTCTTGCATTGCAGGTACGCATATTTCTTTGCGGACAAAGCTCTTTCTTTGGGCTATTAGCAAAAATTCGATAGCATAATCGTTTCTGATTCTAACGCTATGCTTATATCTTGAAAAGACCGTTTCTCGGTCACGCAGCAGACAAAATAAGTTGAATTCGCATGCTTAAGCAAGGAGATCTTTGGCCAATTCACGTGCTCGCGCGTGAGGCGGCCATTTTCGATGACGCGGTGATCACTGATTTTTCGGGCATATGAACACGTAGTGCTACTTATGGGAGGCCACCGGAGTCATTGTAAGGGCCAGATATGCATTTAGTCACCTCAAACGAAGTTAGAAATCGAAGACGAGTGCATGGCGCATCCCTCAGGGATTGATCAACGCCGAGAGCTTTATTCTTTATCCTATATGAACGCGTAGGGAAGTATTACGTCACCAGTTCACGTGGTCTCCTCACATACAGGTACATGAATTGGCCAAGTACCTCCCTGCAAGTAGTACCCCCATACATGCGAATTCAACTAATTTTACCTGCTGCGTGCAGAAAAACGGTCTTCTCAGGATATAAGCACGGCGTTAGAATCAGGAACGATTACGCTGTCGAATGACTACTAGTATTCCAAAGAAAGATCTCTGCCCGGTGATAAATATGCGCTTCTACAGCGCAAGAAATCTCCTCCTTCAGCAACGTCAAAAAGGTTTTTTCGAAAAGGGGCGACGTGTGGCAGTAGCCTGAAGTCTCAGCTTCACAATGGTTATTAACTTTTCTATGGAAAGTTCCTCTCCAGCGAATGAAATCGGTTTTTCTCTTGTTCCCCTCTAAACCGAATAGTACCTGAAAATGTAACGCAAAATCAGTTGAAAAGTTCAGCTATCATATAGAAATTATCACTAGACTATTTATATGAGAGGTGTGTTGTCACACTCTCTGATGAATTCGTTTCTCACTTTGTCACTTTTTTCACACAGTGTGACAACACACCGGTGGCCCTCCTGTGCTTAGCTTAACGGTGGGTTTTCTATTTGATGGCTGAACTTCTGATTTGATTTTGCGTTACATTTCCATTACATCTGCGAAATATCAACCGAAAAATTAGGTATGGTATGACATAGTACGTCTGGACTTCAAACGAGACGAAATTACCGAGACATTAGGCATCGATTTTGAAGAAGATATCCCTTTAGGGACAGCTGCATAATCGATATCGGCAGTGAAGCGCGATTTTCGTTCTTCAACAAGGATTTTTTCTTTGTTTCGTGAAATACTTTAGGTTCTTTGCACCACTCTGATAGGTCATAATTTTCCCTACAACTCTGTATACTTTTATGCATATTAACGCTCTTATGTGCAAAGAGAACTCCGAATGTGAAACGTAATCCTGTTTTCGCTCTCATAGTGCGCTTTGAAAATCTTTCTGAGAATCAGTTCAAGCTTCAAATTCGCCGAGATTTGGGCTGTCGAATAAGCTTTGCCTAGTCCAATAAAAAGCGACTCACAGACTCTAGTTGCGCAAATAAGGTAAAACGAGTGTGAAGCATAATCTTATTTTTGTTACTGCAGCGTACTACAAAAGCCTTTCCGAGCACCAAATAAAATGTCGGATTTTCCGAGATTTAAACTCTCGAATAATCACTCAAATTCTGGATGAAAGCTTTGTTTAGCGAAAAGTACCTCTGAAAATTTGAGGCCCAAAATGACTCTCATCGGCCGCAAAAGGGTATACTAACCTCGTTGAAGCTTTTCGTAAGAATGAACAGCTCGTGAGATAATTTCTCGTTTGCTTATGCGAATTTACTGATTGTGTTTCCATTGTAAATAAGGCCACTTACGCCTAACTCTAATAGGTTCCACATGTGGCATAGAAGAAATATTTCAGCATAAATACCCATATTGACGGTGATGACGTAGGCGTTGAATGTGATGTCATACTTCTATATCGACCTAATGCCGTAAACTTCCTGTGCAGCAGGTCCTATCTGGGAATGTGGTTGAAGAAAGTGTGCTTTTACTAAATATATGCTTAGTACTCTATTCTAAACCTTTTCTATACAACCCTGATATTCCAAGGACAAGAGCGATTCAATTTTTGCGAAAAAAAGGGCGGGAAACACGCGAATTTTCCGATAATGGATTATTTTTCTATTATTCTTTTGATTTTTTTTTCAAGAACAAGGATGATTAAAAATTACCTGAGTTACTATTAATTACTATTTTCCAGCGCAGATCGCTCTTAATCATGGAGTTTTAGGGTATTTGAAAAGTCCAAGTTCCACTAAGCCTAAGCATAATCATCAAAAATTATCTCACTAACCGTTTTTGAAACCAAATTTACGCAGATTTGGTATTTCTTCTATGAAATTCTGTGGCTTGCTTTTCAGCGACTTCGCCTTTCTCAAAGCCTGTAAGACGTTCTATATCAAATCATATCCAATTATTCGGTTTATTCTCTCTATATCTGGTGAGGATTCACGAAACCTAAAGTGTTTACGATTCTCGTATTTTCTTTCGAATTTGGACTTTCGAATTTGAAGGATGCCATGATTTTCACCAAATGTAGGAAAGATTAAACCAAATAGTTGGGTACGCTCTAGGATAGAACGTCTTTTTGGCCTTGAAAAAGGCGAAATCGCCGGACGGAAGCAATGGAATTTTGAAGGAGAATTACCAATTTAGCGCAATTTTTGTTTTTCGAAAAAGGAGAGTTAGTAGGATACTTTTCCATACTCTTTTCTAGTCTATTCATTCTCTTCGTTTTTTTTTTCTAGTTATGTGCTGAATGGTATCACCTTACAAATCAACAAATTTTCGACTACAACAAAAAATTTCTTCAATGGATACATGCAGCGGATTCTCCTGCGGCGTGAGTTTACTATGACCACAAACAATTGTAAACGATTTTTTTTTGTCTTCTGCTTCTTTTTGACAATGTTATGATGTTCTGAATATGGCATCTTAAGCTGTCGAGTGGATACAGACATTCGCCCCGAGGCGAGAGGTGGACCAGCGTTTTCTGCAGCCTTAGATGTGTAGGAGATAAGAATAATTTTTGAAAACAATTTGAAGTATCTGATTTTCTCCCAGTTTTGGGAGGTAGTTTGATTAAGGAATTGTTGACTTTTGATCAGAGGGTTTGTTCCTACATTTTGAGAATTTATTTCGATAGGAAATATAATATATAAGTTCGTTTTATGATAGACGACAACAAATGAATATTTGACGCCATTCGCTGGACAAGAATTTTTCATGAGAGTGTTAGTAATCATTCGAAAGCTCAGATCTCTAGTTAGCGCTGTACGTGGACGTTTTTTGAAAACGCCCATTTATATCGCTCCAGCGAAAGGAAAATATTTGTGTTTCACACGCGCGTTTTTCTCACGGGAAACATCTCTTTCTTAAGACTATCAGTAATTGCTTGATAGCGTAAGATTTAAAGATTTCAGCACTGCTTTTTTTAAGACAGTTTCTTTGCAGTGTAGCAGAGAAAATAAGCTTGATTCACATACGCGAGCATGTTCGTTTGACGCTGCCATTGATCGATCAACGGTTCGCCGAGGCACTGAAAGTGCAGTCTTTATTATTCTATCAGGAATTGTTTCTCTGCTCCAAGAGAAACTCTAGATAAAACGTCTGAGTCTGCGACTGAAAAATTTTCTCTGCACATTCATATGCTCTTCGTGGTTTTAGCGAAGCAATAGTTGAATTGCGCGGCGTATGTAAAACATGATCCAATCTTGAATTTGACAGCGTTATAAAAGGGTTTTTCTCGAAAAACGACTACGTACCGCGCTAGCCATAGATTCAAGCTTTTGAATGTTTACTAATATATCTTTGTTACGAGTGTTTTTTGAGACTACACTCAAATTTCAATACGCATGGTCGTTATTCTTGAGCCGTGTATGTGGTCTGTTATGGACAGTTATACAGTGCAAGACACGTTTTCGGCCTTCCAGCCTCATCAGTTGCTCGGTGCCTTTCCCTGCAATCAGTTCCGCGGGTAGAAATCTCCTTGTTTATGGGAACTGACGCCCACATGCGCCTTCGAGTGAAAAAAATCACCGATTGGGCAGTGTTGTACACTCGATCGCTCTTGGCTGGAGATCATGAAAAATCATCATGTCAAACAGATCTCATGAAAGACTCAAATTGAGCTACCAGATTACATTATCTTGAGAGAGATCTCTAAGAACACTTGAAACGAAACTTGTGATATTTCATGATTACAAGCCAAGAGCAATTGAGTCTAACACACTTCCCGTTTGATGATTTTATCACTTAACGGCGCTTATTGAACGTTCGGTCTCGGCTCTATATACGGGGAATAGCTCCCCGCACAACCGACTGAATCGAAAGGCACCATGCAACTGACGAGACTGGAAGGCCGTACGTGTATTGCACTGTATAAGTGCCCATTACAAATCACATGCATGGCTTGACAATAACTATCAGGCATATCGTTTGCTAACACTTATGAAAAATTTTTGTCCAGTGATAGGGATCGGTTTTTCATTTGTTGCCGTCTAACACGTAAGGCCAATATGTGTTGACTTCTTTAGTAGTAATGTCTTTCTCTCTTATCTTAGTTTTGATGTGTTTGAAGTTTGTAAACCTTGTCTCTTCTTAGCATTTGGAATATCATCAATCAAATTTATGAACCAGTTGTTGTTCCTTTCGAGATCGAATCATCTGTTCGTGCTCGGAAATGGATAGCCAATCAAATGCATTTGTTACAGGTCTGTTCTGTTTATAAACGATTAGTGTCATATTAACCTTTTTTATTCAACTAATAAAACGCGGGTGATAGGTAAGCTCTCTTCGGCTAACGTTTCAACGTTTTCGTCTTCTACAAAGCCAAATATTCGAATAAATCGTCCGTAGTTGTCGTTCTTCCTCGCGTTGTGGTCTTCCTTTTCTTTATTGTTCGAATCCATGTTTCGATGAAGCAACCTAAAATGAAGAAATTAACTAGGCGATGTCTTTTGATAAAGAGAACAGAATAAATCAGTATCAACAAGTAACTGGTTTACGAACCTCTTGTATATAGGACATGGCCGAGTGAGGTTTTTTAGTCGTGCGATATTTAGTCAAAGATGATTTGACTCAAACGTCAACGAAGACGAAGATCATGTAGTATGGACGAAGTTCCGTGGACAATCCTCAAATCATCGGATCTGTAGAAGACGAAGACGTCGAAACGTTAGCAGGATCTTATTATCAGCCTCATAGTGTTATTTAAATGAAAAGGAAACTTTTAAGTTGAGGAGGAAGCTTTTTAACCCCTTCCCCACGAAAATTCAAAGCTTATACATAAATTCAATTAAGATCATTATAATTACTCTGCGAAATAAAGACAGTCGTTATCTCGACGATCTTGTGCTAAAATTCTGCAGGCTTCCGGATCTACTCGAAAGCGTCATTTTTTGGACTTTGAATCAAAATGACACCTGACATGCCTCTTCAACTTGATCAAATGTCTCGTATCGGCGCCACGCAGGAAATGTCCTATTGAGCGGAGATGACCATAATCGGACGGCGCAGCATCTGGACTGTAGGCTAAGTGCGGCAAGACCTCGACTCTCTCCAATTTATCAAATTTTATCTTAGTCTTCTTTAAGATGTGAGGTTTGACATTGTCTTGCGTAATAGCTCGCGCTTTTGACGAATCAGTGTCGGTAGATTTCCTTCAGCCCATTTTATTTCTTATGAAATAATTCTCGCGATGTTCTCATGAATTTACGGTAACCGATACTGTAGAAATAAACATAAAATTTGGATTTTTTGCGGGTGTCAAGGGACTTTCCCTTGATCTAGTATTATTCATTATCAGTGCCTACCTTAAAAGGAAGTTGGCTCTCAAAATAATTTCGTACTTGTTAATTCAGGATATTTTGAGTGTGAAACTTTATGTCTTACCGAGCAAGGGTTCATATATGTGTGTCTAACCAAGTAATTACTTTTTGCAGGTATGCCCATCAGCTGCTTTTCCGGATACCGAAATTATGGATTGGTGTAAGATTATTCGCAAAAACCATGCTGATATTGTTCAAGTGGTACGTGCTATATCCTTATTTCTTTTTTTTTTTTGGACTGTGTCAGCAATAGGTAGTGCATATTCTGTCAAAAAATTCTATGGCAGTTTCTTTTATTCAATAAGTAGAGTAGTTTTTGGTCGGAATGAATCACTAAATGAGTATGAACACGCATTTCTTTCGTATATTTAGCATCTTTTGGAGATGTTGTGCCACATCAGAGCTATGAATCTTGATGCGGCACTTCAGTCATTGCGTTCGTATTTCGACTACTCAGTCTTCCGGTTTGTATTTCATTTCATAAAGTCATGCAGATACATTATATTGTAAATATTTTTGCAACCTTAGCCATCTATCGTGTTAGTGCTGCAACTTCAGATTGAGTGATTCAGTCGTGACTGCTAATGTGCACGGAGCTCGATTGGGAGCGTTAGATCAACGACCGTTCAGGTTCTGTTCACTGCTTCAAGCAAGGCTCTGTCGAATTTTTGGTGATAGGTAAGAGTATGACTAAAGGTTATTGTATTCGCAACGAAAATCTCAATTGATGAGAGATGCACAATAAGTATTCTGAGTGATATGCAGAACTTGAAACCTTAGCGGATGAGTTGAACCTGCGTTTCACTCTTAGCTGTGCCGTGTGCTACCACTGGACCACCGAGGCCTATGCTCTGCTTATCAAGCTTTGTGCGTTATCAGGTATCGAAAATGTCAACATTCGACCGTCGATAGGCTTGGCCTGGTGAGCACAATCCAGGAAAAGCAGTGAACTAAAGAATTCTCTTACACTAAAAATAACCAAGATGTAAGTGAAGATGTAGTGAAAAGGACGAAGAACATCCGACTCCGTGCCCACCTTTTCGACTCGACAATTATCCCTGCCCTGACGTATGCATCGGGAACCTGGTCGCTACATAAGCAGGATGAAAGATCATTTGGCGTTATTGAGCACGCAGTCGAGAGGTCGATACTAGGCGTGCCTTGTATCTCGCAAATGAGAGAAAGGATCCGAAGTTCCGACCTACGTCAACGATGGAAAATCAGAGACTCCGTTCTGCACGCCAGGATATCGAAAATAAGGTGGGCCGGACACGTGATGCGCTTCAACGACAACCGATGGACGAGAGCCGTTACCGACTGGATTCCTCGGGACGTCAAGCGCTCTAAAAGAAGACCACTGACCCGTTGGTCCGATTTCTTCACGAAAGCGATAGAAGAAAGATACGATGCTCAGCGAATCCCTAGAGCGAGGAAGACTTGCTGGGCTACTCTTGCACGCGATAGGGAAAAATGGAAGAGTTGCTGGTACCCGCTTGAGTCACTCGACGATCAACGGGACGACAGGTTATACAGGTGGTGATACATATAACCAAAAGCACCAACTAAAGTGGACAATGCCTATATGTTCTTGCCTGACGAAATCCGTTGATAGTTGCTTGCTGAGAGCTTTGATGCCTTATATTGAAAAAAAGAGTGACCGAGTGGTGGCCTCGGTAGTGTTGTGGCGCGCTCCCATGGAAAGGATGAGACGCGGTTCAACTTCCGTTCAGGTTAGAGTTCTGCTTACCACTCGCTTTGGAGTGAATCCTCGTTGGCTATGCACCAATGTCATATGTCGTACGAAGAAGGGACTCTGGATGGGCGTATACTTTCAGAACTCTAACATGAAATTCCACGGTCATTTCCTCTGTTTTTGGTTTTACGATTTGACACCGTGACACTGCTGAGAAGGCAGTGAAATGAAGAATTCCAATAGGAGCACAATGAGAATTTCTAGAAAATCGCTTGAATGGAAAGTTTATCGTTTTTTCACAGAAAAGAAGAACTGGATAAGTGCCATAACAGACCTCATGAAAGGCTAAATATATGTTACCAGATTATATTGTTTTGAGCGAGGTCTCAAAAAACACTCGAAATGAAAGGAAATAGGCACTTTATTGAGTGGTTATGTTGAACCATGGGAAGTTGTGGCGAGATCTTTCTTGCACTACAGAGCTGTAGATCTGGTTTGTAAGCATTCTTTGTGACTTGGACATTGCTTACAGGGAAGCAGCTAGCTTACTACTGTGCGAATGCGTTCAACAGGCGCAAAACCATGATGTGGCCTGTCTGCGAATGGCCATGGTCGAATTGGCAGCGCTGGAAGCCATGCCACCGAGTAATGCTCACTTCAATACCTCTGCTGATGGTAACAAATGCTTTGTGTCTTCGTCCTTCTTGACATGTCGTGCTTTACTAACGGAACTTTTGTATTTAGAGAATTCTTCGGGAACTGTTATCACTAGTGATAGCTTGCTGCGGATGATAGACCGTACCTCGGCAACTGATGCTCCGTATGTATGAGTTCAAATTTTTCATGTCGACCTCAATTTTTCTTCTTCTCGCTCAAAGGAGTTTGGCTAGTGAGATTTAGATTTTATTGCGATGAAGGTTATTTTCCGTTATCCGAGAAAAAATAAATGTGCGATCCCATTTTCTGGATACAAACTTTTCACAATAGTGTTAGCAATCATTTAAAGCTCAAATCTCTGGCTAGCGTGGTACATAGTCGGTCTTTGAAAACATCCTTTTATATCTCTGTAATATCCAGAATAAAATTGTGTTTATATCGGCTGTGCAATTCAACTATTACTTTGCTGGAAGCACGAAAAGCACATTAACGTGTAGAGGAAATCTGTTAGTATCAGAGTCAGACGTTTAAACTGGAGTTTCTTTCGAAGCGGAGAAAAAATGCTTAATCGAATGACAAAAACCGCGCATCACATAGTCCTTAACGATCGATCGTGGCGGGCCACCACATCGAAGGTGTGGTCACCAGATCCCCTTACCGTAGATTACCCTATGAACATGTTCGCCAAAGATGAGAAACCTGATCTTATTTCCCCTGTTACACTGCTAAGAGACGGTCTTTCCAGACGATAAGCACAGCCTTGGAATCGTGGAACGCTATCGAATGATTACTAGTAGTCCAAATGAAACTCTATCTTGGCAGAAAAACACTTAAGTGAAACACAAAAGTTTTCCTTTTGCAGGAATATTATTAAAGGGTCTTTACGAAAAAGGAGCACGTACCGGCCTAGCCACAGATTTGAGCTTTGAAACGATTACGAACGCTCTTATGAGAAGTTCTTGTCCAGCGAATGGGGTCGAATACACGTTTGTTCCCGGATAACAGAAAGAAGCCAGAAACATCGACTGTCAAGAATTAAGAATAACGTAAGTAGATTTGCTTTGATTAGGTGTGAGTATGACAGTACGTAGAAGAATAGAAAGACGAATTCGTAATGAGGTCGTGAATTTTTTGCCCTTTGTGGAGCATTATTATGAATTAGTCATCACGATCTACATATTATATAATTTGTATATCTTAAATGATGATAAAAATTCTATGTAGAACTGAAGCTGATGGTCATCGTGATGCCAGTACCAACGAATCCCAGCAGCTTTTCGATCAAATGCATGCGTTGGCGAGTCTGATGACAGCGATAACTGCGGCTCGACAATGCAAATCTCCGAAAATGTATGTTCTAAAAGTCGTTTGTAAAGTTCAGTAGATTTATTTTAACGGAAGTGGATAGTCTAGTAACGTAGCGGGATTAAATCATTCGCTTAGTGTAGTCATTGGCCATTCAGCCATATCTCCGTGTTCGGAAGAGCTCTGTGTTCAGCCTACTCTTTTTAACGACATTTCCACTATTCTTGTCATTTTAGCGGAGATATTTTGGACCTTAATAAGCAGGCATGAAGAGATTCGTAAAAGAACTCGTTCTCAGTTCTAAGATTTTACCTTTGAGACATGTCACTTGTTTGCTGTAGATTTCGAGAATGGACCAAAGCATTTCGTATTAGCCTTTGAATGGCTTGCTTTCATTGTTTTTTTTTGCTGTGGTGCAGCACGACACTGTCAACTGGTCGAGTATTCATGAGCTCCATCAAGCATGATGTGTTTCTAACGACAGCATCTGTAATTCGGTGATAAACCCTTATATAGACAAATATACGTAGTGTAGTTTTTCGAGCTCATGTGGCGCACTGATTAGAGGCCTCTGCGTCACACACAATCGATGGTTCGATCTCACGCTTATCGCTCACTAAGTCTTCCATCTCTCGCGGTTGGTAAAATTGGTATCAGACTTGTCAGCGAGGATAAGCAGGACTGACTTGATACAGCGGTAGGCCACCGCTGATTATCGTTAATGTTAGATATCCATTCAGTCACCTCAAACGACGTTAAAAATTGACAAAATCATTGCGCATTCCTCAGGGGTTGATCAACTCCGAATGCTTAAATTTTCTATACAGTTTTTTTGGTGGGGTGTGTGTAGCGCAGTGGTTAGAAGTGCCCTGTGACGCGCACGTGCTCAGTCATTTGATCCCGCGCTCATTGTTCACCAAGCCTTCCATCCCTCCGAAATCGGTAAATTTTCTACCAGACTTGTGTGGGAGATTAGCAGCACTGACTTGGTTCATCGATGAGCTATCGCAAGTTATTGTAAAGGTCAGATATGCATTCAGTCACCTCAAACGATGCTTGGTGAAGGCCAATGCATGATGCGAATTTTGGGGATTGATCAACATTGAGAGATTTATCTTTTAGCATAGTATAGTTTTTCAGATACTCTTCTTTCAGAGTCGAAGTCGGTGTTGAGCGTGCTTTGAGATGCAGTTCCGGCTCAGAGACGGGTAGTCGTTGCCGTCTGATTAGCGACGCAGCGATGGCCACAGCAAGTAGTATTAGGCTAAAGCATGGGTTCGCCAAGGCGGCTCGGTCGATCGCCACCGCTCTTGTCGACACCAACTATCCTGATGGCACTGCTCCACGACACGAAACCGATGCACATGTAAGTGGACAGATTTTTACTTAGATTCCTTCTGCTTTGACGTTATTATAACAGTGTGAGAAGGCGGTCGCCAAGTGCTTAGTGGTGCACGCTATTACGAGGTAAAGCACTGCTTCGATCCCGTCCTCGAGCACTCTCTTGAGATCAATCAACGAACACCTAACGGATGCCTTAGCTCTGGATTCTCCAAGATTGCGAGGAGATTTGCTCTAGCAGAGTTTTACGTCATTTATGAGAAAAAAATCCTCGATCACTAGTCAAAACACTGCGCGAAATGTCCGAAGACCTATGTGAAAGATGTATGCGAGGAAACATCTATATCTCCATTTTTTATCTCTAAAACATCTTTACTTCGAGCGCGTTTGGCGCAGTGATTAGAGGTATTCTGCGACACATGTGGTCGACCCATCGATGGTCGATAGTTTGATTCTGCGCTGAAGGCTCATCAAGCCTGCCGTGCCTGCGGGGTCGGTGAATTAATGCCAGTCTTGTCTAGGAGGATAGCAGCAGTGACCTAATAACTTGACATAACACCGAGTAATTGTGAAAGTCAGATATGGATTTATTCACCTTAAACGATTCAGATGAAGAGAATGTATGGCGACTCTCTCAGAAGTGATATGCTCCAAGAGCTTTATTAACAATCTTTATATCTCCATTTCTTCATAGAATTCTTTTTTTATAAGTTGTGGTTTTCTGAGGTTTTCTGATTATTCAGAACGATGGTGACGATAATGTAGGTGTCCATTATTCTGGCTTAAGGATTTTATTGAACTATTTTTTGCATATAAGTCAAATTTCAGGCCATAGCAGGTGTGAATATAGTGTACGCCAGCGCTATGGTTGGTGAATGGGAACATGCATTCCACATATTACAGAGACTGAAGTCGGTTTTTACGCCGGATATTAATTGGCAGGTAAATTGGCGTAATTTTACTGTGTTTCGAGTATTTTGCTACCATTTTCTTTAGTGGATCTATCAAACGCTTTAGAAGAACCAGGCGTCCTATTAAAATTTTATCTCTAATTCAAACGTAATGATGAGTGACGTCTCTCCGTCACAAGCTGATAGCAGTTCGTTGTCTTTGTGGCTTGTTTTTGCCCCATGGAGATTTGCCGCTTTGTATTTTTTTTGCACTGATTCTATGCCTTATCTGAGACCATTTTTCCTAAGCGTCAGTCATCTAAATCTACTTTTTGCACCTAGCTATTTGTGGTTGTACAACTGTCTTTTGATTGGCGAAATTAGGAGTCAATAGATGTGAATGCCACAAGAGACGTAGCTTGTGTTGCAATGTTACAGGTGTATGGAACATACGTGTGATCAATGGTTCGAACCCACGCTCACGACTCACCAAACCTTCAACTTATTTGAGGTCGGTAGATTGGCATCAGATATGTCTAGGAGGATAGAAGCACTGATGATTTGATAGATCGGTGTAGACCACTGCGAATCATGTTAAAAGGCCAAATGTGTATTCAAGACTCTCTAACGATGCTCAATAAAGTCGAGCGTATTGCGAACATGAAGGGTTGATCAACGTCGAGAGATTTCTTTTTGTTGATCTTTAGCCCATAAATGCTTAGATTTGCTAAGATTTTAATCCGCAACGAAGTTGAAAACTTTGCGAAAGGATGTCCAAATTATAGAAATCCGGGAACTATATCATGAAAAGGTTTAAGCTCTCTTTTTGTTTAATCCCTGAGGGATGCACCATGCATTCGTATTCATCTAGCATCGTTTGAGGTCACTAAATGCATACCTGGCTTTTGCAATGACTCGTAGTGTCATCTCAGTTTACAAGTCATTGCTGTTATCTTAATAGACAAGTCTGCTACCAATTTGCGGCCCTTAGAGGGACCGAAGCTTAGCCCTGAGCAGACGGGGTCGAACCTTCGAGCATTCATTGATCGACCACGTCTATGTCGCAGAGCATCTCTAATGAATATGTCAAATGTGCTCAGAGTACATCATAAATACATCAAAAATGCTTAACGATTTCGTTGACAATCATTTCAGTCTGCTCAATACGTGCAACTATGTGACAGTATAATTTCTTTTGATTGTGCCATTCTTCGTGGACAATTTGACAAATGCGTACCGATACTGGAAGACATCGAAATAATGGACAGTGCTGAGGCAGCGTTACGGTACTCTTTGTTATCGTAATGCCTCTATTCTAAACGAGAATAAACTTGAAATAAAGTTTTTAGGAGAGCATTACTTATGGCAGTACAAGGTGAGACTGCAGGAGCGTGTAATCTGCTTGAGACTTTATATACAAGATACGAGACACCTTCTACAGTCGTAGTTCATTTGAGGTACACTTTTTTAGAAGACATTCCAGAGCTTCTTTGCGAGCTGACAATATCATTTTTGATGCCTAAAAATCTGGTTGTTCTACTTGAGGAAGTGGTGAAGGATTCAAGTCAATCTTTGAGAAGCTGTGTACTCACGTGAACGAAAAGTTCAACGGCTTGTTTTATGTTTTAGAAGAAGTGAAGATTGATATTCTTTTGAAACGTTGAGCATTGAGTGATTAGCACATCAACCTTTTTCTTTTTGTTACTTCAGCGCTTCTGTTTTCAATGCTTATCGTAGTTAGTTGGTACGTAAAGTTGAGTAAAAAACATCACGTTAAATTTCCGACTTTACCTTTTTTCATCACTTTATTCGATCCGTATCTCATTTTGTTCACTGTGCCGGTTCCGTTACTTTTGTCATTCAATTCGTCTCCTTGCATTTATCACTTGCTTAAGGATTCAGTTTTGTGCACAAATCTCATGGAATACTGGCCATGCAGATCTCCTTGCATTCCCTAGGATAGCCAGGCTGGGCCGTTCCATAGTGCGTAAATGATTGATTGCCGGAGTGTTGGGGTAGGGAGTTAACCTCGCGCCGAGCATCATAGGCTACTCATTCACCGCCCCATCATATTTACAAGACGCATGAAAATTGAATTTCAATGTGGAGAATTACAGACTTCGACTTCAATTGGCAATGCTTCTTAGTGCACAAGGCCGCTACAGCGCTGCCCTCGAAATGCTTCAAGGAGTTCGCGAAGAAGCGACAAGTGTCCAGCACTGCAACATCGCCGCTATGGCGCTGCGAAGGATAGGTGTTGTCCAGGTCAGCCTTCATCAGAGAGATAGGAAGTGTTTGATGTGCCAAATCCTAGAATTTCTTTCTTTATTGTTAAAAACCATGATCGCAGTAGACTGAGGTGGTCACTACTGAGTAGCAAATAACTTTTTACATACCTAATCCGATTTTCAAATGTGTGCTTTTCTTGGATCACAGAAGGCAAAGAAATGTTTCGTGATGCCCATATCGCCAAATATGTTGAGAATGGATGATTATGTTTCTTTTGCAGATGTTAAGTGGTGATTATGAATCCGCTATAACGAGCTTGACCGAATGCAAAAAGGACATCAATCGTTACTGCTCAGTTCTTGAAAAGGCTGTACTGTCGATAGCTTTGGCGAAGGCTTCCTCTCACTGCAACGGTGGACGTGGTAAGGAGTGTGGCATGCATTATCTACATGTACGTTTATATGTGCATACATGTACATATAGACGTATACTTATAAATGCACATATATGCATATTCATACACATACGCATGCATATACGTGTACATATGTGCGTATATATACATATATACTCATGTGTATGCATATGTATCTACGTATACGTGTACACATATACACATACATACACATATGTACATATCTGTATATATATATATATATATGTATATATATATGTATATATATAGGAGCGCATGTGGCGCAGTGGTTAGAGGTGCCCTGCGTCGCACACGAGGTCAGTGGTTCGATCTCGCGCTCATGGCTCACCAAGCCATCCATCCCTCCGGGGTCGGTAAATTGGTACCAGACAGGTTTCAGACTTGTCTGGGAGGATGAGCAGCACTGACTGGTTCAGCGGGAGGCCTCCGCGAGTCAATGTAAAGGCCAGATATGCATTCCATCACTTCAAACGAAGTCAAAAATTGAAGTCGAATGCATGGCGCATCCCTCAGGGATTGGTCAACGCCGAGAGCTTTATCCTTTTATCCTTTATATATATATATATATATATATATATACATATATATATATATGTTTGTATATGTACGTATATACACATCTATGTGAATATACGTATATATATATATATATATATATATATATATATATATATACATGTTTACAAATATGTCCTCTTTAGAATCTTGAATTTTTTCCGCTCATATACCATGCAGTTCCCAGCGTCATAAGTGCAGATATTAGGTTAGAAAGGAAGTTCTGGGGCACTTGTAAAAAATTGAAAATTCATGCAGAAATTTCACACTAGACCACTAATATCTACTCTTCAAAATAAAGGCCATGGTTTACTACGAGTTTCTGCCATCGGTCTGCCAAGTTTCAGGTCTGGTCGAATCACTATTCTTTCGACGTCGAATTAAAGAACTCTTGACATGCTTTTTCGGCTTCATCGAACGATTCAAGTCGGCGACATCTCTAAAACTGATAGGTTTTGGTCAGAAAAGGCAAAGTCCAATGGGGTGCAACCGTGACTCTGTAGGCGGGATGCGACAGAACCTCGACACCATCCAGTTCGTCACATTTTTTCTAGTCTTTTTGGTAGAATGCTGCCTGGCATTGTACTGCTGCATCATGACACGCTTTGGTAGACCAAAGCCGGGTTGGACATGGGGAACGCTTGTGACAAAGTGAACATAAAGAGAAACTATTCTTGGTCTTCAGTGGGACAATCCAACTTAAGAAACTGTGGTATTTTCATGACATGTATGGGAGTTATCTCATGGTTATCAACGTGCCTCAGAACTTTCTTTCCAACCGTAGTAGAAGTGGTTTTATTGAGATGGAGCACTTCGCCGTGAGGTTGTCTTTTGAATCAGACTATGGGCAAAGAAAAAAGAAACGAGAAGCGAAGCTAATTTAGCAGGTTCATTCACTCGAGAATTATTAGATCGTTTGAAAATCAATGGTGAATTTCAGCCTGTATTTCTGAAGTGGTTTATCATTGATCGAGAGTAAAATCAGTGTAATCTACATGTTCATGCCTGCGAGAACAAGTATAGGTCCTTTCTGATTTTAAGGGGAGAAATAGAAAGTTGGCCTCATTCGCTGGAGAGGATTTTTTCATAGGAGTGTTAGTAAAAAATAGAAAGCTGAGACTTCCGGTCACAGTCCCACGTCGCCGATTTTCGAAAAAGCCTATTTTGACGTTGTTACGGAAGAATTCTTACGTGGCGAACGCGCATATCTCTAGCCGGACAGATCTCTTTCTTTGGACTATTAATGATGATTCGATAGCGTGATCGTTTCTGACTCCAACGCTGTGCTTGTATCTTGAAAAGACTGTTTTTCTGAAATGCAGGAGATAAAATAAGTTGAATTGCCATCTGCTACGAAGGAGTCTTTGGCCACTTCACGTGCCTCTGCATGAGGCGACCACGTGAACTGCTGACGCTATACTTCTCTAGATGTTTATATGCCCGAGAAATCGATGATCATCGCGTCATCGAACGTGTCTGCCTCAGCCAGCCGCACATGAATGGGCTAAAGACACCCTTGATAGCAGATGGTAATTCAACTTATTATAACTGCTGCGTATCAGACAAGAGGTATTTTCAGGATATAAGCACAGCGTTGGAGTCAGAAACGATCACGCTATTGAATGATTACTTACAGACTAGAAAAAGAGGTTTGTCCAGCGAGAGATATGCGCGTCTCAGACATGCTTTTGTGTGGATTTTACAGCATTATAAAGGGTCTTTTCGAAAACCGGCGACGTGGAGCTGTAACGCTAAATTTAGGCTTTCGAATGGTTGCTGACACTCCCATGGAAGTTTCTTTTTCAGCGGATGAGGTCTGTTTTTCATTTGTCCCTATATAATCAGAAAGAGTCCACGTTTATTTATTCCGACTACCTGATAATCGGAACTTTTCAAGGGGATGAACACAGATAGTTCCTGCCTCGGCAAGTTTGTGGAAAATTCTTCCTGCGGAGTGATAGGAGGAAGATCAGAGGTTTTCCGAGTATACTGGATGAGACACAGTTTCATTGTCCGACTCGTTCAACCTCTGTAGCGTCGTTAGCACGACATTTGGTCGGGTTTATGGTGGAGAAAACTTGGTGCCTTTCTACTGACAAATGAGGCGTACAGCTGTCGATGTTCCTGTTGTATCACTGCCATTTTCTAAAACAATTCTCCGCCATGTTCTTTTCAATACGATTCAATAATCTCTGATAGATCTGACCTGCTAGAGGCAACGAAACTGCCAGTATGATCTATTGATGCAATTTCGCCTTCGTGAAGTGCTGCGGAGTCTCATCATGATTCAGCCATTGTGACGGTCATTACCGACTATGGCAGAGGATAAATTATACTGCTCGTCACCAGCCACAATACGGTCAAGAGAAGGCTCCTTCTGATTGTTCATCAGCATTGATGCTACCTCAAACGACAAGTTCTTAGATAGTCATTCGAACCCAGCGGCACGCGTTTTTAGAGCTTTATCGACTTTCAAGTTATCTTCAGTTGTTCCGGAACAGCTGAGATGTTTATAGGGAATGGTTTTGTGAGTAATTCAACATATGTACACATAATTATTTCCACCATATTCTTCAATTTGCCGTTGATTTATTAACGTCTGTAATTTCTCTCTCCTCAAGAGTGGAATTCGATACGACCAAATCTTAAAAATCAAGCTTGCAAATTGCGTTCGTCAACGCTTATTTTGCCCTATGTCTCATTAACTCTTTCGGGACCATGGATCCGCTGCTTCTACATCTCTAACTGACAGCGCTGGACGGTCCACTCTACTCATCTCTAACCCCCTGCGTGGTAATCACTGTCCGTCTCACTCCTTTGTGCCAATCGGAATCCTGTCTATATGAAAGAAGGTTATTAGTAGGATCCTTTACCAAGACGCTTCACGATAGTTTTTTTTTTTGTATTATCTTTTTGTTATCACTGCAATAAGCTCGAATCACTTACACACCATGTCTCATTATATTAACATCGTAACACAAACGATCAGTGTATATAGTTTATTCATCGCCATTTATTCAACAATCTGCAACTTATAACAACATAATATAGTCGTGAAATGTTAGACAATTAAGCATTTTTTGCTATAAGAATGCGTTATAGAAGAATCTTGAATACTAATCGACATCAAAAAGGCAACACCAAAAAACTACAGTGAAGCGTCGAAGTAAAGGATCGAACCAGCAACCTTCTTTCCGGTGGACGACGTGCCGAGTGGAAGAGAGGAGTGAGACAGACAGTGATTCTCACGCTGGGGGTTAGAGATCAAGAGCAGGTGAGGCAGACCGTCCAGCGTTGCCAGTTAAAGATGTAAAAGCCGTGGGTTCATGGTCCCGAAAGGGTTGATGGTTTTTTGAGCCACTTGCGTTGCATGCCTTTAAGGTTGAATTCGTAAGAGTAAACACAATTTGCATCATTTTCCACATTCACGGATCGAAAGTGCATAAAAATGAGCATTCGAATAATTTATGATAATTCGTAGAAACTGTAAGAAAAGGTACGACATGTACGCGAATAATGAAATTGAAAGTACAACATTAATTTTCGAACATATTATTAGCGTCGTGAAAGGTCTTTGTTGTAAGCTTTTGGCCTAGAGAGTTTGTTTTGAGGTCATATGAGAAGCCAACTGCGAAAATTTCTTTACCAGCTGATAACCATTGGTCAGAGTCCGACCTTCTCAGAGACACAGGACATTATTATACTTTGTTACTAAATGCTCTTATTCTGTGATTACCCATTGGAAAACTTGACTTTCATTTTATGTGGCTCTGGAACTGTCGTCCTCCTCGCGCTCTTAAGCTAATGCCTGTAGAAAAATAAGGTGGTTTCCTCTAGTGAGATTGGTAGTGCAGAACAGAGGAGTATGGAAAGACTGTTTTAAGTAGTCATTCTACAATTTATTTCACCCCATGGCATCACTCAATGAGTTATATTCCAACGTAAAAACATCCTTTACTTTCCTTACAGAAACCCTGCGTCTGCTAAACAAAGCCCGTGTCCACTGTCGTCAGGCAGGAGCGGTGCTCTTTGAGAAGTTTGTTCTACAACAGATGGCTCTATACTATCACGAAGTGAGTCTAATCAAAAGATAGTCTTATCATCTTCTTATCCTTTCGAGTTTCTAGTTCTGATTAGCACACATCTTCATCTTGCAGCACGGGAATGTCGATGAACGTGACGATATCGCTGCGGAATTTGCTGAGATGGATGAACGATATGTTGGCTTATTTGATTGGAATCTCGTATAATAAAATTGGCCGATCTTGTCTAGACTTAAACATTGAAATTTGGGAAAATTTTACGTTTTATGTCAACGAAGTAGTCAACAACATGGTAGTGAAACTCGTATTTTCTTTTGCAAATAATTATTATTTATCACAAGCATTGGAAACAATGGCGTAAACAATCCATAACACCTTGTGGCAAATCCCACTTTTCGTGAACACGTTGGTGAAGTATGTTTATTTTCCTGGTAATTTGACCAGATTGTCAAGTTAGTATGCAAGACTTTGAAATTTGGAATGGAGCTGACACGCTTCTCACCCTTTCTGGGGGTATTCTGTCACAGAAAAGTGATAGCAGAACTTTGGTGATGCGATAAACAGGGTAAACAGTAGGAATCCCGGAAAGGATGAGACCCGGCTTCAACTCTTGCCCGAGGTAAAGATTTGCACATCACTCAACATTATTGGATACATGGCTGTAACATCATATCACAGCTTAAAAAGCAGCTAGATAGAGATTTCTTATGGAATACTCTCGATATTTTCAAAGTTTCAATACAGTGATATTGACGGTTAGATATAAATTAAGTGTCATCAATAACACAAGTTTCCCAGTCTGACTCCGGAGCAACTACCCAGTTAGGGCTTTGTCCATCAGCTAGCCAGTCAAAGTCTTTCGGACGCATCCATGCGTCACCCTGAGGAGCTTCCACATAGGTTTTATTGTACATCACTCTGAAATGAATGATTAATAAACAGAACACCGAGCGATGGTCAGGATAGTTTTTGCAAAATTATTGGATAAAGCGCAATAGTATCGTCTAACCTCCATGGTGCCTATCGTCAATTTCGCGCTTTACTCGTACCATTCTCAATAGTATTACATTCACCCACTTATACTGAGAAAATGGTGATCATGTCAGTGGATAAGATTTTATAAAAGTTTTGGGACGATGGATCATGTCAGTATGAATACGAGACTCATTAGAATATTGAAAGGAGAAACAGACAGCTTTGTTTCATTCTTGTTTACTCCTCAGTCCACGATAGCTGCGACCATAAACGATGTCGGCAGTTACACCATGCAAATGACTTATAGTAAGTTCGTAACTACTAACTTAGTACTCTAGAACTGTTAGCCGTAGGAGTTAGAATGACAAAAAAGCTTTCGGCGTTGATCAATCCCTGAGGGGTGGGCTATGCATTCATCTCCAATTTTTAACTTCGTTTGGGGTGGTTGAATGCATATCTGGTCTTTACAATAACTCGCGGTGGCCTCCCGCTGAACCGAGTCAGTGCTGCTTATCCTCACAGGCAAGTCTGAGACCAGTCTCGTACCAATTTACCAACCCCGAGGAATGGATGGCTTGGTGATCGAGACCGACGAGACCGAACCATTGACCTCGTTTGCAACGCAGAGCGCCTCTAACCACTGCGCCACATGCGCCGTAGGAGTAAGGAAAATAATATCAATTGTGGAAATTGCTGCACAGTCAAATTTAAGAAATAAGAACTACAATAAAATCATAATTCTAGGGAAAAGATGATAGCTAGATGCAGCAACTTCTCCTTGTTAATAATATCACCCATGAAGCATTATTCAGGCGTAAAGGACGCTGAGTGTTCGAAAACTCGCGTGAGAAAATCACTTTTGTACGGAAATCATGAAACACTTGATGAGAGACGGATCCATTGTTGACACTCTAACCACATTCAAAGCATCTGATACCTCTGAAATTCCCACATATAATCACTTGGGGGGAGCCCACAATGTAATACCGGAGTCAACTGTGAAAAAGCGAACGAGTTCAAGGAGATTAAAAGTACGAGAATTTGTAAAAAAGATGGAGTAATCGATATATATATTCTTTCATTTATGGTTTAACATAACTAGTTATCAGATTTTATTGAGCGGATCGCAGCGCTTCTGGAATCGATTCGTTTCTTTGCATTTGTCTTCCACAAGGCTCTTTGATCATATTGTGTTATTCCAGCAGTTGCTTGTGGATTTCTTCTTAATAAATGTCCTAGTATGTTGGTGGAAGCGACTCCCCTTGAATCGTGGATATAGCCTAGCCAGGGTCTTCCCAGGCGTTTGGTTGATTGATTGTAAGAATGTTAGGGGAGAGGAACTAACAAACGCCTTGCCTGTCACCTTGTTTCCTGATGCAGTGAATCACAAATCACTGGGCTATGCCGCCCTCATGTAAAAGCGTTTTGTGTTGTACTGGTGGGAGTATCATCTTCCGTCGAACTTCGTAAGAACGAACATGTTATGTCGGTCAAACGATCCTTTTTCTTTTTGAGCTGAGTAACGCATATGACTTTGAAAACTTGCTAAAGAGTAGTAAAAATTCGGAACTCTTCAGTGAGAGAGATACCGACCCGGAACCGACTGCAATACGCGACAGCATTTCTCTTGGTCATTCAAGCAGAGGTGGTCCAGCAACAACAAACGTTTCGTGCAGGGGCAACTGCGCTGAACGCGTTGGTTTATGCGCTTTCGGGTAGCATCGGGAACGGAGGTAAACAGGCAGGAGCTGCCGCACTCTGCGAAAGCATACGTCGGTGTAATTTCAAGCTAATCGCGTGTTCATCTCCACGCAGATTTCAGTGCACGTCAGGAGGCTCAGTCAACGCGTCACGGACAAATCGCCAAGATATGAAATTTGTTCTCAAAAAATTTGAGTGGTCTTGTACCAGGATCCTCAGAATGAACTTCACCGGAATTTATATGAAACTAAATGCGATCATCACGGATACCAACAATATTCATTTTTCATTTTCAAATTCTCCGTACAAAGTTGGACCTCCAAAATTTTCAAGAAAAAATTTTATAATAGATGTATAGTTAGACTATACAACCACTAATTAAAAGTCGAGTCAGATCACCTTGCAAGCTCAAAGACAGCCGAGTTAAGGCACTCCTCTTCAGGAGAATGTAGGGATGGGGTCGATCAAATTAGCTGTCATATCAAAAGATTAGTTATAATGATAAGAAAATATTTCGAACTTTCGTTCGCTGCCCCATGTTTTTTCATGATACGATGTGGTAGTGTATCTTTTGCGTAGACGTGACATGAAGATGTTAACATTGATATATTGTTTCTGGCAAATGCGTTAAGTTCATGTCCATGAGAAATTGAAGAAGTATTACCCTTCCTTTCAAGTACCGTAGGACTTGATGCCTTATAAGAGACGAATACCTGTAAGGTGCCATAGAGACGTTAGTGCAAGCTTCTATGATGACACCTGCACGAACACCAGCATGAAGGCGTAGGTTGTGTGAGTTGTGGATTCGAATTTGCTGGGCAGTAGCGAATATTTGTGATCTGTAAACGTAAGTATTCACTGATGATTTGAAAGAGGCAAAAGTGAAACGCTGTGCAAACCATCACATTCCGAATGAATGCGGTAAAATGCTTTTTATGGATAGATAGTGTCATCAAACGTGCAAGGTGAGCAGAGTGAATCTCAGCATTGAGCAGTTTGTGTATCAAATGTATTGAGGCTTCTAATAACTGTTCATCGAACCGAAATAATTCTCCATCAGTAGATAAGCAGTCAGTAATAGTCAGCTTTCAGAAAACTTATAAAATCGTATTTTATCATGTTTTGTGTGTAATTTGCTGAGAACATGCGTGAACATTAGCAAAACAAATCAAGCGCTGTGATAATATGCGTACCTCACTTCCACAAACACTTGTAAATTCGACAAATAATGAAAGATTCAGAGCTTGAATCGAGCTCATCACTCCGGATAATAAGTAGTACATACTGGTATTTGCCGACATCAACAAATTGAAAGAATTCTGTTGATGTACATCTAAGAATGTTGAGTGGTACGCAAAATAACCGACCCCAGAATTGAATGCAAAAGACCAAAATAATTGAGGGAGCTGAACTCACGGTTCACCTATACCACCGGCGCGTGCTACCACTACACCTCAATGCCACCGATTTGCTGTTATTCTTTCTTGGATACAAACCATCGTAGCTGTTAGTATTGATATACGTTTCCTACATTTCGTGCAATGTGAAAAATTTCTAGGATTGGTGAGAACATATCCTGCTACTAGGCCTCCCCTGTTTTCAGTAACTTATACGACCATCGATATTTAGTTTATATCCGTCAAATTTTAGCAGTCCTCAATAGCTTCCGCTTAATCAAAAGTTACCGACTGCACTATACTTTTGATATAGTGGCTAATTTACACCGTTCTTGACAAGACGACAGCCATGGATTGAATAAAGATCTTACTATTGTTTGAAACTCGAAAAATACACCTACACCCATTACCATCCCTAAGAAATTACCTGTCTACCACCCACTGAACTAAGGTTCCATTACTTACATAATTTAGGTTGAACTAATACATGTTGATCGTCTAACCCTTTCGAAAGCGTTGATCCACCTCCTCCGCACTTCAATCCCAGCATGGGAACGCATTGGGTGCATTGGGGTATTACTTCAATTGCATTATTGTTGTTGCTTTCTTACTTATGGGAACATAACATGTCTACACACAACATAACATAGGAAGATAACAAAAATAAAATTGAAATGATACAATAATAAATCTAATGCTTTCGCATGCTAGGGCTAAAGATGCAGAGGAGGTGAGTCACGGTCCCAAAAGGGTTAATACTATGTAAACAAGTCAATGCAATAGCACCTACCGTACACACTCATACACAAGCATAGACGACTCGATGGGAAGAAACACTAGCTTTGAATCGTAAATTCCCTAAAGAGATAAATGAGGGCAATAGGTACAGACGAAGAAAAAAGATAACAGATGATAGTATCTTGCCTGAATATGAACAGTAGCAGGGCTAAACATAAATGAGAACTGGCAACTTCTGATTTCCTTCAACTTCACATCAGAGCCGTTCTTGCCCGTAACAATTCGGGTTTCATTTGTCTAAACGTATCCGGCACTTTACTGCTGTATTTTGAATGAGACGATAGAGCATACCACATGTGATAAATTTATAACATTATCGAATACACGCTTCGGTTCAATAGGAGGAGAACCTTCGGAAGAAATAGGTAGTTGTGGTTTGGGTTTTTGGTAGTTAAGCACATCCACTTTCTTCTCAGGAGCCTATGAAAAACTTCATCGCTACAATATGGATAACTAGTTAGCAATAGAAAAGAAACAATGGTACTTCTACAAAAATACAGTGTATATCTTCGAATAACAGTCTACATTCTAATATCTAGTTGAACAAAAACATCTATAGTCAAAGTTTTATTGAATTTGTTATAGGTAAAACTCAAAAAAGAGACAAGGCAACCAGTGTGAAAATTTACCGAGAAAGAGAATGAAGGCTGATTTTGAGAACCGCTGCTTGCCTCCATACTAGCTTTTCGTAACAATTTAAGTGCATGTTGTATTCGCTTAGCAGACCATCCACAACCTTCTAATGATAAAAAATTTTCTGAAAAAGACAGTATACAACTCAAGCAATCCTCGTATGATACTGAAGAACTAAACTCGTTAGATATACGACAAAATTGTCCACCTAGATCTTTGATGGTCTGTTCCTCTACGACACCGGATTCAATTTGAGCGTGAGCGCGGTTCAGCGCCTCGTCCAATTCGTCGGTGCGACTTCTAACCACCTCAGAACCTGAATTCTCAAAGTGCCCTCACCATGAAGATGTTTGGAATTTTGAGTGAAGAGATATGTAGTGGACTATAAAAGAAGGAACAAGATGTGATAAAGCTTTCTCGTCGAACTGACAGAAAGAGCCATTTAGCTCTTTTCAAGATTTTTTATCTCCCGGAAAAAAAACTTTCAAGCTACGCGAAAACGCATAGATTTTCAGTCAACGATATAAATCAAAGTCATTTAATATTAAACAATTTGCACTCATCCGCAAAAAATCGCAAACGTTTTTTCCTTTGGTGAGGACCGACGTAATTATTGGCACTTTATAAACCAAAGTATCGCCGCATGATATATGGCGCCGTGTTATACACACTGATCGATGGTTCAATCCCATGCTCAGAGCTCAACAAACCTTCCATCCCTACAGGGTTGGTGAATTATTATCGTACTTGGCTGGTAAAAGAGCAAGGCTGACTTGACACATCGCTAAGCTACCGCCGATCGTTGTGAAGGCCAGATAACCTCTAACGATGTTTGATGCCGTCGAACGCATGGCCCATTTCTTAGGGATTGGTCAACGCCAAGAGCTCTATCCTTTCATATACGTATAAGTATATATGTATATATCTACATACATATGCATACACATACGTATGTACATGTATATGCATACATGTATATGTAGACATATACATAAATGTATGCATATATATCTACTTATATATACACATGCCTAAACATACACATAACATATATACACGTAGATGCGTGTATACATATGTGTATGTGTTAATACACTTGTATATTTGTATATATATATATATATATACATATATATTTATGTATGTACATGTGCATACATATGCACATATTTACATATACGCACATAAATTTGTATACTTACTGAGGCAGCAGAGATACGCTTGTGAGTTCTTCATCTGCAGCACTAGCGTAAGCAGAGACATCTCAATACCCCCATTCACATCCCTTATCGACGTCAAATCTTCGTGAAAGGGCATGGGAATCGGACCAGATCTCTGGTACAGTACAGTGAAGCAGCTTCCAAAAACCATAGCAAATCCACTCTGCGTAACAAAACAAACCAATTTAGAAAAAGATGAGTTCCATTCAATTCACATCGCCCCCTAGGAGTTCGGGAACATCTCCATTCCCATGTAATTCGATTTATAGTACAACCGATATTGTAAAAACTGGTTAGGAACCATGTCCTCTCCAAATGCTTTATGAAACGTATATCCATCAATATATGGAAAAATCACAAATATTTGGTCCTACTTGTATTCGTTTGCCCAGTAGGTCGCCGCTGTTGGAGACGTTGAAGAACCATGTGCTTCCTACGTGAGAAAGCATCCGAAGATGCAATTGATGATGCCTCGTCCAACATTGTAGATCCAAAAACATAGTTCTGATTTCGTGATATCGAAAGACTTCTAGTTCGCAAAGAAAAAGAGAATAGCGAGTAAAGAATTGGGATAACCACGAAAAGGAAGTAAACAAATCACATGATAAAGTCCGGAAGCAATCCTTTTATTTGCAAAAATTGGATCGGATACATCCGCAGTATGACAGAAATGAAGAAATTCCTACTTAAACATCTAATCTAATCCACTCTCAAAACGTTAGTTAGAAATTTGTTATCTTCCCTAGTACTTAGTGTACTGTGCACGTCGTGGATACCAAGGCAGCAGAATCTGGGAAAAAGGGCGTCCATTTCCTGCAAACAAGAAAAATTTGCGGAAACACTGAAGTGTGAATGAGATGTTATCCTTCAATGATGCGAAGAATATTCAAAACAAGTTCATATGCAGATATTTTGAAGGCGACTTTATAGAACATCCATTAACCATTACTTGAGCTATAAAGACAAACAGAAGAAGGATGAATCTATCTTACTGTCGTTGAAATGGTCGAAATCCTGCGGATGAAGCTCGATATAGTGCTGAACAACAGCATCCCTCGTCTTATAGTGGTGTTCTCGAAGTGTTCCCATGCCGTAACCCAAAAGGCCTAGTAGTCCAGTAGCAATCGAATAAGGAACGATAGCTGCAAAACATTTTCTTCATTCTCTGTATGGAGTCAAGACAGGAACTGGATACTGAGCTTTGATCAACTCTTATTACTATCTGGTTGGTAATAGTACATTAAATCTTGTAGACCCACCGAAGTAGTAAGGCTTTTTATACCACCTTAAGTAAAGAATTGCACTGACGAGATTCAATCCGACCATCACACCAGCACCCTAAAATTGCGTCGTTCATACGAGAGGCCGCGAAAACTTGAAAAATTTCACGTAAAACACTGGCCATGGACACTCCACACCGAAGCACTCTTACGTCCGAAGTTCATAATTTTAGTTAAGGTCCGCTTGCTGATAATTTGGCGCTTTCTTCACTAAGCCAAATGAGAACAAACATCTACCCATGTAAGCACCAAGATTGAAAATTTGGAATTTTCTTAATGGCGAAGATGCGAGAAGTCGTCCTTTTTGTTTTCCAATTTTTAGATCAAAACCCATAGACAGACAGAGCCACGCATTTTAAAACACGTACAAAGTTGAGGACTTCTGCTCGCGACAAATATCCTTGGGAATCTTGAAAATAGCCGAACTAAGGCGTTCCCCAGTGATTGCAAGAGATTTCCTTCATTGGGCGGGGCGGGGAGGAGGAGGCGAAGGAGCAGAATCGAACCAGGGCTTTCCTTATCATCTCGCCATCTCATACATCGTAACACTTCACTGCGCTACACTGCCTTTTCTACATAACTGAAAATTGATAGCAAGGATAAAACAATCTACAAGTCGAGAATAAGGAAGAAAGACTTAACTTCCATGGATATGACCATGTGAATGGATCGATGATGTTAACTTCTCGTAATCCGGCGCGCAGGTACTTCTCACGCCTCTCTATTTCTTCCGGACTTGCACGCGTCGACTCAGCCATCTAATAAAAAAAGAAGGATTATTGCAACTATGGGATTAAATGTTCCAAAAATGAAGACTGATATCAAATCATAGGTGATACACTCGACGAATAATGAAGCAACATAATAATATGGTAAAATAATCAGGGCATTCATCAATATCCTAGATAAAACCATGAGGTACAAGTATTTATGCCGTTCATCAATCTTCACGAACTTCGCATCAAGAGTGACATCGAAGGATTCGAATGAAAAGAATAAAAAACCAGGAATTCGAACCAATCTACTCAGCAGTCACTGTCGTGGATACAGTGATCCGTAATTCACTAATACTTAGATGATGGCGAGGCGACAAAAATCACCGGAGAGATCGCAGAAAAATAAGCCCTAACCCTTTGGGGGCCGCCCTTGATAGGAAGCGGCGTCGCGCTGGTCGTTCGCGCGGCAGTCGCAGGTAGTCAGCACGTGCACGTCGATCGCGTCTGCAGATGTGGCCTGCCTGGTTTGCCCCGAGACGCGGCGTCGCCATTACAGTAGCTGGGTGAGGAGCGAGATCGCGTGGCGTGCTACGTTTCGCACCACGTATTTCCCAAAGGGGTAATTGGCTGTAAAATTTAGAATCTGAAAGGTGATGTCAACTGCGTTTACAAGCCGAACTAAAGAAAAACAAGTAACAATACATTTCGAAAAAGCCACTCTCGACCAACCTCGGTATCAATAACTTATTCTACCTCAAAACCCTCGTTTTAAACTATTTTTTACAAGCTTTTCTGAGGCCTTTTTCAAGATCGAAGACGAAGTTGTTGAAAGTCAGCCATCATTTCTGAACAAGACATGCCAACCGAGGGAAAACTTTCAAAAAAAGACAGCTCATAAGATACAGTCGACGATGCCTAAATGAGATGCAAAACTTTGAACATCGTACGGGAATCGAACCCGCTTTCTGGAGACGCGGGGTAACCAACTGCACTACCGAGGGTCTCGTTTTGCGCTCCTCTTTTTACAAGTTCTTAAGATTATTCCTATTCTGCATGCCGAGGTTTTTTTTTAGGACCGGCTTCCTTTTTGCGTACACGAGGTGGTCGACAGATGTTCTGAAATTCATGGTTCGTCTTTCCTTTGCGGCGACTTCGTTTTCTTCAGAGCTTCGAAGTAAGACCATCCATATTTCATCCACAATGAACGAAAAGTACGAATTCAAATATTTTGTCACCTTGAAAAACAGCCTCACACTTTGAGACGAAAACACTTGCGACGACGGCAAGCACCAAAAGGTTAGCCATCGAAAATGGAAATGTATGCTAACAGTCTCGTATCAGCTCAAACAGTGCATTTGCAGAATAAAATAGCAATGATTTCATTCTTGATAAAGAAAAATATTGCAAAAGTATTGCCATCGATGCTACAAAAATCACTATGAAAAGGACAAAACCAAGGCCAAAATTTATTTTCAAACGAATCTACATAGCTTCTGCTCTTGATTTCAATCATCTAACGGTCGAACTTGGCAGGAAAACGACCTTCCTCAACCAGCTCGTCCCACTTCTCTACCCAGAATCTCGGGCAGAAGTCCTAAATTACGAAACATTGCACTTGGAGAACATAGGGTTCTTAAATTACTCGGTTATATCAAAAAGATCACTTGAAAATGCTGACCTTATAGACATTTTGGAAGAACTTGCACGGTTTGTAGTCCTTTCCCATCAACTCATTGCAGCGATGGAAATCAACGTAGTACGCGAAGCACTGTCGTTCTTTACGTACCTGTAAAAGCCGTAAAATTAGGTATCAAAAATGCTAAACAATTTGTCAGATTGGAAAAAAGTCTAAGATTTTTGAAACGTCTCATATTCCGACATCTTTGAGCTGTTTTTTATTCTGTACATATTCATCTACTTATGCAATTTCAGCTCAAATGAATATTGAACAGTATGATTTTCGTGTGTTGATGCGCTCTTATTGGGGGATAGATTTAACGAAACCTAAAGCCGCCGATATTCATAAAGATTCGTAAGGGGAAAATGCTGGTATGGCGACAAAAGCGAGTGTAAAGATGTACCAAGCGATTCAAAGAAGGCACTTTTGATTTCGAAGACATGTCTCGTTCTGGTCGGCTATCTGTTTTGGATGAAAGTGACTTGCAAGCTGCTCTGGATGTTGAGTCTTCATCGAGCACTTGTGATTTTGCCGAAGTGCTTGGTGTTCGCAGCAGACCGATGTCAGCAGATGGCATCAAACTCTGTCCACAGAAGCCTAGCCAAAATCTGCATGAGCTCACAGTGGTGGTCTATACTTTCAAAAAAAATTATTCTTGCTTTTATTGTCAATTTGCGCATAGAAACGAAACTTTCGAAGTAGCCCCATTTCTTCCTCAATACTATATTCAAAAAGTGGATCAAAAATCATGAACTTACACATTAATGACTAAAATGTATAAATCTGTATAAATTCCTCATTTTTGCCGCTTTTTAGTAACGTTATGATGTTAAACATATATTTTTAAAAGTATTGCGTGGTATTGGTCTCACACTTGTCTAAGGGGATAAGAGTCTGGGGGGTCTGGGAGAGCAGCAACTCGATATAGCGGCAGACCAAAGTGAGTCATTGCAAAGACCAGATATGCCTTCAATCACTTCAAATGAAGTTAAAAATTGAAGACGAATGCATGGCGCATACCACAGAGATTTACCAACGCCGAGAGCTTTATCCTCTATAATTTAATGTATGGTCTGCAAAATATGGGGACCTGGGAAGGAATTGAACTCGCGTTCCACCCGTGCTGATGGGACGTGCTACAACTAACACCTACAAGGTCACCGCTTCTTGCTCTTTCCGAATCCGTTTAAAGATTGGCTGCTGACAGCTGCGATGTGATAAATCGAACAAAGAGCGGTAGCCTCGGTAGTGTAGTGGAAGTACGCGCCACCCACATAAGTGAAACGCGAGTTCAACTCTCGCCTGGAGGTCGATGTTTTGCACATACTCAAAACTCTCAACTGTGTAAATCAAATTCCTGGCCTGAGCTACAACAACAAAAAAATACGAAAGGCCTTTTTAAACCTTTCGAAAGGAAGCGTGTTGTAACACAGCCAAGCGGGCCTCCAGACTGACGTTTCAAAACCAATTGCTTGAAGCACTTTGGGCGTAATTTAAGCACTTTTCTAGATTTATAAACTAAGGAATAGATGAGCGATTACAAGAACCTAGCTAAAAGTGATAAAATCGATTAGTTGTTACCTGCGGAAAGCGGGCATCATATGGGGCAGCCCAGAGCAGTTCCTTCTTTAGCTTCTCGTTGTGCTCCTTGTCAAACCATTCAGGAGCGTCAGGATGACGCAAGGCAGGCGGCTCATTGCCCTGAACAAAAAGCCAGCAATCCACTTAGAACCACAGGAACTAACCAGGTCGAAACTAAAGTTTGAATTCAGTCCTAAAAGCTGAAAACCAACAAAATCAAGAGGGGATGGTGCCATCACAACATTTGAATAAACGAGATGAAACAACCTGATAGTTAATGAACCTTTCGTACGTCGTTAGTGGCACCTTGACGTCGGCCGGCATACTTGTGCGATGTAGTACAGCAGCTGAAACTATTGAATGGTAGGTAAAGCACTCGACATAAAGCAAGAGTTTGAACCCATGTGTTGCCCATACCGAGATTGTGATCTACCACTATACCATCGATGCCAGTACTCTCCTACCACTCTTTTTCGATATAAACTATCGTAAGTATCAGCTGCCGGCCTCTGGCGGGTTTGACCTGGTAAGCATATATCGGCATTACACCAGGTTAAGCTGGCAGCTGTTCGATAAGGGGGGGCGCCCCGTGGCCGAATGGCTGTGATATTCGTCGCGGTGCGCGTGGGGTCGAACCCTACTCCCCAACACTCCGGCAGTCAACAACGAACGCCCTATGGCAGACCAAGTCAGACTATCCTCGAAATCACAAGGAGACATGCCCGACTAGTTTTCTATGACGTTCAAGAAAGATCTAACGAAAACGATGTTCGAGAAGAATACGAAAAAAATTTGAACGCTAGAAGTAGTGGGATTCGCACAATAAACTGTAATGAAGGGTCGTGAAAAATTGGTAATGATACTCAAAATGTATAATCTAAGGGTAGTGGCCTCAGTGGAGCAATGGCAGCATGCGCCCCCCGCATGGGTAAGACGCGGGTTCGACTCTCGCCCGATGTCCAGTGCTTTGCGTAGCACTCAATAATTCTAGATCTATAAAAATAACGATACCGCTGCTTAAGGGCAGCAAAAATAGCGCATCTATTCATAGAGCGGAGAGACCACACTTTTAGATTATACGATACCACAGGAAGATATGCAGATCAAGAGAAGAAGTACTTGTCCATTATGAGGCGACAAATGAAGAATCGCTTATTCGCTGGGCAGAAACTTCTCAATGGAATGTTGGTAATCATTCGAAAGCTAAGACATCACGCTACAGCCCCACGCAACCAGTTTTCGAAAAAAGCCTTTCGTTGTCGTCTCGCCGGACAGAGCTCCTTCTTTGGACTATTAGTAATCATTCGATAGAGTAATGATTTCTGATTCCAACGATGTGCTTTGATCCTGAAAAGACCGCTTCTCTGCAATTCAATAGGCGAAATAAGTTGAATTCTCGCCTACAATCAAGGGGGTCTTTGGCCAACTCACGTGCCGCTGACGCGATGTCGTAAGAGCGGTCCAAGATTGATCAATCATCGTCTCAGCGCACGTGGCCGCCTTATCGAGCGGCACGTGAACTGACCAAGGACACCCTTTGCTCGCGTATGTGAATTCAACTAATTTTTTCTATTGCATTGCAGAGAAGCGGTATTTTCAGGATATAAGCAGAGCGTTGGAATCAGCAAACATGACGCTATCGATTGATTACTCGCCTCATAATGGACAAGTCCCCAAGAAGACTTAGCAGATCACAGAGAGCGAGCTATCGAATGGAAAGACGTCGAAACACACCCGATTTACGAGAAACAAAAGAGAGCTCGGAAAAGCAATGAACCTATCCCGAAGTGCGAGACGTTAGAAATGAGGCATAGACATTTGTGAATTTACGTACACATCATAATAGACGCCACAATGACGAACAGAGCGCGGAAACAGCAGACACGCTGCAGTAGACGGAGGGAAGAGGTCGACGGCTGCCGGCCGTCTCCCTCTCTTCGTCTTCTATGGAGAGAGGGGGGGGGGGGTGGGGGCACGGTGATCACTAGATGGATTTTGTGTGAGTCGCAGTGATGCTCCTATTCAGCTGCACTGTATCACGTTGAAGATCGGTCCCGCTATGTGAGCGATATTTGACGAGCTATCGATTGATTACAAATGATCTCCCAAAGAAGATTTTAGCCGCGAAGGTGCGCACCGAAGTCGGTACGGAGGGTCTACAGAGTGACAGTGACGTAGGCACCTGAATTAAGGGGCATGGTCGCGAAGCGATTTCCCGCATGACTCCCGACGATCAACGTTGAGTGGCTTCCCCTTAGGACGGCGCGAAGTTCCAATCTTAACACTTTGGGGACCGGATGGACACGGCTTTTTCGTCTCTATGCACAGTGTATTGCGTCTAGCTATGGCGTCTAACCTCAGCGTGCAGCGTATTACAATGGCCGACGCCATTGTTAGACGCGAGACATTGAAGGTTAGAGACTCAGAGGTTATGGGTCCATGGTCCCGTAAGGGTTAGCGGTACATAATCTACTCCTTGCCATGATTGCTACAGTACACCATCCAGTCTCATAGATGTTACCATGTGGAAGTGTTGTGAAAATTACGATGAGTGGAAACATTATATAGGTCCTTAATTAGGACTCTCCATAATCTTTGGAAGTAGTAGTCAGTTATCGAATCCCTCTAGCCCCAATAGTGCAGTGGTTAACTCACGCTCCGCAGAGGATGAGACGTAGTTTCAACTCCTGATCGACGTCAAATGTTCTACATATAACTCGTTGTTATTTGATGTATAGTTACAACATCATATCACTGCCGTAAAAAGTAAGATAATGAGAATTCTTGTAGTGTTCGGTTACTTGTTGAAATTTAGAAATTTGTCCTACACAATGGGTTATGCTGGCTTAGCAGCATTTTGATGCTCACCGCGCGACGTCAAAATCTCATGCAGCTACTGTAGTGGCTGCGCTGCGTCTCGTGGGAAAGCAGGTAGGCAGTCAGATACACATGCACAGACATGCAGAGCCGCCTGCCTGTCTCTTGTCCGAATGCTGCGCAAGTGACGGCCGACGCCACCTACCTATGAAAGCTGATCCTCAAAGGTTTAAATGTTTCTGAACGTCCACCGTCGTCTTGGATTGACTTCATTGGTCACCAGTGGATTCTTATATCGTGTCAGTAGCTGAAGAGGAGCTGAACAATGATCGACTTTTGATATCACATATGCAATATGACTGATAGATTCTCGTCTTAGCTCTTACGGAAGTGGCAAAACGGAGGGATCAAATGAAACAAAGTGGTTGTTATGAGGTATTCTTATTTAACACACAAATCAAATAAGGTACAGCTGAGCTCAGTACACCTCAAAATGATGTAAAAACATGTTCAAGCTAACGAATGAATATTTAAACTCTTGCGGCAAACCCTCTGCGAACCTCAGCGGAGCAGGAAATGTGTGCGGAAGGCAAAACAATGTTCTTTTCAATATGCCTGATGATCATTTTTGAGCCACGCATGTGGTCTGTTATAGAACAACGTATAGAGCCCGATGTACGCGTTTCAACCTTGAAAATCTCACCAGTCAGGTGATACCTTTCTCTTTTGCTAATCCTCTCCCAATGGAAAGTTCTGTAATTTCCATTCAATTATAATTTCGGTTGATGGGTCATGTAAAGTGTTCGTCGTCGCCTACTCTTAATATGAGGTTGGGTTTCCCGAGAGGATTAGCAAAAGGCGAAGAGTACCGCCCGACTGGTGAGACTTCTAAGGTCTAAACATGTGTATTGGGCTCTATAAGTTGCTCTATAACACACCACATGCATGGCTCAGAAATGATTACCAGGCATATTGGAAGTTGAGCGTGGTCTTAAGAAAACACTCGGAACGAATGGTATAATATTCTTTTCGTCGCTGCAGCGCATTAATAGAGCTTTTTCAAAAACCAAGTACAGCGTTTAAATTGTAGTTTTCAGGCTAGTGAATGACTATGAAACTTTAGGAAAATGAACTCTGTATGAAGAAAAATCTTTGTATATACGCATGCAGAAAATACTAATATGCACAGTTCCCGAAAGGTTAACATTCAGGCCTTTGAATGCAGTAGAACGAGTTTGGTTATCAAGTGAACCTCACTTTTTGACTTGTGTGTTCAACGAACTATATCATTCTAATTACCGCGATCGACTTCTTAGCCTTTTCGTAAGTGCTACTTTGAATTTGCCAGCAAACAGCTTGCGGTCCCGTAGTGTAGCGGTTAACACCCTGGACTTTGAATCCAGTAACGCGAGTTCGAATCTCGCCGGGACCTGACTTTTTGCTTTTTGCATTATCGAGTGCTATATCTCTATCAATCATCATTAACTTGTCATCCTGATGTTATGATGAGAACCAGTTCGAGTTCGCCTAGAATTTGACATTTGTCCTATGGTGTGACTGTTATACCGTGGACTATCAATCGCAGGTTCGAATCCCAGTGTCACAGGGTAGTTTTTGATTATTGTAGTACAGCGTTGTTTTTTATCCAATAACCTTCGTCAACTTGTCCTTCAAATTTATCATGAGTGCCACTTCAATCCCGCCCACAAGTCCAGTTCAGGTGGTCCCGTAGTGTAGCGGTTAACACCCTGGACTTTGAATCCAGTAACGCGAGTTCGAATCTCGCCGGGACCTGAGTTTTTGATTCATGTGACAGCGTTTAGTATCTCCATAATAATCTTCATTAACTTGTCTAGTCGTTTCTGTATGTGCAACCTTGAGTTCGTCCACAAATACAATTCGGGCGGCCCCGTAGTCTAGCAGTTAACACCCTGGGCTTCGAATCCATAAGGCAAGTTCAAATTTTGTCGGAATCTAACGTTTTGATTTATGTGGGGCGGTATGTGATATCTCTTCAATAATCTTCATCAACTTGTCCATCAGGAGCTTTTGTAGTTGCTACCTCAAGTTCGCCCACAAATTGATATTGGTGCCGTGTGTAGCGTTTAACACGCTGGATTCTATATACAGTATCACGAGTTCGAATCTCCTCGAAATCACCCTTTGGTTTGCTTGTTTCCAAAAAGATTATCTTTGACATCCTAGATTAACTTGTCCGTTAGTTGATTTCGTTACCGCCTGCTCGGCTTAGGCATGTATTTTACTTCTTAGCAATTGATCATTGTTTCCAGTTACGCGAATTAGGCTCTAGCAAGAGCGTCGCGGTTAATTTGTATACCAAGCATAACACCTCCTATCCTCATGACATATTTCCGATGCTCAAAACCTTTACAATCATTCTACACATACCAAATTGGCCACTAATGAATGTTCGTTCAGTGATGTGGCGGTTTGCTCGATTACAGTACATCTAACAAAAATCAGTTTTAAGGCGCTAGTAAGATTCGCATTCGCTTTGCTCGATCCATGTCCAACGTATTAGTTATTAATCCCCTGAATCAGCAACCTTGCGTTAACGCCGTTCCTCATGAAAGCAGAACACATGTCATTAATGATTCCTAATTGCTATGTGCATAGTCACCTCATCTTACGACGATGGCTGCAGGTAAAGAAAAGATATCATTCGTTAGTCCCGTGGTGTAGTTATGAACAATCTTAACTTCAACTTTCGTTCTAGTATGAAGAGTTCAAATCTTGGAGAGATCTCACTTTCTTGAGTCGCTGGGTGTAAATATATTACATTGATATTTGACTTTTCAAATGAACGATTTTACGTCGCACGATGTCGTATGTCGAAATGCAATCGTTTTCATAAAAAAGTAGGACGTTTCGAATTTTACATAAGTACTCCGGTTTTGCGGCATTTGATAAACCGTATTTAGCTTATAAGAGATCTTATCCGAACTCCGAGCGTGAAGTTTTGAGTTAATTACGTTGAACAGTATCAAGCATACTCGTCTGATTACGGTGGTAAATAGGAATAATATAGAACTTAATTAACAAGACGCCGCGTGATATTTCCCAGTTGATCACTTCTGTTCAAAGGTGTCTTGTTTCGATAGTGTTGAATTTTTAATTCTTCCTCCATTTTTTTAGTTCCACCTAGTTTTGAGCAAATTTGAAGAAATTTTGTTTAAATCTTTTCTTCATTTTACACTATTTCCTAATTTTGAGCAATTTTGAACTTTCATAATTAGCATTTATATATGTTTATTCAACACAGAGAGAGATCGATCTTTTGGTGTTTTTACCGTTCACTCACTTCGATTATTTTATGGTCCAGTACGACGGCAAGCATCATCACAAGAATGCTGAGATATATGTAAAACTAGAAATCTCAGATCAGCTTTAAACCCACTTCTACCCTCATCCTCAAGTTCAAAAGTTTGTGAAGTCTCCAGCTTCTGTGTTTGAAAAGTTGTCGTCAGATAATCACTCTAGAACAGTCACTCTAGTGGATCGGATATACACAGATAGAAAGCTTTCTACAAATGTTCTGTGCCTGCTTTTATGATACGCGATATTACAGCTGCTTCGCTTCGGAAGTCTTGATCAGTTGCTTCCAAAATGTAGTGAGTTTACCTGGTGTAGATATTGAAGTAGTAGCTCTATTGAGAATAAACGGATGTCTGTGAAGTCGTTCTTTGTGACGAATGATGAAAATTATCCAAAGAGATTACTCTTCACAATTTGCAATCAGATAACGTGAAAGGGATCCTCTGGACAATCGATTTTCGAAATCAAGTTCTCCACACAGGTTTCTGGATGATAGACACACTTCTCTAGAGCTGGTTCTCAGCATGCCCCTCGGGAATCCTAACGATCGTCCGGTTTTCGTTCCTCCAAATGAATACCATGAACAGCGTTCCGATGCTGCTATCAGTACAGTTGCTGCTCCTGGTCGCACTAACTAGGTTAGACTATGATCTTATTGATTTAAAGACTCTAGACTTATTGAATCGTCTACTGAAATAGTTCTTGCAATAAAACAAAAAGTAATTGTTACTTTAACGTTTAATTTAATAAAGTCCTCATCAATGTAATTATTGCCCGTGATGTTTTGCTTCATTATTGTAACTACCTCAAGGGAACATAGTGTAAATGTTGTCTACCTCTACTTTTGTGCAAATACTGCTCACCTCTACTTTTTTTTGGAGTACAATTTTGTGGGGAATCTAATAATGGAAAATTGATGAATGAGTTTTCTTGAAAAGGTGAAGGACTGCCTTTGTTAAAGTGAGCCATGATTGGTGTAAGTGGTCGTTATCTTTGTAATTGTCACTGCGATTCAATGAGTGACGCTGTGGCAAATTCTATTTTTTGTGGAGTGCGGACTTGTTTTGCGTGTCGGTAACATCTAAATCTAACCTATCACTTGCTCTCATACGTTTTTTATCGTAAGTGTACAGTGTGAAGTATAACCGCAAAAATCCTGAGTTGCTAGCAGAACTTGAATCTGATATATGTATAACAGACTTGGACAGCAACTATACCTTTCCAGAGCAGCACACTATCATCGAGGCCCTTGTCTTGTCTTTCTTTCAGCCGTGCTCTTAGCAATCATCCGTCAGTGAGAATCATTTATAGAGCACTATTCGGCACTAAACCCCAGTTAAGCTGAAGCGCTAATTGAAATTACAATCTTAACTTAGAAATAATTATTAAAGAATCAGGCAGTCGAGAAGCTGAATTGTGCATTCAATTACCGTTCCAGCTCAACTGGACTCCAATGTCGATCTTTGCTGCTTAGATCAAACCCGTCGATAACTGTTGGAAGCCACCGGAAAAATTAGAACACGGCTGAGAGAAAAAACAAAGCAAGAGTGTCGACGTTGTAGTGCGGGTGTGCGCTGCCCTGGAAAGGTGCTGTCGTGCTTATGCTTCATTACAAACATTTTGAAAGATTCTAGGTTCTACGCGTTTCTCAGCATTCTTGTGATCACTTATTGTAGATGTTTTTTATGCAACACGAGCGTCAATTTATTGTCATAAGTAACTAAGGGGTATCTCAATGGTCTTGTTTCCGAATAACAGTAAATACAAATTGTTAGTTATCTTGGTGTACATCGGTCTTGCCTCGGAATAACACTAACTTCACATCGAAAACAATGTGTTAGTTATCCCGGTGTTGTGAATTTCATTATTTCAGTGCGTAAGAGAATGACTACGAATTCTTGCTAGTTAGTGTCCGGCTCGTTAATGGCGTTTAGAGTGTACAAATGTTCTAGTGATGAAGAGGTTGCGATCCGTCAGTGTACTTTGTAATTGCGATCTGAATCATTTTGCTTAACTTTGGGAATAATGCGTGTAAAAGCGCTCCCGTTGCTGGAAAATTTCTCTAAATCTATCAACAAAGAAAAATAATTTTAGTTATGTTATCAATTTTGGGCTAAATCTTCGCTAAGAAAACCCACAAGTATAAATACGGACCGGTAATTGCATGAATCGTACACAAATTTACACCATTACTCAATCTATATACCAGAAATCTGTTTTATGATATAGTGCAAGCCCAGTGTAGTTGTTCTAGTGATATTATAATAAAAAACGAAAGACAAATTTTCTCTTAGGAACTGATTTGCTACTTTTCTTTAGGAAAAAAGAAGCGGCAGTAGTTTGTCTCCAAGGTCAATGAACCATGTCCGTGAAACGTATGATAGCTCCCACAGTAACAGAATCCACTGCCACGTACATGAAGAATAAACTCTTACCTTCAATCTAAGGAGAATAGCAGCATCATAGCACAGTTTTTTGTTTAAGAAACAGTACACCAGATGCAGTTGGCTCGGTGCGTGTATGGAAGGGGGCGAAACGGACAAGGTGCACTGCACTCTCTACATTTCCTCTGAGTCTTCTTTCTACTCGAAGCTTTCCGTTACATCTTCCATATTTAATTCATACCTAGTCCAGCACAGCACTCGAGTGAGGAGTGTCCGTGAAAAGCTGCTCTCTACACTTCAAAGATCTTATGAGCCTTTTTTGGATGAGAACATTTTACAGCATGAGTCCATTGTTTTTAAAGATATTTCATAACATGGACATTATCGCACGTGAAGAGGCATCGAAATGCCTCTGCTTGGACAAAGAAATTTAGCATTTTCGTTCAACTTTTCGCTGTAATAAGATGAGAAATTATTGGAATGACCTCAATACAGTGACGCAAGGCTCGTAAATTTACTTCACGGCGGTTTATCTTTGTAAAAAAGCCACCTTTTTCCACCACAACCTTTTACGAACCTTGAAACTGTTAGAACATCAAGTTCAGTATCAAAGATTACAGTTCATTCATGCGCAAAGTTCACGCACTGTCGTTCATCCTTGCGTTGAATTTTCGCCTTCGTTTTACTTAAAGTCGAGTCTTCCTGGGTAAAGGCGCACTCAAATCTCCGAAACTACGAAGACCTCAAAGCTCTGACTGGCTCAAGCTTATGGTCATCCTTGTGGTCTTTATTAAATTGTAAAAGAAAGTAGTATTGAGTGTCAATGCCAAAAATAAAATAAAGTCGCTGTTTATAGTACGGACTTTTTAATCGAACGCAATTGGGCATCCATATAAGCTGTTTTGTGATCCCTTGTTTCCTCGAGCTTCTTAGTCTAGTACCGCCACTCAATAATTTGCAATTTTCATTGCTTTGTGAGCCGTAAACTGAAAATATCGCTCCTGCTATTATTCCACTTCAACACCAATATGTCGCTCCGATTATGTTATGCAGTTTACTACGCTCTTTTCGGAATTAGATAGAAGGAATGATTGCTGAAGTAATTATTTTGTTCTTACAAGTATAGCAATTTTCTAAACACTGAATTCTTGGTCAAAAACACTTCGTCATACCAAACGGTGTAGAAATAAATGCCTCCTTCTCTACTGTTCATTTTACATTCGATTGAGTACTACAAACTGAGCCGCTTGTGAACGGATCGCTAACCGAGTATACAACAGTATTCTACGAGTACGTTCTCTTCTTGAGCACAAGCTCACTAGCTTGAAAACCGAATTCATGCATTCCATTAACATACTGTGCTAGCTAATTCTAATTATACATATCGCGAGGAAAGTGTTGAATTATCTAGGTTTTACAGTTCAGTATACCGCTGTAAATTGATACGGGTCCTGATCTGTATATTGCCGATCAGTTCATTCAATGTCAGCAAAAGTGCGCAATAATAATACACTTTCTTCTACCTCTTGTCAAGACACAGGATTTAGTCACATAACAACTGGAACGATTCCCAGCTGCGGCCATTTAGTGACTTCTACCCTGAGAGATGAAAGAATCAATCTTTTGATCTTGTAAAATCTTCTCACTTCACGCTACGAACTCTGCAGGCCACATCCGTTGTCTCGCTCACAATCAGCTCCCAATTTTTTTTTTTTGGAATTCAACCCGACGCCATCAATTGTGCGCATCTCAGCGCTTCTTATATCCGAGTTGGTTAACCACATCCATCATGATATCTCTGTCTTCTTAATGAATATCTTTGGATGCCTGTCGAATAGATTCGCCTTGCAATTGAGGGATTGGTGTGATGGGCGTCTGACGTACTGGAGGGAGTAATTCGAGATCGAACAAGTTTGCTACCAATTTTCTGGACTTAAAAATGTGGAAAGTTCGCTAATACCAGAGTGGAGTGGATTAGAGAGTAGATCCTTCTCTTAGTAGATGCCAATGCTACGATTCGTTACTCGCATTGACGGCAACAAAATAGGTAAGACTTCCCACTTTAAGTCATACATACTTGTTGGTTCTTTAACAATAAACGAAAATTGTGCTTAGCTTGAGAAAGTGAGAGCTTGCGGATAGGACAAGATTGTAGAAAACCTGACTCAATTGCGGAAACACATAACTACCAACACTTTGAATGGCTCCGAACCTTGCGTAGAGTGTATTTCGGCATTTTTATACCCTCGTATCTCATACAATAACCGTGAATCTTCCTCAGAATATAGTTTAGACATTATGAAAAATTCTCGGTGGAAAATCTTGTCAAGGAAAAGGTGTTGTGTAGGTCACAAAGTCTGCAGAGAGACGTTTTTGGTTCAACCACTCTTATATTGGTTTGCTATCGAATGAGCATCTACAGCAGGAAACAAAGTTCTGTAACTCACTGAAGTGAGATCGCCAATACAAGTCTAAATGGCCAGCTAAATAATTCATGAAATTCAATGTATTCCGTGGAGTAACTCAAAAGTTGTCGGCCAACAGCAATTTGACTTTAATCAAACGAAGATCCAGTGACTGCGGGAAAATACATTCTGAAATCATTATTGATCTCAGCTTGATATTCTCGCGCTCTCTGATTACTTTCTCTTCGGCCTGTTTCGGAAGGGAGTGGGGGCAGCACCCTGATTCCCAATTTCACTGGTCTGTTCAATGTTTTTCCACAAATATATCCCTCCTCGAGGAATAATGATTATCACATGGCATCGCTAGATATGAAGAAACCGGGCAGACTCGCCATAGGTTGCAAAACATTTCGTAGTGCGGACTACATTTTAGCTTTATGTTGAACCATAGTAACGTTACAGTAAGGTAGCACCGTGGTAGGCAAAATTCTCCCCATGATTGTGTCATTCCCAAGTCATTAATTCTTTTAGTTACTAAGAATCGGCGCTTTTCGTAGGTAGACCCATTTTGTGCATTACTTGTTATAATGAAACAGTAAAGGAGTAGCACACATCGAGAACCGATATGAAGCACGATACAGCCATACAAAATAGAGCGAGGCGTATATCATGTTGAAGTGGTCTCTTCACTGAACCGTAGCGCATTTTTTAGAAGACTAAGTGCTCTGCAAACGCATTCCATTTATTTTTTTTATGATTTTTTCCAATAAAGCTGAAGTTTCATCTAACTCTATCACTGAAATGGTATAATCACTGAGCATATGAAGTGAGAAGCTGATGTCGTACACAAAATCAAAACGGTGTCTTTAGATCTTATCAACTGCAAAAAGAACAGGATATGGCGTCAGAGGACGCTTAGCTGGACATTCCGCGATCCATTCAAGCTGCTGAATGGGAAGAAACGACGATTAGTAAGGTGCCGTGAGAGTAAGAACGTCATAAATAATTATGTTTACTGCCAAAAATCTTATTAGGGTTTCTTCCGTGGCTTTTATCTATGTGATTAATATATAATATTCTTCTCTCATATTTCTTGTACATAATCAAAGCTGTAAAACTTTTGGTGAATTTTAGAACAAAACATTTCCCTCACACAGTTATGAAGAATACTAACTCGTTCTTAGTAGTATCTACTGGGGATCATTAGCAGTCTCATTAACCAACACATAACTTGGTTGAAACTAATAAATAAGGTTCAACTATCCAAAAAAGACAGAAAAAGTTGCACTTTTTGTATACTAAGTGCTTTCTACTCCCGAAAAGGTTGCTTTAGATAAATTGCCAAGATTTGCCGTAACATTCCTTTATTCCTAGCCGAAGTTCTCAGGCGGAAATATTGAGCTATACAACCTATTTGGTTTTGATGACTAAACATCACAGTCCGTCACCCACGGGTAGCTCTTAGACGTCTACTTGAACTACTGAGCTGATAAAGGAAAGTAAAGAAAATCGTACTACAAACGACTATGGCGAAAACATAAGAACGTATTTTTCATTCAGATCGTTGTTGTTGAAGGCATTCACAATGTGGGAAGAAGCTTTAGAGGGAAGGCTCAAGTTCCACCTAAGTCCTCGCACTGTTAGCAGAGACGACAATTTTCGGAAACCTTCCGATGTCGATATCGATATTTACTTCGCCAAAGGAGATCATGGAGACACAGAGTTTAGTTCACAGTTTACATACCTCTCTTTTTGCGAAGCGAAAGAATGGACAAATTTATCTGAGTAGCAGCCTTTGAACCATATTGGAAAGAGTCGAAACTTGAAAATGTATTGTGTGCACACAATTCCTCCTTTAAACCATTACAGATTGCCTATGAATACAAGCTCCATCAAATGTCAAGGAATCAAAAAAGATTCATAAGCTAGCTATTCTTCTACGTCATGGCCACACCGTAAACATTTCACATTGCCACTCAACTAACCGGCTGTAGATCCCTCACATGAGAGAGATCATTGACATCAAATGGTAAATGTAAAAAAAGAACAGAAGAGTATAAAATTCAAAAAGAAACTAATGTTATGAATGACAACTATTACTGTGAAAGAATGAGAGATCAAATTTCTCAAAGTTAATCAATACCTGAAGGATGCGCCATGCATTCGACTTTATCAAGCATCGTTAAAGGTGATTGAGTGCACACGTGGCCTTTGAAATGACCCGTGGTAGCCTACCAATTTCCCAAGTCAGTACTGCTATCCCCCCATACAAGTCTGATACCTATTCAGCGCCTCTGTAGGGATGGAAAGTTTTGGTGAGCCTTTGGCGCTGGATTAAACGATCGAGCACGTGTGTGCCGCTCTAACCACTCCGCTAGACGCACCCTGACTTACTATTATGCCAATATAAAATCCTACTAAATTTACTATTTTTGCGGTAATTATATTGCAGCACATATCGAAAAGGCGTCGTTCAAAAGTTATTTTTAGGCTTTCGATGGTATAGGAGGGATGGTCGCCCATTCTGGATATCCACCAAATGGTGTATTGCATTTGGATGCCGATGAGAAATGGTCATTTGGTGAATTAACGGGGATCGATTTACGTTATGTAAGTTTAACACTACATTATTGCTCACAGTAAGATTTCTCAAGAGATTAAAGTTCAGGTTTCAGTTTAAAAGTTTGATGCTTCATCAATACCTTCATACACTTATTTATTGTTGGCGCATATTTTTTTGGAGGAAAGATTTCAGTTTTGCAATCATTTGAACAAAGAATTTTTAGCACGTCTGAACTTATTAAAAAGCCTTTTTTGTTAATGAGATATGGTGAAAAGTTTGGATGACGAATTCTTCTTTGAAATCAACTAGGTGTTGATAAAATAACCATAACCTTCACCCAAGTTAAAATTTGATGTCTCCACGGTAGCTTCATAGCTGATATATTCAAATTGAGGCTTTGATTCACGAGATTGGCCACCTACTTGGACTGCGTCATTCACGCAAGCGTATGTCTATCATGAATAAATTTTATCGGTGAGCCGTTAGAAAAGTTGATCACAGTACTCGTTTCAAATACTTTGGAAGTTCGAGGTATAACATGCATATAGAATAGTGAAGGGTGAATTCTCAAACAGTCTGTTGACATATTGCATGTGGCAGATGAATTCCCATCATTAAATGTTAAAAAGAAGAGATATATCAAGGTAATATGAAACGAGCGCAAGTGGCACTCATAACAACAATGAGAGGCACCGAATCGTCATATCATTCTGACTTTTCAGCAAGTTACCCAGCGGATTTCATCATCTTCCAAGTGTCGATATACACTCGATACAGCGACTGTACGGAGTCACTGGAAAGTATTCATATGATTTGACTGGTCTGTAGAAAATACCACAATTACCATACCAACCTCGTCTTTGTTGTTGATTTTATTAAGTAAACAAAGAGCTTTATCTCATAGTAGTACTGCTTCTCCCGGTATGTAATATCACTACGCGTTTCGAATGCTCAGCATCACTCGCCCTCAAAGAACAGTAAGAGCTGGTCATTTTGCTTCACACTAATCTTCAACAAAGGAAAAGCCTGCAACACTAAATTAGATTAGGTAAGAAAAATGTATCCTTCAGACAGGAAAGATAAGTGCTTAAATCAATGCCATGATGTTATCTTGAATTACTCAAAGGCGCCTAATTCTGTAGAATCTGAGAATCTGGGACACGCGGCAAATGGAAGGTTTACATAATTTTTCATGGAAATGAAGATGTTTCAACAGGTGTTGAATAATTTGTCATAGAAGCAGAAAACCATAATACCCTACTGGAAAAGGAATATAGAAATAGTTCAATTTTTTGACACTTTTCGTAGAGCCTATTCAAACAGAGGAGACAGGAACAAGATATATGCTAATCAAAACGAAAGAAACAAGTACGTCAAGTAGTCGAGAATTGAAAAATGAGCTATGGACAAATCGATCTCAAAATTCTTTCGACGGAAAGGCAAAAATTATTCGAAAGAAATTCACTGAAAAAGGATGGACGACCATAGCGGCCGTTTTTGAGCAAATTTAGAGAAAAAAAATTTTCGCGATGGAGACGTTCCCTTTCTCTCTTAGACTTTTACTAATCACTCGACTACTTAAACTCAGCGGTTTCTTTCTATATGATATTTTTTGATGTAGAGTGATGTGCGAAACGAAAGTGTAGAAAGAGCGACGTGCAAAATGGGCGTCACTAGTGTAACGGATAGAGCACGTGCTCTCGGAAAGAGTAAAGTGCTGGTTGTAGTCCCGCCTGACGCGGAAGTTTCGCACATCACTCTACATCAATGGGTGTATATTTGAAATATCGTACCACCGCTAGAGCAGGTAAAATAAAAAGAATTTCATCTGACATTTTCAAATATCTTATTTATCAATCTCGCGTATCAGGTAAATCATAAGACGAACTGCTGCTGATTGATAATGACGAGGTCATGGGAAAGTCTTTCTCATAATATTATTGCGCTGTGTACTAACTGATAATAATACCAACAGCTGCAGAATAGATTACACGGAGAAGTGTGCATCGTCAACGAGTGATTAGCATAGGAACCATCATTTATATGAGGACATTGTCGAGTGAGACGCTTCATTCAAGCTATCCTCTTACAAATGAAGGCTTATCACAAACAACAACGAAAACGTGGATCCACAACGAGGACAAACGACTGCGGATAATTGGCACGAATGATCGGCTTTGAAGAAGACGATTGCGTCGAAACGTAAGGCGAATAAATCCTAGTTATCATTCTCGTGTGCCACTCAAGTCATAATCACTCTTTGATGCACTTTAGTAGCAAAAACAACATAACGTTTCACCTTCGGCACGTACTTTTTTGCTCGATTGTGATTCGTGGGTATTTTTTAACAGAGTCTCAGTATTTATCCGACAACTGGGAAACGATGATTGAAGAAGTGGGTTTGATTTCCAAATTAGTCTCCATGGAACCAAAAATAATGTCAGTTTCGCACATAAAGATATATGGATAAGAAAACATTATGATGTAGAAGATATTGTGATGTATCAGAATGTTTGAACAATATAAAATTTTTTTGAAACGAAGAAAAAATTCCCAAGCAATTAGCGTATTCAGAAGTTTTCCAAGAAAATTCTCCGCTCCAAAAAGTTATAGGTTTCTCGTAGTGGGATTATAGAAGAGAGCTTGTTCCACCGTACTAGAAGTACTAGCTTTTACTATCGCTTCTTATTGACGCTACGAACTTACGAAGAATCCGTTGTAAAGTTAAAGCAACGGCCAATTGCTTCGAGTAAACATAATCTTTCTTACATAGGACATAGAACACAGACGCATAACGAAGTGAATTGCGGCATAGAAGTCACAATCCTTGCGCAAGAACATAAGACACAACGCGAAAGTTTTTAGAAACGTTAATGGAATAACACCACCAATTCAACTACGAACCGCTGAGAAGAATGTCTTGTAATCTGAAGATTGTAATGTAACTCATAAAAAGCAGTGAGTATGGTGGAAGTTGCTCGTGAGATGAATCAACATATAAAATTACTCGTGATATAAATCAGTATATCAGACAGTTATTTTGACGGGAGCGGTACATTACGAGTACACGTAATCTGTGCCTGATCTTCTCCACTTCAGTAATAGATGGGAGACTTATAAAAAACAGTGAGTACGTTGAAAGTTGATTTTATGTTTGATGCGATTTAAATCTGGGTCTGGTGATCTTTTTCAAAAGAGTGATGGAGGTGTGTGACTGACCAAACTGTGGACGTTGAACTAAACTACACTTTCAGCCTTGAAGCAATGGAAAGTATGGTTGCACGTTTGAAAAAAAAAAAACCACGTTTACAGAGTACCTATTTCTATTCATTATTGTACACTTACACTATCTAGGCGACAAAATGCATCTCCGGCAAAATCACGTCATAAATGAAAAACTTGCAACATCAGAATATAACCTATTTACTATACCAGTGGCTGACGTTCCACGTGCTTCTAATTTTTCGAAGTCGTTTTGTTTTTCATAGGTTCTTCAATTGTTATTATAAAAGTTCTTCCTCGCTCAAAAATGACTCTTTGCTGTCGATTTCTAATAACAGCTAAAGGACCTATGAAGAAAAAATGGCACTGAAAAAGGGTAAACCGCTAAGACGTCGATCTGTATTGTACTGGATAAATCTTGTTAACGTTATCTAGTCTGCTGGCCAAGAAAGCAGTGAATTTTGTGATCAATCTAAAATATGGAAAGTAGGTTCTGGCAATAGAAACTACTTGTATGCATAATGCAGTATTTTTGCTTAATCAAAAGATCCCAGGTTGATAAAAACAGCTTTTATTTATTAGAACAATAGCACAGTACAGTAACATTACCATGGCTGACGTTTTGGCGGTTTCTCCTTCTTCAGAGCCTACAAGAGTCGAGCTGATATGCAATCGACGCACTCAAACACTTTTATAACCAAAATAAAGAAAATTTAGCACATAAGCATTGTATCGCATTGTGAACAGCTTCGTTCATAAACTCACGGTTTTATTGTTCCGTGGTCCACCAGGTTTTATGTAGAGAAGGCGCAGCGACCTTGGCATGGGTGAAGACGGTGCATGGCGCAGATCGAAAAATCAACTGAGAAATGGCGCGAGGTTACATGTAATAAGGAGAATCTCATCTTTTCGATTCATTTTCGGATTTCGGCATGGATTTAAGATGCTTTGGGAGTTCTTTGCGTCAAGATCCTATGTTCTGATAATCATTTCTTGAGCCACTCATGTCAGTGGTCTGTCAAGGAGGGCTGACTTATAGAGCCCGATACACGTGTTTCGATCTTGCGATCTCGTCAGTCGGGTAGTGTGGAGACTGGAGCACCCAGAGAGATTAGCAAAAGACGAGAAAGGGTAACTGTCCGACTGAAGAGATCGCAAGATCGAAACACGTGTATGGGGCTCTATAAGCAGCCCTCTTTGACAGACCACTGATATGCGTGGCTCAAAAAAATGGTTATCAGGCACATTGAAATTTGAGCTGTGGTCTTAAGAAAACACTTGAATTGAAAGATCAAGATAGTCAGTTGACGGTTCTGTTACATGTGCTCTGCGACCGCCTAAAGCCATGCAATGGACAATCAATCACTCTGAAAGAAGGTCACGATGACTCTTCCACAGTACGTTGAGTGTATAAGTTTCGTCGTCGATTCTTCTACATAAGGGGTAGATTCCCGAGGAACTGGCTGAACGAAAAGGCGCCGTGCAACTGACGAGACTGGAAGGCCAAAACACTCCTGCACTATGTAAGCGCCCATAGCACACCTCATAGAAGGTTCAAAATATGTTGACAGATCTTATGATACAACTAATACCGCGGGTTTTATAAGTGAGGTTCTCTTTGGTTATATGGGGACAAATGAAAAGTCGGACAGCAACTTTTCATAGGTCTTCTTTTCGATGTTAAGGTGTCATAAAAGTGTCATCGATCGATCGCCGCGCCCGTAGGTTAGCCGGTAAAGAAGCCGCCTAATATGTGAAACTTGTCCTTATTTCCCTTCTAAACCATAGTGAACCAGTTTTCCAAAAAATAAACACAGCGTTGAATCACTGAAACTCACGCTATCGAATGACTAGTAATGTTATGAAGAAAGAGCTCAATTCGGCGTGATGCAAAACAAAAGTTTTCTTTCTCTTACAGCGCTGTCAAAAGAGTTTCCGAGAAGCAAACACATTTCCTAGTTCTTTGAGACTTGTGCTAACGGAAGACTACTAGCAGTCTAGGAAAGGAGTTTGAGGAAGGATGTCTCGCCGCACCCACCTCACAGTCCAGATTGGGCGCCGTCAAATCATGATCTTTTCCTTTCAATGGAACATTCCCTGCGTGGACGCGGATTCGGCACTTTGATCAAGTTAAGAGGCATGACAGGAGTTGTTTAATTCTAAGCCCAAGGAATGATATTTCGAGCAGATTCGGAAGCTTGCAGAGCGTTGGCAGAAGATCGTGAATAATAATGGTCTCTCATTTGAAAACTAATATATGCATAAATTTTGAATTTCCAGCGAGTGTTAAGAAATTTTGTCGTCAATTTATTAGCTAGCAAATAGCAGACCAATGTTTTCAAAAACTCACCGTAGCCTTAATTTAGGATAAATAATGAATACCTCCTCAGATTGATGACCACACACGAGGTTGTAACATTTATAATAATCTTGTACACGCTCATCAGTTAGGAAGATAGTCTTTGTGAAAGCGATATGGTTTTCGTAGCGGAGCCGTGTCGAATTTTCGAACGAGAACCTCGCTCCGCACTGCCGCTCTTATACCACGACGATTGCTGGTAATTGGCTGCTGATAATGATGAGCATTCATAAAGACTTCCATTCCGTGATAAACGGAGTAATATCAGTCCAGTTACCGAAGAAATTTTGGTATAGTTCCCCAAACCAAACAAAAAATTCAACTCTCTGAGAGCTTAGGACTTTTAGCATTCACTCGATAACCTAAATAACAGGAACTTCAATACTATGGGGCGAAGGGTATGGAAAACCTTGGAGCACTGTTGTGATACTATGAAAATGATACTATATTTCACACTCCAAGCGTATTTCTTGCTCGGTTAGGGTTTGCAATATGGTTTTTCGACAGGCTCTGGAAGGCTATTCCATAGCGCAAATTTTGGTGATTTTGAAGCTAAATTTGCGTTTTGGAAAGATCTCCACAGCGCACACAAAGAGCAAAAAATTACGTCTCGTACTCTTGGGCTTAGGCTTAAGCTGAGGTTTAGCGTTTCTTTGGCTGTAGAAAGAAAAAGGAAGGCTTTCGGCGTTGATCATTTGTTGAAAGATGTTTCGTGCATTCTACTTTATCTAGCATCATTTGATGTGAGCAACTGCATATCTGGCCTTTACAATGATTCGCGGTGGGTCTACCGACGTATGAAGTCAGTGCTCTTCTCCGCCCAAACAAGTCTGGTACGAGCTCACCGACCTCGGAGAGATGAAAGATTTGTAGAACCCTAAGCGCGTGATCGAACCACCGACCATCGATTGATTGACCACGTGTTTGTCTCTATTTTCCTCTAATCACTGCAGCACGCACTTGATTTGGCAATATCAAGTAAAAGTAAGAGTCTAAGCCCACAAAACGCTGAAACATATCCTCTTTCTTTCACAGTCTATATGAGAAAAACCCAAATTTCTACGAGAAAAGAAAATCCCTAAATAACGGAAATTGCATCCTTTCAAGGCGGTTTAAGATTGCTTCGAGCAGCGCGATTCGACAGACACAATAATGCGCGCCGGGAGTGAAACTCAATTTTATTTCCACTGCTACAGCTCAATGAGAAGAAACTCTCAAAAATCATCATTAGCATTGAAGCTGCCCGAAATTTGAGATATGCAATGACAAAAAAAGCAGAAAAGACCTTGTCTTTAAAAGGTTGAAAAAGGTGCTGAGATAAAGGAAATGCGGCGAAATTTTCCATGACAACACCCTGCAAACTAAACAGGCGTAATTAAGTTTCTTTATTATTTGAGCTATGTTTTCGGGTTTACTTATAAGTACAAGCATTATATAGTATGAAGAATAAACTTCATAATTGGTAGCATTTACAACTCTGCTGCAATTAGTGAGAATACCTGGCTCATTTGTCATTAAACGTTGTACGCGTACAAAGCCCTCACATATGGTACAAAGCCTTCACATAAGGTCCTTATAACGACTATTAGAAAATGAGACCATTTGATCGCAGATGAAAATTCTATTTGTTTACCTGCTGCATTTAGAGAAGCGGTCTTTTCGGGATACAAGCACAACGTTCCGATCAAATACGATTACGCTATTGAATGATTTCTAATAGTCCAAAGAAAAAGCTCTGTCCAGCGAGAAATATGCGAGTCTGCAACGCAAAAATTTCCTCGACGTCAAAAAAAGTCTTTCTTGAAAACCGGCGACGTGAGGCTGTAGCTTCAAGTCTCGGCTTTCGGAAAATTACTAATATTTCCACAAAAACTTCTTTTCTAAAGAATGAGATCGGTTTTCCATTTCTCCCATCATAACTGAAAAGAAAGGGCGCATGTGGCGCAGTTGTTAGAGGAGCCCTGCGTCGCATACGAGGTCAATGGTTCGGTCTTGCGCTCATGACTTACCAAGCCATTGATCCCTCCGCGGTCGATAAATCGGTGCTAGACTGGTCTCAGACTTGTCTGGGAGCAGCAATGTCTCGATACAGCGGAAGCCACCGCGAATCATTGTAAAGGCCAGATGTGCATTCAACCACGAAGTTAAAAACTGAGGAGGAATGGATGGCACATACCTCAGGGATTGATCAACGCAGAAAGCCTCAAAGATTTTAACTGAAAAGAACCAAATTATGTTTTACATTGGCCACACCTTCATTTTTATCCCTCGCATAATTCGCTGGAACCACGGAAAGCATATAAACGTGTAGAAAAAATCTTGCAGTATCTGAGTTAATCGTTTTATACGGAGTTTCCTTCAGAGCGGGGAAAAATTTGCAATTGAATAACAAGTTGCACACCACATGTCTAATTCTCCGTTCCCCGCTTCTCTGTTTTTAGATTTGCCAGTATCAACCTCAATGATTATGTTAAGCTCGATTTTATTTTTCGTGCAACACTGCAATAAATCGATGTTTTCAGAAAATAAGAACATCGTTGGAATCACTAGAACTTACGCTATCGAGCGATTACTAACAATCTAAAAAAAGAGTCCTGTCCGGAGAGGTGTAAAGCACAATCTTTTCTCACTCCTACAGCGCTATCATAAAAGCTTTTCCAACAAGCAAAAACATTTTTGAAATGTTCAGGAGTTGTGCTATCGAAGGAGTACCAGCACTATAAGAGAAGAGTTTTGCCCAGCGAAATATAAGCGAGATAAGAAAAAAAAAAAGGCGTGTCTGAAGACATAGTTTTTATTGGGGCGTCATAGACGGTTGTTTTGAGATACCGGCCACGCACGGCTCTAGTCAGAGATTTAAGCTTTCAAATTATTACTGATACTCATATGAAAAGTTCCTGTCTAGCGAAAGGGATCGATTTTTGATTTGTCGCCTTCTAACATATAAGTACTCAAATACATTTACTGTGCTCTCACGTTGGTAGCAGTGATGTATAGGAGGCAGAGCAGACCGTACAGCGTTGCCACACTGAGAGCTGGAGATGCGGAGGTGGTTGGTTCACGATCTCGAAGGGCTAAGTACAGACCAATCGTGCAGAGACCACATGGGCTGCGATTTTGCGAGAGATTAAATCAAGAATACGTATCAATGTTGTCGTTAAAAACGTAAAAGAAGTATGTCACATGGCCTACGGAAAATCATGATTTGGGCCCATCCGTAATACAAAAATGGAATAGTATTCAAAAATATGGACTACGCATTTCGACTAGACGTTCTGAGTGCCCGTGTATTTCAATATACATCGTTCAAGCGCTCAAGGGGCCATACGCAAATTTCTCAACCGGTTAACTTTCGCGGACCTCAAGTGGGTGTGTCCACCAGCGTGGAAACGACTCCACCTCCTTTGTCCCGATTAGTCGCCGACTACAGTAGTGCTTTTCGTTGCAAGACCCAGTCCAAAATTTAGCTGCTGGTCTTGCAACGAAAAGCAGTAGTGTAGTCGGCGACTAACCGAGACAGAGGAGGTGGAGTCGCTGCTTGCAGTATGAGCCCACGTCATTGCTGCATAAAAGAGCGTTGGGAGGCTGCTGTGAAAATAAATTGAGCGCTGGATTCTAGGTCTACTAATTTGTCAGTAACTTCCTTGAAGGTGCCTGTGCTGCTCTTCTCCGTCTAACACCTTTTTATATTGTTCCCCATGCTCAGTGAATGTTCAAAATACGCTTACGGAGCCGTCTCTGTTCAGAACGTGAACCAGTCACAAAAACGAGAGTTCAGAAATTAATCACTGTTCCTAGGACTGTTCGGCTTGTACGATATTGTCATCAAAATCTTGGTTACAGCACCGTTATCACTACCCCATTTTTCAACCCTTTAGAGGTAAAATCTTTCTCGCTCTTTTTCGTTTTCTCCTCAGTTTTTTTGGTCTTCAATGGCATGAATCTAAGCGATTCCAAAGCTAAATTTTTTATTTTTCGAAAAGGCCTTATTAGATCGGTGTAGCTGCAAAAATGAGATCACTTCTCACAGTCGACGCGGCTTATTTGTTCGGTTAGGGTTTGTGGATGGTCTTTAATAGACTCTTAGTAGTTATTTGATTGCGTAATTTCGGGTGATTGATACGGAAGAGTTGCGAATGTTGCAAAAATTCCCTCCACACACCCTAGCCCCGCGCAAAATTGCGCCGAGTGGGAGTCTCATTTTTTTTACTACTACGGACCTTTTCAGAAAACTAGCGCACTTTCAAGATCACGAAGACTTCAGCTATGAAATGAGTTCTAAGAAGGTGTCAAAAAAGAGAAAAAGGTTTTTTTTCGTAAAAATGGGCTGCGCCACCGACGTGACAAATCTTCTTCGGCTACCTAGAGCTGATATCCATCCGGCTATCCCAGGACGGATAGTTCTCATGAATGCTTATCATTATCATTGTCGACATTCAACAATAAAAATTGAGTGCTTATCATTATCAGCCGCCAATCACCAGCAAACGTCGTGGTATAAAAGCGGCAGTGCGGAATGAGGTTCTCATTTAGCTGGTGCTCCACTTCCCAAGATACGACACGGCTCGACTGCAAAAACTATATCGCCCCTATAAAGACTATCTTCCTAAACTAATGAGCCAGGCACGAGGTTGTTAGAAATGTTACAACCTCTGTGTGGCCATCAATATAAGGAGGTATTCATTATTTATCCTAAATTAAACTACGGTGAGTTTTTGGAAATATTGGTTGGCTATTTGCTAGCTAATAGGTTGACGACAAAGTTTCTTAACAACCGCTGAAAAATCAAAGTTCATACATGGAGTCAAGTAAGAACAGCACAGCAATTACTATTCTTCAAAATGAAGACCATCATTATTCTCGATCTTCTTTGAACGATCTGCAAGCTTCCGGATCTTCTCGAAATACTATTCCTTGGGTTCTGAATCAAACAACGCCTGACCTGCCTCTTCAACTTAGTCGCTTGTATAACTTAGAGAGTTGAGTGGTGAACAAAAACACTCAACTCTTCAACTCTCTAAGTTATATAAGAACATGATAACACTGCGAGAAAAGCGGTGAAAATACTGTAATTTCGAAGTATTAGTAGTGAAAATAGCTATCAGCTCAACGGGTTTATAAAGCGAAATCGCATACCCGACCAAACCTGTCAAAGGTTGGTGGGTGATAGCTAACATTGAGATGTAGAAGAATGAGTGGTCGGGCAAATGTGCCTAAGTGGTGTGGTGGTAGAGCACGCGTCCCCGGATAGGATGAAACGTGGGTTCGATTCCCGTCTGAGGCCGTGTTTTTGTTCACCACTCAACTCTCTAAGTTATATAAGAACATGATAAGACTGCGAGAAAAGCGGTGAAAATACTGTAATTTCGAAGTATTAATCGCTTGTCTTGAATCTGCGTCCACTTAGGGAATGTTCGAGTGAACGGAAATTTAGTGATTCCAACGTTATGTTTCTGTGATTCCAACTGTGTTTATTTTCTGGAAGAACCGTTGCACTGCAATGTGTCAGGCAAAATAAGATCAAGTTTCACATGTTGGGCGACTTGTTTATCGAATAATCTGCGAGCGGGACGATCGATCGAGTACCTGGCGGGTTAGACATGTGGAGTGCAACTTGTTATTCAACTGAGAATTTTTTCTCCGCTTTGAAGGGTACTCCACATCAAACAGTTGAGTCAGATAGTACGAGATTTTCTCTAACGTTCAAATGCTTTTCGTGCTTCCAGCGAATTATGCGCGTGATAAAAATGAAGGGGCGACCTATGTAAAGTATTTTAGTTTAAATTCGACAACGTCATAGAAGGGTGTTTTGGAAAAACCGATCACGTACCGTTCTAGTCACAGACTTAAGTATTCGAATTATTACTAACCCTCCAATGAAAAATTCCCGTACTGCAAATGAGGTCAAATTTCCACCTTTTTCCCTTATGATCAAAAAGAACTTCAAATTCTTTTTCAAACTTTGGTCGTTCGTATGGCTGTGCTTGTTTTGTTGATATTTTTAGAAACTCACCGTAATTTCGGCTTGATTTAAACAATGAGTTTCTCCTTATGTTGATGAGCACAAAGGGGCTGTAATATTAATAGCAACCTTGTGTATACTCATCAGTTTAGGAAAATAGTCTTTACAAAAGCGATATGGTTTTTGTAGTCGAGACGTGTCGAGTCTTGAGAAGTGGAGTATCGGTCAAGTGAGAACCTCACTCGGCGGCGTCGCTTTTGTACGCGACGATTGCTGTCGATTGTCGATTGAAACGAGAAGTGATAAGACTATCCTTCCTGTGACAATTGGAGTTATAGTTGCTCCACGTAGCAGAAGAAAATTTGTACAACTTCTTCATTTAAACTCGCCCTGCAACCCTTTGTGAAGAAAGTCCTTTCCACTTTTGCAGACTTTTAGCACTCATTCGATGACATAAATCCGGGCGATTTCGATGCTATAACGAATTTTCATTGAGAGAACTTAAAGCTTAGTATCAAAGAAAATAAGATCTTGTTTCTCACTTAAAACGCGTATTTTACTCAACTAAGACTTTTGTATGCTTTTTACCAGACATACAGAAGCTAACTGATATGATTAATTTTGAGTTTCTGAAGCTAATTTTGAGTTTTGAGAAGGTCTCCACAGAACGTTGGAAAAGCAATGAGAAGATTATGTTCCACATTCCTTGCTTAGGCTTAAGCTGATGCTTAAAGAACATAGCGAGTTTACTTGGCAATAACAAAAAAAGTATCCTGGGATCAACTCTGAAAGATGAATCATGCATGCATTTATCTTCATCCACTATCGTTTGAGGTGACTGAATGCATATTTGGCCTTTACAATGGCTTGCGCTGGCCTACTGATGTATCAAGTTAGTGCTCCTTTGTTCCCAAACAAGTCTGGCATCACTTTTTCGACCTAAATTAGATCATGGACCACATATGTGTTGCAGAGCACCCTCAACCAGTGTGCCACACGCGCTCAATTTAGCAATATGAAATGAAGATAGAAGTCTGAGCCCATAGAGCGATAAAGCATAGTCTGTGTCTCTTCCAGAATTTTGATAATGGATTACCTGGAATTCCACGGAAAGAAGAAAAGTTCTCCAATTCAACGAAAATCGTGTCCCTTGGAGGCGGCTTTGAGATCGCTGAGCACAGCGCGTTTGAAGAGACGCGGTAATGCGCGCTGCATGTGAAACTCAATATTGTCTTCGTTGCTACATCGCACTAGAAAGGTCTTTCTAGAAGCTATGTAGAGCGCTGAAATTTGCGAGATTCAAGCTATTCAATGAGTACTAAAAGCCCAAAAAAACGAATAAGGCCTTACCGCAAAGAGCCATAATTGAACTAAGATGAAAGATTTCTACTGGAAATTTTTACGATAGCCTTGCGCAAGGTGAACAATAGTCGTAAGGATACTGATTATTCTCTGATCTGTGCTTTCATATTTAACTACAAGTGCGAGCATCATATGGAAATGATGGATAAACATAACACGTAGCAATTACTTGTGCTGCAATTAGCGAGAATAGCTAGCACGTTTATCGCTAATGTCGCCAAACACACAAAACCTTTTTAATCCACAAATGGTCCTCATATACCGACTACCGGATGGTGTAAGGATGGATAAATCATTGAATAACGAAGTACTTTCAGTCTTTTGCGTTACCCGCACCCTGTTTCGACGTCCTCGGAAAAACGCATTTCTTATTTTTTTAGAGTTTTAGTAATTGTTTGATAGCTAAAATCTCGAGAAGTTTATTAGTGCATTTTATTTCACAAAAGGCCTTTTTTGAGGCTATGTTAGTGAGAATAAAGTTATATTTTACACTCGGGCATTTATCGCTGGACGAAGCTATTTCCAAACTTTCAGTGGTCTTTCGATAGCCTTAATCTCGACGGTTGCAGTGGTGCACTTGGTTATTCGAAAGGACGTTAAAATACTCTGTAGCAGCCAAATGAAGATTGCGTTTCGCACCCGGCGCACACACTTTGCTTCGGTACGTCGATGGGATTATGCAATATTCCTACAAAGCCATCGCGCTTTTAGCAATATAACGGTTGTTTGCGGAACCGAATACTCTTTGGGCTGCTACTGCGCATTAAGTTGTCTTTTTCAAAAATCAGATATGTCATTGAAATCGTCAAGATTTGAGCCATCGAGAGATTACTAATCTTGAGAAGAAGTATAGCCAAGTGGAAATGTTTGAGTGTGAAGAGTAATTTTATTCTTACTATTTCAATGCAATAAAAAGACTATTTTAGAGATAAAGTACACTATTGGGATTTTTGTTATTCAAGTTGTGAAATGACAACTGAAATTCTAACAAGGCAGAAAACGCGTTCTCTCTGTTCGTGTTGTTGTTTAATTGTTTATTTATCTAATTATTTCTTTATACACTTGGCGCATGCACACTGCTGTAATGGTGATTCAATGCATTCGCTAAGGTGACCTGAGGCGACAAAAACGAAACAACATTTTGGTAAGCAGTTCAGTTGGGCTGAAGACTCGATAGGGTACCAGTTGACTGCAAGAAATATAGGAGAAAACTTCTGTGCAGCAAAATAAATTGCAAAAAAAAATTTCACCCATGGAATTTTACTTTACACTCTTGCAACTTTACTAATAACACCTCGAAGTGTCACCCGTCGCATAAATGTTATAATGAAGCTGTCAAGACGTTCGCCGTGAATGAGATTTGAAGCAGTATTCTTCTGGATAAGCACGAAAAGCGAAATTTTTTCTTTTGTATTTTCGTGTTCTGATTCCGTGTGAAAAGCCTTCCGATTTCCTGTTTTGAAGTCTGCGCAGTGGGCTCCTGTTAGGAGCTTTTGTTGTGAGGGTTCGATCTAATGCACCATGCTGCACCCGTGCATGAACTTCAACGTGATATAAACTATTCTTAATTGTCGACACAAGTCAGAAACCAGATCTTCTCCTTTGCTTGTGGTATAATCTTTTGGTAACATTTTTTCATAAGCGTCTTCTATAGTGCTTAAATGGTCATTAATATTGGAAATTTCAATATGGTAACGTCCGAATTTCGAAAATATATGCCGGACGAAGAGGCTTATTTAGAACAAAGCGGTCGGAAAAGAGGAAACGATGTTTTGTATTGGAGTGCCTGTGGATAAGGTGACCGAATTCAGAGTCTAATACTCTAGGCAGACGGCACAGAATAGGGGGTAGCAACTCGTTGAAGACATCTCTTTTGTAGTTCATCTTGTCATAACAAAAAGGTTGATCTCTCTAGAATCTAAAGCAATATTGAGCTCTCTTGAAATCGGACATTTCAAGTGAACAACCGTGGGCATTGGTGCATGTATCTTCGATAGTGAGAATTCGGTTATAACCCATGGCAATTCAAAGGTGTCGAAATCGCAAAATTCCGAGAACATCACTCTAACCACGAGTTGCAGATTACCTCCCCACTTTAGTTTTTCCTAAGCTTACAAGCTTTTGAAATTTGCTTGTAACGAATTGTCAGTTAGTCACCCATCAGTTATTGGATGACATTAATCACATCTATCACAAAAAAACCCGACCATCAGATGATCTTTTTACAAAGAGAGATGATGTCTATAGGAGAAGGACCAACTGTGACATTCCAGAACAAATAACATAGAAAAGAAAGCGAATAAGGATATCAAAAACATGCACATCTTTCAGCCATAAAATTTATAGCGATTGAAAGCTTGTTACACAGCGGTCAACTCAGTCACATGTTAATTTCTCAAGGCTGAAATAGGGCTATAAGCATTGATGTCAATTCATAGATAGGCATTGAAATCAACTCAAAATATGCATGAAATCAAGTCCAAAATACAAATATTCTCCGGCCACGATGGGTTCATAAACCGTTGCCATAAAAAAAACTGTTCAAGAAAACGGTGAAAGGATGAGCCATTTATGACTCATGTAGGCTCGAATATATCAAACAACAGTTAAAATAAGCCAACCTTTTGAGGGCGATAAGGGTCATCTCGACACTCAATATTTCAGAGTTTTCTTTTTCGTTAAACAAGGCTTTTTATCTAGAATTTAAGCAGTCATTCGAAAGCTCAAATGTTGGCGATTTCCACACTTTGCTAGGTTCTTGAGAAAGCCTTTGTAGGACGCTGTAGCAGAAAAAGTGATATTATGCTTCACACTCGGCTTACCTTATTTGTTCGGCTAAAGTGTCTGAATCGCTTTTTGTTGAAGCACATTAAGGTCATTCCGTAGCCCAAATCTTGGCTAACTCGATGTTTGAACTGATCTTCAAAATGGTTTCTGCAGCGCACTGTGAGAGCAAAAATAAAATTACGTTTCACATTCACAGTTTCTTTGCACATAAGAGTTACATATGTGCAAGAAATATGCAGAATTGGAGAAAAAGTCATGTTCTAACAGAATGGTGTAGAAAGCTTGAAGTATTCCCAGAAACAAAGAAAAAAATCCTTGTTTAAGAACGAAAATCGCGCGCCACTGACGATATGATTGCGCCGCCATCTGCAAAGCGCTAAAGTAAAGTTCTGCTGACTGATAGTCCGAATACAAACGTTAGCAATTAAGCCTATAACAATATGCCTGATAATCATTATTTGAGCCACGCATGTCAGTGGTCTGTCAATGAGGGCTGACTTATAGAGCCCGATACACGTGTTTCGATCTTGCGATCTCGTCAGTCGGGCAGTTGCCCTTTCTCGTCTTTTGCTAATATCTGTGGGTGCTCCAGTCCCCACAATAAGAGTTAGCGACGACGTACGTTTTACACTCTATGTCCAGTGAAGAACTCACCAAACACAGAGTGTTGTACACTCGAATGCTCGTGGCTAGTATTACTATCAGTATTATCACAACAATTACTATCTTTTTAAATGAAGACCATCATTATTCACAATCTTCTTTGAACGATCTGCAAGCTTCCGGATCTTCTCGGAATACTATTCCTCGGGCTCTGAATTGAACAACGCCTGACATGCCTCTTCAACTTAATCGATTGTCTCAAATCTGCGTCCACTTAGAGAATGCTCGAGTGAACGGAAACTTAGTGATTTCAACGCTATGTTTCTGTAATTCCAACTCTGTGTTTAATTTCTGGAAGGACTGCTGCACTGCAGTGTGGCGGGCAAAATAAGATCAAGTTTCACATGTTCGGCGACTTATTCATCGGATAATCTGCGGGCGGGACGATCGATCGAGGACCTGTCTAGTTAGACATGTGGAGTGCAACTTGTTATTCAACTAAGAATTTTTGCTCCGCTATGAAAGGCACACCACATAAAACGATTGAGTCAGATAGTACGAGATTTTCTCTACACATTCATATGCTTTTCGTGCTTCCAGCGAATCATACGCGCGATATAAATGAAGAGGCGACCTATGTAAAATATTTTAGTTTGAATTCGACAACGTCATAAAAGGGTGTTCTGAAAAACCGGTCACATACTGTTCTAGTCACAGACTTTAGTATTCGAAGTATTACTAACACTCCCATGAAAAATTCCTGTAATGTAAATGAGGTCAAATTTCCATTTGTTCCCTTATGATCATAGAGGACTTCAAATTCTTTTTGAAACTTTGTTCCTTCGCATGACTGTGCTTGTTTTGTTAATATTTTTAGAAACTCACCGTAATTTCAGCTTGATTTAAACAGTGAGTATCTCCTTATATTGATGAGCGCACGGGGGCTGTAACATTAATAGCAACTTCGTGTATACTCATCAGTTTAGGAAGATAGTCTTTACAAAGGCGATATGGTTTTTGTGGTCGAAACGTGTCGAGTCTTGAGAAGTGGAGTATCAGTTAAGTGAGAACCTCACTCGGCGGCATCGCTTTTGTACGCAACAATTGTTGTTGATTGTCGACTGAAACGATAAGTCTTAAGACTATCCTTTCTGTGACAATTGGAGTTATAGTTGCTCCACGTAGCAGAAGAAAATTTGTACAACTTCTTCATTTGAACTCGCCGTGCAACCCTATGTGAAGAAAGACCTTTCCACTTTTGCAGACTTTTAGCAGTCATTCGATAACATAAATCCGGGCAATTTCAATGCTATGACGAGTCTTCATTGAGAGACCTTAGAGCGTAGTATCAAAGAAAATAAGATCCTGTTTCTCACATAAAGCGCGTTTTTTACTCAACTAAGACTTTTGCATGCTCTTTTATCAGACATTCAGAAGTCTTTTGAAAACATTCAGAGATATGATCAATTTTGAGATTCTGAAGCTCATTTTAAATATTGGAAAGGTCACCACAGAGCGTTGAAAAAGCAAGGAGAAGATTATGTTCCGTATTCGTTGCTCAGGCTTAAGCTGAGGCTTAGAGAACATAGCGACTTTACTTGGCAATGACAAAAAAAAGAAGGGTCTCGAGATCAACTCTTGAATGACGAACCATGCATATATCTTCGTCTATGATCGCTTTTGGTGACTGGATGCATATCTGGCCTTTACAATGGCTTACGCTGGCCTACTGATGTATCAAGTCAGTGACCTTTTGTTCCCAAACGAGGCTGGTATCACTTTGTCGGCCTAAATTAGATCATGGACCACTTATGTGTCGCACAGCACCTTTAACCAGTGTGCCACACGCGCTCAATTTAGCAATATGAAATGAAGATAGAAGTCTGAGCCCATAGAGCGATAAAGCATAGTCTGTGTCTCTTCTAGAATTTTGATAGTGGAAAACCTGGATCACTACGGAAAGAAGAAAAGTCCTTCAAATTACAACGAAAATCGTGTCCTTTGGAAACGGCTTTGAGATCGCTGAGCGCAGCGCGTTTAAGGAGACGCGGTAATGCGCGCCGCATGTGAAACGCAATATTGTCTTCGTTGCTACAGCGCACTAGAAAGGCCTTTCCAGAAACTGTGTAGAGCGCTGAAATTTACGAGATTTGAGCTATCCAAAGAGTACTAAAAGTCCAAAAAAATCGGAAAAGGTTTTACAGCAGAGGGCCATTAATGGACTAAGATGAAGGATTTCTACCGAAAATTCTCACGATAACCTTGCGCAAGGTGAACATTAGTCGTAAAAGATACTGATAAATCTCTGATGAGTGTTTTCGTGTTTAACTTTAAGTGTGAGCATCATGTGGAATTGATGATCAAACATAATTGGTTGCAATTACTTGTGCTGCAATTAGCGAGAATAGCTAGCAGGTTTGTCGCTTATGTCGTTAAACACACAAAGCCTTTTAATTCACATATGATCCTCTTATACCGACTAGCGTATGGTGCAGGATGGATAAATCATCAAATAACGAAGTACTTTTGGTACTTTGCATTACCTGCACCCTGTTTCGAGCTCCTCGGAAAAACGAGTTTTTACTTTTTTTAGAGTTGGGAATGAACTCTCGTTTTTTTATTTCAACTTACCATTCTTTCTATATCTTCCATTTGTCTTCTGTAGAAAAGAACAAATCAACACGTTCAACACATCTTTCTCTTCAGATCGTATAATGTTTCTCGTTTACTGCTCACATTTACATAGGCGTTGAAACATCAAACACTGGCCATTCATGCATATTCAAAAAAATTTGAAGGTCAAACATACTTGATGGTCAAATTCAAAGATTACAATCATAATCACCATTCATTTTTGGCCATTTTAAGGGTTTATTTACAATCGACCATCATAGAAATAGTTAAATAAATAATACTATCCACAAGTATTCACAAGAGTGGAAGCGTACAAGAGAAAATGATGAACAAGTCGGCAAACAGAGGTGCTTTCGATTACTTTGAGGTTTGGAATTCCGTGAACATTTAAAAGTAAATATAATGATTCCTAAGTAAACTGAGCCTCTTCACTATATCAGACAGCTACTTTTGATCTCTTGTCAAGTATTGCTGCAGACAAATCCTTCCGTTTAGCAGAGCTTTTTGCTACTAGTGGCATTGAATCGATGAAGCTCGACACTGTCTGTGTTTGAAATCGAGATGTATATATCGTTAGCCCTTCTTGACAGACCACTGACATGCGTGGCTCAAGAAATGATTATCAGGCATATTGAATTTCTGAGCTGTGGTCTTAAGAAAACACTCGAATCGAAAGATATGATATTTTGAATATACCAGCCAAAGCAATCGAGTGTACAACACTGTGTTCGGTGAGATTTTCACTGGACATAGAGTGTAAACGTTTGTCGTCGCTAACTCTTAGTGTGGGGACTGGAGCACCCACATAGATTAGCAAAAGACGAGGAAGGGTAACTGCCCGACTGACAAGATCGCAAAATCGAAACACGTGTATCATTCTCTGTAAGTCAGCCCTCCTTGACAGACCACTGACATGCGTGGCTCAAAAAATGATTATCAGGCATATTGAATTTTTGAGCTGTGGTTTCAAAAAACCACGAGAATCGAAAGATGTCTTATGTTCCTTTACAAGGCTAGCTACTTCTAATACGAAATCTTCTCCGTTATGTGTCTGTATCCTATGCTCGTCTAAGGATGTTTCGCTTAACTCTACGTTTATTGGCTATTGGCCAGGTGTTCTTCATACGGACACAAAGTTTACCGTATCGCCGATGCGCTCGTCTCCGCACTATTTACAAGAGATTAGGTAGATTGCACCTGAGCTTATGCAGTCATCTTCCCTACTGTTCAGGGATATCATGTCGTTTTTCGTCGTACATAGACGGTCATGGGTGGTTACGAACTACGTGGCGTTCGGGAGTAATCGGCAGTACTGCGATCACTTTTACCGACCTTCAAACCGGCCCTTTCAAGCAACTTTTCAAAGCTATACTTATTTCACTTAGGGTAAGATAATGGAATCTTGTTGTCGCTGCATTCATCGTTTGGGCTTTTTTCTCTTTTCTCTAGATCTGCCCTGAAGAGCTATGTAACTCGTTGTATACATGAACGTCGAGCGATCAAGAAATAAATATGTGCATAGGAACATTTATAGAAACGATCTAATGTCGTTCATCTCAATCCAAACAATTTATGACATAATTTAACTATATTTTTGCTTACAATGTCGCTTTATGTATGCCACATGTGTAAGAAAAAGGCACCCGAAGACAAGTAAAACAAAGGCGAAGAACAGATCGCTGCTGATTGAAAAGACTGAAAATGATAACGAGACATCACAAGAATGAAGAAAATGAGTTGAGACACGCTCTTTTCGTAGGCGAGCAAATGGAATGTGAAATGAGTTATGAATGTGTCAATGACATGGCAACTAGCAACAACGGTAACAAAAGATTTCCTTGCAAAAAAAAAAACAACTGTTTACTATCACCAAGGCTATAGACGGGCTCGTTAAGACATCAGACTGAATGGAGCCTTAGCGAAGAGGAAATCAAACAAAGGACGCAGTGTATGAACTCGTAGAGACAACCATAAAGCAGTAGTAATAAAATTAATAGGAAAAGGAAAAAATCCGTAAGGCAGGATTATTTGAATTCCAAAAGCACTGCAGTTTTTAGTGAGCGCAAAAAGTAATTAGAAATGTAAGACTGGTATCTATGAGACAACTGAGGAGACCGTAGATGGGAACAAGTTGTTCGCCTTGCAGAGCGGTCGTCGAGTAATTGTACAGACAAGTACGCTCAGACAAATCAACGTTGTTATGCATATGCCGGAGGCGACAATAGTCTGCACGCATACCAACCTTGTGTCATCTCTCGCCTCTTTCAACACATCTTGATGTGAACTACCTGGAAGAGCAGTGTGAAGAAAGGACGCTTGAGGAGTATTGACTCCAAGAACGCTAGCTCATTACCTAACTCACTACAAACTTATGGAATAAAAATTAACTAACTTGTCACGCGGGACACAATGTATGCATTGATGCATTGAAAGGGGGCCGTACCCATTTTAAAAAATTTTGAAGTAGTTACTGGTACCTTCACCACTATTTCTTATTTTCTGTCTCAGTGACAAACATGACAGCTAATATGAGAAGTTGACATTCATACACTTTAAGCTCAACTAACCCATTCTCCACTGATCGACTTGGTCTTGAATTGAAGACTCTTCCTCATCCTCTCGAATTTTGATTAACGACGAGAATGCGAGCCGTCTTGATGATACGAGCTTAAGAGAAATAGAGTCAGCACTTCTCTGCATTCTATCAAAATGTTTGTAAAAAACCTGTATTTTATTTACGGTAATTTCTGATGCAACATAGAGTGATTTGAACAACTCCACAAAACGGAAATTCGAATACTACTCTTAGCGTTGATTTTCCAGCTATTTAACCACAACATCATTTCGTTGACAACAAACAACCAAAGTATGGCTGGTCGGAGTACTGATATCAGTACTTAACTAGTGATCAGCAGTTCGAAATCGGGAAATTAATTACTCAAAATGTTACTCTGCTCACCATTTCGCAATATGCAAAAAGAGCTCAAAGGGATTTGAGGAACATAAGAAGAGTTTCAAAGGGCTTAATTATCCTAACTGTAAGTGCGCAGAAGGGTATACCTGGTTGCCAAAAGATTAAGCGAAACGTTACTAATTTCGTAGCCTCCGGTTCAATCACAGCAATGTCTGAAGTGAGAATTGACTCAGTTTTTAATAATGATCCTCAACGAGATGAAGTCTTATGAAACCATTGCCCTGCTTTCGGCTCGCAAAACAGAAAAAGTTTAAGAGGATCAAAAAATTTTTTCAAAACGTCTTGAACACCATACCTATGACACTATGGTGTACGTGGAGTCCGTTATGAGTTGTAAGATTGATAATCCAATTACAATCAAACAATGGGCTCAAATATTTCTTTTGTAAATAAAACGTGAAGATCAACGTGACCGTCCAGTTTTGTAGCCATTAACATAAGCAGATATATTAACGGAAGTACACGCATATTACTCATCCCTGTACCTCAGCTACCCCATAACCACCATTCCTTAGCCTGCCGTTTGGAATTCAGTTGGCGTCAAATAAACTAAGTCACACTTTGAATAATACTCTCTAAGCATGAAGTATCATCAAGTATAAATGGGCTAGTTATTTTGCGTTCCCTAAAAATTTTCAACATTACGCGCCCATTTCCAACCTTATTCAATAGCTCCTTCTCCGTCTCGTCTTTTTCATAGTCAGTGTCGTCCAAGCCTTCACTGATCTTGGTTTCGTTATCGATTTGACGAACTTGCCGAAAACGGAGTCGTGGTTTCACTGGTGATCGGCGGCGTCCACAGTTCAACTGGAAGCACAAAAGCAATCATTGTGCCGTACCCTATCCACTTTTGGTTTCTTAGTTTCAACTATGTTATCCAGGGAGCAAATGAAGAAGCGACCCCTTTCGCTGGACAAGAACTTATCATAAGAGTATTAGTAAACATTCAAAAGCTCAAATCTTGACTACTGCGCTGCGCACTCCTTTTTTAAAAAGACACTATTGTAACGCTGTGGCATTTGAAATAAAATTAAGTTTTACACAGACTGTGCGCTTTTACTATTAGTTTGCTGTAAGCGCGAAAAGCGTATGGACGTGTAGAGGAAATCTTATAGTATCAGAGCTATATTTTATTTGAAGATTCTTCCAAAGTGGAAGAAATATCCTGAATCAACAAAAATTGCACCCCACAGGAAAGTCGCCAACGCGATCGATCGATTGATTGATTGCGGAAATCCGTATGGAATTCACGACCAGCAGACAGTCAGTCCATACACTAGACTACAAACAAAAGCGCCGCGTATCAAAACTTAATCTTATTTTCTTTGCTACACTGCAGTAAAACGGTCTTTTCAGAAAATAAACACAGCGCTGGAATTATAGAAATTACGTTATCGAATGGTTACTCATAATTCCAGGAAACTGTTTTGCCCTCCGAGAAATATGCGCGTGTGAAAAACAAATGTTTTCTTTCTGTTACAGTGTTATAAAATAGCTTTTGAAAAAAGGAGCACGTAGTGAAGAAACCAGAGATTTAGGCTTTCGAATGATTACTAACACTCTTGGGAAGAATTCTTGATCAGCGAAAGGGGTAATCTCTTCATTTATCCCCAAAATAAAATCTTGTATTGTTTGATATTTTAAACTGACACCCACTTCCTCATGAACATAATCAGTCCAACATAATTACACTTTTGAGAGGAAAGGAAGCGATACCTCAGGACAAATTCCCATACATGCACTACAGTCACATTGAAAACGTATCATTGAGCTATCGGGCCATTTGAAAGTTCTATAAAGACAGAGCATTATGAATATGATGTGCGAACTTTCGCAATCAAAAACGAATAATTCTTTCAACTGCAAAAAGATGACAGCTTACTCTACCTGAAAACTGCTTCAGTGATACTTGGATGGATCCTTGTCCATTCAGGGAATAATTGATTATCAATAGCACACCCAGCATTATCAGTGAGCGAATATCTTTCGCCGGTCTCGATGTTGATAGCAAAGCAGTTTCGAGGAAGTATTGAGTACGTCTCTGGAAAGAAGAACCAATCAACGAAGGCTAGCGAATTTACTAGCAAATTAGTGAATTGTGAGAACTAAAAATGTGCGTCTCATGCTGATCAGTTACAAAGGAGGACTATCAACGTTGTATCGAAGAACACTGAATGTCTTAAAATCAATCAAAAAGAGAGGAGATGTTGTGATAACGTGTGTTGAGCACTTTATGAGATGTGGTATGGCACTTATACAATACTAGGCAGCTGCCTCGCCTTTATAGACCCATCAGTTGTACGGTACCTTTCAGTCCAGCCGATCCCTTGCAAGGGGCTATAGCCCTACTTATAAAGGAATCAACGCAGAATCATTTAGATCACCGCATGCTGAATAATAAAATCCCTCGACATTGCAGTGATCAAAGTTGAGCGCTCATAGCTGGTGTTCATACAAGAGTTATATTTATAATTACTTACTTGCCAATCATATTTGCTGATAATTATTTATATGTTATCAGATTATCAGATTATCATTGTTTTTGAGCGAGTTTTATAATAGGTCTCCAACATGTTACCAAACGTGGTCCAAAAATTCGAAAATTTATTTTTCCAAGTAATTTAGAGTATCAAATAACATTAACTGAAGTATTCTTAACAGAATTGTCACCATTTATGAGAACTGGATCTTCTTCAAGAGCCAGTGCCGTCCAAATCAATCGTTGTCAGCAGATCAGTAAGGAACATCAACACCGAGACCAAATCGATCTACGCCAAAAGCAATGTATATCATTTTCTGGGACCAAAGTGGGCCGATTCAGTGGGACTTGTTGCAAGCCAATCAGATCATGAATGCTGAGCGATATTATCAGCACCCGGACCGTTACAATCAAGCAATTCCACGTCACCGCCGTCGCCAAGTCATTTTGCTTCAAGACAATGCAAAGCCACACTTTACCGAAAAAACAAGGAGGAAGTTGACCGATTTCGGCTGGGAGCACTTGGATCATTAGCCGTATTCGCAGGATCTGTCTCCGTCCGATTCCCTCTTTTCAGATCATTGGAGCACCGGTTGGACAAGAAGAATTTTGAGACATCAATCATTCGCATCAAGAATTGACTAGTTTACATCGAAGAATAATGAGCTTTATGAGCGCGCGATTGATTTGTCGCCGGAGCGTTGGCAGAATTGCATCCTGGCTGACTAAGAATACCTCAGTTGATGTTATTTGATAGTTTCGATTACTTGGAAAAATAGATTTTTGGATTTTTGGACCAAGTTTGGAATTTTAGTTGGAGACCTAATAAACAGTCGAGAGTAAAGGTCGAGGAGATATTGTCAAAAAGCGCATCAGTGCGAAAAAATATTTGCATTGAAGTGACAACACTGTAGAATTAATTTGTGTCAATGAGATATAAATATGGGATAAGTTAAAGTACTTGCTACACATTGACTAGCTTATATTATCACGGAACGCACTACCTCCAAAAAGACCGTAAAGTTTTGAGCACTCAACGCATTCGCACCAATGCATAACAGAGGTACAAAGGACACTGCGCGTGAATTTCAATGTATTTACTGTTTGGCGTCTTATTTTGTTGCGCCAAGTCTTTCCATTGTACGTTTTTTAGCATATCAATTGCTTTATCACCACATATTATTGGGCTATGCTCTAAGAAAATCTATACTCTATATTTGATACTTTACAAAAACCGTTTTAATGGTCAAAGCCTAGACAGCAATAGTGATGGGCAAAAGATTTTTTTGCTGTAGAAGTACAAGCATACTGGTTTTGAAGCGGCCGTGTCTGTACAGACACAGTAAAACGAGGAAATAACTCAATGACTAACTGAATACGTCGTGATTTCTCACATGGGGGAGCAGGGGAGGGGGGTTGGAACAATGGTCAGCACATATGGACACCAATACAGTAAGCATTTTTTCTACTTCATTTTGGCACTTTATTGATCCGTCTTCACAGTGTTTTTCATTGTGCGGATCCCAGTACTTCTTGCATTCAATTCGCTTTTTCGCCTTCTTCTTGAACGTCGAGGACTATTGGTTGAGTGACTCTCCCTGCAGTATTGAGGATAGCTTGGCTGTGTCGTTCCATAGCACGCTGTTGTTGGCTGCTAGAGAGAGTTGGGAAGGGGGGGGGGGTTGAACTCGGCTCCACGATGAACATCGCAACCACTCGGCCACAGCGCCAAACTACAGTGAGAATCGTGGAGATTTGAGCGCTGTCTCATGGTGGAGATAAGGAACAGATGTTACTACGGATGCGTTCGTTATAGTTGAATGAAAATATTTTTCAAAGAGGGTCGCCTACCGTTAGGCAATACTTCGAGTCGTAGACGAAGCGCCTGTCCGACAACGGCGGCGGCAATGTTCTCATTGGCTTCATTGGTTATCGTCAATCTACAGATCGGACCATGAGTGTTGTCTGTTAGTGTGGATGATGTTGTCAGGTCAGAAACGTTCACGTGCGATTCAACCTGGAATTTCAAATCTGGCTATCTAGGAACTGTTGATGGTCAGAAGGTTTGAGAAACATACTCAATTCACAAAGTGATTTGATGAATTTTTTTTTTATACGGCCGTCATCATAGTTCCTTCAAACATTTCGCGCGTTGTTTCGACTGCTGCTTGGAAATTTCGTCTTCTTCATTAAGAACGTTGAATGCTGATCGGGAAAATCTTGAAATTTTGAAGACACCAGAGCTAAGCTCCTTTGTAAGGCCGTTGTTCACTGGTTGGAAGAGAGAGTTGATGGGGAAGGTCTAATCACCTGCTTGCTTACTTATCGATTGCCTCACTAACTACTCAACCAGTAGTCTCGTTGAGGAAACTTTGCCTATATTCATACATCTTACAAAGAGCCTCAGATATAATCGACCTTAATACTTCTTTATTCACGGTACATAGAAAATCAAACAAATAGCAATAACAACAATGTATTTGTGCACTTTTGCGAGAACTTCGTTCTCAAATAAAAGGATGGACGTAGAGCTTTTGACGTCAAGCAATCTCATTTAAATGCGACTTGCATTCGATCTTATTTACAGCACTTTAGTGGTGGCTGATTGAATATGTGGCCTGAGCCATGACCCACGGAGGCCCTTTGTATCAAGTCAGTGCTTTTCCCTCGGACAAATCTAGTAGCAATTTGCAGACTCTGGAGGGATGGAAGGCTTAGTGAGCCTGGGGCGCGGGGGTGAATCAACGATCACACGTGCATTAGAATATTGTCAACCAATGTGCCAGATGAACCAGTTTTTTAAGTTACGGGTTGGAAATTAAGTATTTTGTGGAGGCAGTCATGGAACCCTGACTACGGACCACGCTCCGAGAAGCTGCATTTTTTGTAACCGCAACAGATTTTGAGCCTTTCAAGAAGTCTGTTATGGGCACTTATACAATAAAGCACACGTGTTTCGGCCTTCCATCTTCGACAGTTGCACAGTGCCACAGTCAATCACACTTGAAACTTTGAAAAACGTCACGATGATTGTTCCACTGTAGGTCGAGTGCAAAAACTTTGCCGTCGACTACTCTATATAGAGGCAGATCCCTGAGGAACTGACTAAACGAAAAGCATTGTGAAACTGATGAGGCTGGAAGGCCGAAGCACGTGTCTTGCATTGTATGGGTGTCCATTACACACCTCATTAAAGGTCATGATATATGTCATATTGCACTGTACTTGAGTGAGGTCTCAGAATAGTCGAAAGCAATGCTTGCTACATGTGCATTTTTTTATACTATCACGCGCCACAATATGGTTAATGAGACAAGAATTTATGGAATTAGATTCAATAGAAATATATAGATGAAAATCCAAAAAACGGCATACCTCTTTAACTCCAAGCGGATACCTACATCTAAGGTCATAGGCGTCAGCTGCAGTTGTGATAAACATTGGATGTTTCTGGACGATCACTGTTGTTGCGAAAGTATCCTAAAAAAAGTGTATGAACGATGAGCTCTAGAAACAGAGGAAAATAGTTTGCGGTGGACTGACATCGTCTTCGAGGCGGACGTTGCAGTGTTCGAATGCTACCTTGAACATGTAGGGTTTAGAAGCGTGTTCCAGAGCAGAGAAGGTCTTCGAACAATATGGATTGTCAACCTGTCCGCGTACAAAAATCCTTCCTTCAAATTCTCTGGTGTCGTTGCTGAGCACTAGAGTCATGCCATCAGGTTCACAAAACACTGAAACATTAAGGAAGAATGGCAACACAATCATGCTAATTCAAAACTACTTTAGATTGAAGATCATCCGTTTAACCTATCTATGTGCAAAGTCATTACGGGCAGCTGTGTGAGATTCCATAGTAAGTGAATAAATGAGGTTCCACAATGCCGTTTTTAATCTTACCGAACAAATTGTTCCTATCGCCCAACAACACTGACGATGTAGAGATACTAGCTCTGTGAAATGAGGTGAAATTCACAGTAGTACTTAATGAGAGCAAAGTCTACTGTAAGTCATGCTCTACACTGGAGAGCTGCCGCTTAAGCTGTCTAGAGTTGCTTTAACAAATTTCCTCAGAATTCTTTTGTCTTCACTAGACAGAATCGAGAAATTTCTTCCCTGTCTCAAATAGATTAGGTTGGAAGAAATGAAGAGACTTGTTATTCAATCTTCACGTTACAACACTAGGCATTTTACGGTAAAGAGTCAATAAGCATCAAAGTTGATTGCTTTCGATATGGTGTTTATTTTGACTTACGTGTAAACTTTGAGAGATTATTGCAAACTTCTACATCCTGTAATCAGTGAAACGATCTCTATTTGAGAGTACCATAGAATCATTCACCAAATCAATAGCATATCGTGATATTCATGTAACCTCAACGGAAAGATATAAACTTATTCAAAAACTCACCGCCTAGTTCTCCAATCTTGAGATGTTGGATGCATGTTTTTCCATCACCAGCGTATCCTGTTGGACAGGAGCAAACAAACGACCCAGGAATGTTTGTACAAGTGGCTAGATGGTGGCATGGAGAAAAGAGACATTCGTTGACATCTGCAATGAACAAAGTTCAAGCGAAGCAACGGTCAATAAGGTCACATTGTCCTCGCTTTGCCATTTTAGGCGACGGGCTATGCTAACGGTGAATGAATTACTATTTATGATGAAGTGCGGGAAGCGGGAAGCGTAGTGATGGTGATGTCGTTTATCATGCGCGTTGTGCTGATTTAATCAACGTCGGACTCGTCAGTTGTTCGAAAAATGATACCAGATATAGGTGGAACTACTTCATTCTCACCAGTCACATCTCTCCAGAAGGAAAATTGGTATCAGACTTGTCAGGGATCTGCTAACTCTCTCAAATAAGTAGGAACGCTCTAGCTCGGCTATTCCAGGACTCCACCGAGAGTGCTCGGCAATAAATGGCAGCCATGACAAAGATATAAGTCTCCAAGCAGAAGCCCAAACAGTACGTGAAATGCTCAAAAGCTTTTGTAATGACAAAGAATATCTGCGAGAAATGCCGGAATCCGGCACTATAGAAGTCTTTTTAAATCTTATTAGACAGCTATTTTTGAAGAAGAATTTTCACTAAACAAAGTTTCCACTAAAAGATTATTCGTAATCTTTGATTTCGGAGAATTTAAAAGTGTACTATTTCTGAAAAGACTATCTTGTAGCGATTAGCGCAAAAGATAACATTAAGTTTTACACGAGTCGTGGCTTATCGCGCTTATATCCCAGAATAGAGCACTTCCTTACACTGTCGGTGAATATTTGACAGCGTAAATCTCGGAAATTTTGAAAATGTATTTATCTTCTGGAAACCCTTTTGAAGCACTTTGGCAGAGGATAGATTTGTGTTTCACAAATGCGCACTTCTTGTAGCAAAGGGCTCTTTCCTAAAACTATTGGTAAACATTTGATAACGTAAATTCCGCCAATTTCAGCACTGCCTTTCTTTTCTAGAAAAGACAGTCTCACTCCACTGTAGCAGGGAAAACAAGATTGAGCTTGAAACACGCTGCGCATCGCTTGCCAGCTAAGGCGCGTGAGTGGCCATGGATCGATATCGGCATCGATCAATCGTGCTGCGCGATTGAATGTGGCACGTGATTTCTGCCATCTAACTTGCGTTTTCTTCTCCGTTTTGAGAAAAACACAGAACAAAATGCATGATTGTGATACACCAAGATCTTCTTTCAATGTTCACATGCTTTTCGCGCATTGGCCTAGGTTGCTTAGGCTTATGCGCAGTAAAGAGTTTATTTGGCAATGTAAAACGCTAATAACCCGAGACGAAAGAACGATAGAACGGAGTTTCTTCTACATTTCCAATACAAGAAACCCAGATATCACTACAAAGCGGCGAGAAAATCCCCGAATAAATAACGATAATTCTCGTGATAGCTCGCGGTGTGTGTAAAATACAATTTTATTTTCCCTATTAAGCGCTAGAATGACCTTTTGAAAAAACAAGTACCCTTCTGAAATCTTCATGATTTAGGCTATCCATTGTTCAGTTAGGCTGAGGGAGTAACTTTAACAAGTGGAATTTAAGCGCAATGATGCACAACGCTTCTAAAACATATTTTTATTTTTGTGCTACAGAGCTGCAAGGAGGCCCTTTCAAGTATTTGAAAGCTCTAAAGTTTAAACAAGAAGATGCTGAAATATGAGCGGAATACGGATTTGCAAGTAAACTTCGAACCAGCGATTGTTCTTATCAAGGAGCTATGTGCTATCCAACACTCCATATAGGCCTTGCTTTGACTCTTCAATTCTTTTCCGTCAGCGGCACAGGATCAAAAACCGATCCCTTTCGCTGAACAAGAACTCTTCATAAGAGTGTTGATAATCATTCGGAAGCTTAAAGCTCTAATTAGTGCCGCACGTGGGCGACTTTTGAAAAGACGCTCTTATAACAGTGTAAAATTCGGAATAAAAACATGCACTACATCGGCTACGCAATTCAACTACTACTATGCTGGGAGTACGAAAAGCACACAAACGTGCAGAGAGAATATTTTGTACCAGAGTCAGACGTTTTCATTGATAGCGGAGAAAAAATTCCTAATCGAGTGACAAAAATCACTCTCTTCATAAGGCGAAGTCGTATATCGATCGATCGATCGATGACGAGGCCGCTGCATCGAATCTTCAAAGAGCACATAACCTAACCGTAGATTAGGCGTTAAAAAAGCAAGCTGAAGATGTGCGACTCAATCTTAATATCTCTGTTACACTGCAGGGAAGCGGTCTTTCCAGAAAATAAGCACAGCAATGGAATCGCGGAAACTTACGATATGGAATGATTACTAACACTATGAAGAAAGAGCTTTGCCTTGCAGGAAAAACGCGTATGTGAAACACAAATTTTCCCTTTCGTTGAAGCGTTATAAAAAGAATTTTTCGGAAAACCGGCCATGTACTGCGCTAGCCCGAGATTCAAACTTTCGAATGGTTACTGCACTTTTACGAAACGTTTTTGTCCATCAAAACAATTCGTTTTTTGATCCCGTGCTGTCCAACGGAAGAGTACCTGCTCTTCTTTCTTCCTTTTCTTCTTTGTTTTGTTCCTTTGGTCTACACAGTGCATTTCGCTTTACTCTTCGTAAATAATACCAAATGCATTTATGATCCTCGTAAGAAGCTTTCATCAGAACATAAATTATATATAAACGATAGTAGAATTAAATTATTAGGAAGAAAGGTTTTTTTTTGGCTAGAAGTCTTTTGCTGAACAACAAGAATTGACTGATTATCACCATCAAAGTATTTTGAGCAAACATATCGAAATTTCCCACGCGTAAAAACTTGAAAGACTCACCACGTGACTAGTGTATGGACTTACACGTCGTTCTTTAGAATAAAATACCACTCACCAACACAATTTCTGTCCGCATTATCCACGTAGCCGTGTTTGCAAACGCATTGTCCATCGATGCACAACTGCGTCTCCTTGTCACATTTGTTTCCGCATGAATTGAGAACATCGCCGACATCGTGTTGCAACGACGGAGTAACTAAAGGAGAATTTTCAGCAAACTTGATCATGGATGGATTGTGACTGCTCCTTATTTTCGGTTGTACTAGGAAGTGAACCTGTATCGATTGAGAACCAGGAGCTGTTTGTTATATAAGGGCTTTTCCAAAACATTTTTCGGTAGTCCTGGTGTGCCTACGACTGAATTTTTGCTTGAGCGGCCAACATCAAGAAGTTGTCCGCAAAATTATTTTTCCAAGTTCTATAAACTAGAGAATAGTATTCCCTAGACCACACTTGGCACGAAATTTTTTGGATTAGTTATCGGATTAGGTACAACATGTATAACAGATAAACTCTGTGAGACAATATATGGGGAAAAATAAGATGCAGTTATTTCAGCGCATACGATCATCTACGTGTTAACACACAATACAGCACTAGATACCGGTGTATACGATGTGAATATAGAGTAAATAAAAAATAGTAAATAAAAAATAGGAATATAATAATAAAAGGAGGCGTCGGCACCCGAGTGTTTGGCAATGCAGAATATTGAGAAGCAAGACGACGGTTCAACTCCCTGTGCCAACACTCTCTTGCAATCAGTCAGCGAACGCTTTTACGGGACGCCTTAACTCGGGTCTCGAAACTGCAAGGGGATTTGTCTGACCAGCCTAAGTCATAATTGATGAATAAGACTATTTCTCATGAAGCGCAGCAAGAGAGTAGTTCAAAGATTTTTGTGAAAGCATACGAGAAGTCGAATCGAGTGCTAGAAGTGGTGGGATTCGCACACTAAAATTTGAAGATGGGCCGTATTAAAAGTAGTACAAAATAACCGCAGGAGTGCTAAGATACAAGCAAAACTCAAAATCTGAGATCAAAGTCGATCCTACAGTATTCTTTCCAGAAGCTTACGTGCTATAGACTATATCATCGAAAGGAAGACAAAAGTAAAAGAAGAAGATGATATTAAAACTGTACATTAATTTATCTCTTTGAAGACCAGTGTTGATGGGCACACGGCATCGCGCCGTCGCTTGAGGGGCAGTCGCAGGCAGGCAGCATCTGCATGTCTGTGCATGCATGTTTGGATGTCTGCCTGTCTTTTATTGTATATAATGATGTACGTCAACAAATTACTTTTCGTTACCTGCTCGCCAATCACCTGTATCACCTGTCGTCCCGTTGATCGTCGAGTGACTCGAGCGGGTACCAGCAACTCTTCCATTTTTCCCTATCGCGTGCAAGAGTAGCCCAGTGGGTCCTCCTTGCTCTAGGAATTCGCTGAGCATCATATCTTTCTTCCATCGCTTTCGTGAAGAAATCGGACCAACGGGTCAGTGGTCTTCCTTTAGAGCGCTTGACGTCCCGAGGAATCCAGTCGGTAACGGCTCTCGTCCATCGGTTGTCGTTGAAGCGCATCACGTGTCCGGCGCACCTTATTTTCGATATCCTGGCGTGCAGAACGGCGTCTCTGATTTTCGATCGTTGACGTAGGTCGGAAGTTCGGATCCTTTGTCTCATTTGCGAAATACGAGATACTCCTAGCATCGACCTTTCGACTGCGCGTTCGATAACGGCAAGTGATCTTTCATCCTGCTTACGTAGCGACCAATGCTCGCCAATATCCCTTATAAAAATCGTATTTCGTGGTCTTTTTCAATGTTTAAATAATCGTTCAATAGCACAAATCAAAAGAATTTGAATAGTATATCTCATCCTCAAGAATGCCTTCTTATTGCGCTGAAGGAGCAAAAATAATATCTCGCTTCCTAACCAAAGATTTCTCGCCCACCAAAGGTTTTTTTGGAGTTTTAATGATCAATTAATAGATCAAAAGCTCAAGAGTATCTATAATCTATTTCTATCTGGTTCTTACAAGACCTGGCATTACGCTGAAACAGCCAAAGGAAGATTGGGTTTTGCGAAAAATGGATCACTTTAACTATCCTCTCTTCACTTCGATCCATTGAAAAACCGGGATTTTTTGATCGTTTTCAATGTTTGAATAATCAATCGATGGCTCAAATTAGAAAATTTATGGTGCATTTCGCTTTCAAAAAGGCCCTGCTATTGCGCTGAAAGAGCAAAAATAATACTTTGTTCCCCAGTCGAAGGTTTTTCGCTACTATAATTCTTATAATCTGAACAACTGATTGGCCATTTGGGCATTGAAAACGATCAAAGAATACGTTTTATCCAAAGTCTCGATGTGAGGAGCGAATAATAGAAGTGATCCAGTTTTACAAAAACCCAATATTCTTTTGGCTGTTACAGCGTAATGCGCAGTCCATTTTAAAAACCAAATACATTCTTGGAATCCACAAGACCTGATCTATCGATTGGTTACTGAAATTCCAAAGGGAAAGCTTTGGTCAGTGAACAATAACAAGGCCTTTTTGAAGATGGAATACATTTATTCTGATTCAAGGCATCAAATGATTATTTAATCGCCAAAAACAAGCGCAAAATAAGCCTTTTCTGAAGGGTCGAAGCGGCGAGCAGATAACGGAAAAGTGCAATAACAATTTTATAGTATTATATGAGTATTAGTGTATATAGAGATACGAAAAAAGAGGAGCACAGTACGATAGTCAATAAATGACGGAGTAAGTGAATAAATGAAGAGCATACTTCTAGAGCACTCGTAACCGCTTCCACGAAATCCATGCTTACAAATACACTGGCCCGATGGTAAACAAACTGCTTGATCGTGGCATACGTTGGGGTCATAACGACAAGAACGAACTGGGAAACATGAAATACCATCGCCAAGAAATCCTGGAATTGCTCTATGAATATAGTTAGATAGCTTGAACTTTCTCTCTATAAAGCATGGAACCGAAAAACCGACCCAATACATTGTATTACGTTGCTACATAGGCTTAATTACAATGAGGAATTGCTTATTCCAAGTCTATCATAAGATTATCGCTTGAATGAAAAGTGTCCAAAAAAGTACATGTAAACTTGAGGCCAGAAACACTACCACGCGTGATTCGACGTGTAGCGTATAATGGCTAAAATATTAGAAAAAAGCTTATCTTCATATCTTGAACGGAAGACTTATCAACATTTAGAGAATCAATACAAAGAAGCAGGTCTAGAAGCCGATTGTCGCGTACTGTGACGAACATGTTTTGAACGTTTCCTGTTACTCCACAGTCATTTTTTGGTACGGAGTAAACAGCTGACTTTTCTCATTACCAACCACGATGTGGTCACGTTATGATCTTTCTATCACCTTGTCTTTTAGGCGAGACATAGGGACTCCTCACCTGAATTACATTTACACAGCCGGCTATCTTTATCACAGGTGGCAACTGCATTGCAGACGCCAGGGAAGTGCACACAGTCTCGTGGATCAGGCACACAACAAAGACCGTTTCCGAAATAGCCGATCTACAAGAGCAATTTTTCTACGATGAACCTTTGGACTTTTTAGATTTTGCACTCCATAAAGTGTTCAAAACTCTTCGAGTTTAAGTGTTATGAATGCAGTATGAAAGAAATTTATCCACTTATTTATGAATGAAACAAATCTTCTCTTCATGTACTCTCACAAATGCTTGAAAGATTTTCCGTACCAGTTCTAAATTTGAAAAAAGGGGTGTGAAATGTTATAAAACTTACATTGCATTGGCATACTCCGTCGTTACAGTGGGCGTTCACGTCGCACTCGGAGCAGTTCGCAGAACGCTGATAAACCGAGACACATTTCACGCCGTCACCTAAAAATCATTCGAGCTACTCCACTGGTCGTACATGAAACAGAGCATTGGCCAAAATGTGGATAAAGTCTAGAAATCTAGGTTTAACTTAATAAAAGATCTTAAGCCTTTCATGAGATCTACTATAGCACCTTAAAAAGTAGACAAACGTCTCAGCTTTCTCGCAAGTCTCATCAGTAGCACATGCTATTCGGCTACTCGTCCACTTTTATTATAGGTAATTGACGCCGTATAAGTTATACACTGTGTAAAGTGAAATCTAAGTCTGAGTTTAGCTTTAGTAGCTTAAAATAAGTCTGATTGTGCCTCTGAAAAAACTTGTTAGTTCCTAGCACTCTCATGAAGAAGGCTTTGAAAAGAACAACGCTATCTGTTTGATGATTTACAGAAGAAGGAAACTAACCAGTAAATCCATCAACACACTTGCAGCGTCTCCCAGCACATATCGCCTCCGGACTACATAGATTTCTACGGATGATACAATCCTGCAACGTAGTTATAGTGGATTAACTATGCTGTAGTATTCATCGCAATTAATATTACATATCGCCACCCTGCATGATTTGTAGTCACATGTGCTTTTCATACTACTAATGTTAACACATTCAAAATCGTATGGACACCATAATGACTAAAGATGATCGAAAGATCTTTTAATTGTGCGAACCAGTTGGTTAGCGAGCAATAGAGACGCCAACATGAGATTTCTCTTTTTCCTTTCCTCATTTCCTGGGGACTAAATAATGGACATTAATCTCAAAATTGCCACTTAGCCCTATTTTAAACACGTAAAAACGAGTTCGATGAAATACATAGACTAATTTTGGTGCACACATATATCGCACTAAGCTCTACTCAACAGTCTGGAATGTGCTAAGGATGAGAACCTGTGGGTCTGGATTACATTCGAAACCGTCGCCGATGTAGCCGATGCTGCACACACACTGACGAGTATGTCGGTCGCATTGAGCATTGAAGTGACACAGATTTGGAGTGAGTATGCAATCAGGAGGTGTGAATTTACTAAAGACAAGGTAGTAAGCCATAGAAATGCTTTACTGATAAGAGGCTTTGTAGTAACAAAACCACTTTCACTATCAATTCACCAGTTCATGGGGTTTGACTGACTTTATCAAAATTTCTTCGGATTCCTTCGACCTTGTCGAGTATTTTTGGGATAGTTTTTATTATGAAAGTAACTCAGATGACATTTTGTTGATTGTAACGGCACTCGGAGACTGTGCTATAAATTTCAGAATCGCATGTATCGCAAGAGTGTAAACACACTGATGAACCAATGGTGTTATAATATTGATGACGCACACATTTTAATTTTTGCTCTCTTAGTTATATGATAACGTTATTTGAAGAAACTTCTAAAATAACATACGTGCAATTTGTATATCCGTCACCAGTGTACCCATCTTTGCATCGACACGATCCGGTGACAATCTCACAGATGGCCAGTTCATGACACATGGAGCGGTCCGAAGAGGAACATCGGCCACTTCCGCGATACAGTTGATCATTTGCAACGTCCGTAGTATTTTCAAAGGATTGAATTATTACTGACAGGTCATCCTCAGTTGTTGAGTGGAGCCCGGTGTCTGCAAGTGGCTCGTGCTCGTTAGTATCTGACACAGTAATCAAAGTAGGTCCAAATAAGTCAGTGAGATGGAGTAGCAGTTTGAGTAGTGGACATTAGCTCGAGACCGAGACCTACGATCAAAAACTCTGTTGATAATTTCCACCTAAATGGGGAATTCGAGGAGCTGAAGTTGTGGTTTCCTGATACTGGAGTCTTCCGTCTTTTTATTTGAGAGCAAGTATGGTTGTCTAAAACTGCTAGTTCATTTTTTAAAGCTCTCTAAGAATAATTCTAAGAAAGATGAGAGCGCAATGAGAATCTCCATTTTTCTATTAAAAAAAATTCAAGCAGGCGTAAACAATACAGTTGGTGAAATCATCGGTTCCGCAGGACACAACAGCGTCTCTGTGGCTGCCAACATTCGTGAGCATTCACAAAAAAATGGAAAATGTTTGATTTCTAAGCTTCATAATGTGACTTCCATGTGGTAACACAAGTCTTCATCATGCTAGCAATAATTTGGAGGTTTCATTAGTTTTCATTACAACTAATGAACATCACTGTGAGCTGCGATATGTTGGTTTAAAGTTAGAGGTGGCTGTTACTTTCTTCCCCGAGTGCTGAGAAAGCGTTGCTAAGGTTGATAAAAATCAAACAAGCTTTTACTCTTAAGAGTTGTAAATAGTGGTGTAGTATCGAGAACGATGTGGGAAACTAAAGAGTTGCGAAGAATAGTCTGGAACTATCTAATGCACTCATCAAGAACAGGGTTGTAGGCACTGTAGAAGTAGCGATAGAGTTAGTTGAAAACGTTTATGGAAAAAAGTTTAAGATTCGTTTGATCAGATTAAATCGTTTTGAGCGGGTCTGTAAGAAAGCAGTCGATAGCAGAAGTATGGTTCATTTTAAAAGCCGCAAGCTTGACTGCCGGTCACCTTAAAGTCAGGTAATACCATCATTCGACTTGAGGTGCTTAGTTTTTGCTCGGCGTCGATTCCTTCAGAGGATTATTTCACCTCAAGGGATCGACGGAACCGAGGGAGGGTGCTACTGATGAGTCCAAATAGGACGAAATAGGCGCCTATATAGCACTAGACCTGTCGGCTTAAAACATGTCATATCCTTATCAGATTAAAAAGTTTAAGTTTAAACAGTTCACTTTCTTCATCATTGACAGCGGTTGCTAATCACTCTTTTTTCGGTAATAGAAAAGAATAAAGAATTTAAAGATCCTGACTCTATCACCTGTCACCTGTCACCTGTCGCTCAGCTGATCGTCGAGTGACTCGAGCGGTCACCAGCAACACTTCCATCTTTCCCTATCACGTGCAGTAGTAGCCCTGTGTGGAGGTTCACTGGTTTTTGCTGTGCGGTCCCTGGACTTGTCTCAGGCAGTGACCCAATCGATATCTGAATATTGTTAGATTGTCCTCAGCGGCGCACTGACCTTTGTGCTGCACGCGTCGAACTTCCGGGTTGCGGCGACTTTTGCCCTCTGAAGTGGCTGGTTGCACTTCCAAGTTGCTACGGGCTGAACTTTAGTCTGTGTGACCGTGTCTTCTGCCAACTTGTCTCTTGTAACCGACAAGAGCACAAAGTTCAAATCCTTTATATGGGTTATACAAAACAATGGCGTTGTACCAAACAATGCGGTAGAACCAAACAAAATCGAACCCGGGTCGACCGCGTGGCAGGCGAGCATTCTACCACTGAACCACCACGACAAGCCCAGTGGGTCCTCGCCGCTTTATGGATTTGCTCTTTCTTCAAGGCCTTTCATGAAGAAATCGCACCATCGGATCGGTGGTCATCCTGCGGAGCGCTTGATATCCCGAGCAATCCAGACGGTAACGGCTCTCCTCCATTGATTGTCGTTGAAGCGCAATACGTGTCCGGCCCACCTTATTTTCGATAGTCTGGCGTGTAGAGCAGCGTCTTTAATCTTCGACCACCGACGTAGGTCAGAACTTCGGGTCCTTTCTCTCATATGCGAGATACGGGGTACTCCTAGTATCGACCTCTCGACTGCGCGTTCGATAACGCCAAGTGATCTTTCATCCTGCTTACGTAGCGACCAGGTTTCTGTTGCATACGTTAGGGCAGGGATAATTGTCGAGTCGAAAAGGTGGGCACGGAGTCGGATGTTCTTTGTCCTCTTCACTACATCTTTGATGCTCTTAAACGTTCCCCAAGCCGCTCGTTTCCTCCTGCTCAACTCTGAAACTAGGTCGTTCATCATGTTGATTTCACGACCTAGATAGACGTAACTGGAGCATTCGGAGATTGTCGATCCGCTGAGCGTGAATGGGGCATTAGAAACCCATCCGTTCCTCATGAACGTTGTTTTCGTTAGATTTAGTTGAAGACCAATTTTACCACAGGCGTTGTCGAAATCGGTCAACATTCGTTCCGCTTGGCTGATGCTTGGTGTTATCATCAGCAAAGCGAAGATTGATTAACTGGCCACTGTCAATTTTCACTCACATGTCGTTCTAATGTTCACACGACGATTTAAAGGTGGCAGTGAATAATTTTGGTGAGTTGGTAACGCTTTGTCGAACCCCTCATCTCACGTCGATACTAATATCGTTATATAATGGAGAAATTTTTGTTGTGAAATCTTTATGTAACTCACGAAGGATTGGGCACTGAGCAGGAGCGCCGCAGTCGGTGTCCAGAGCCTCTATAACCGCTTCTCCTTCACTGAAGCAAAGGCTTTCTTCAGATCGATGAAAGTGAGACAGAGCGGTAGTTTGTACTCTCGTGAAACCTTAATAACTCTTGTAATCGTGTGGATGTAGTCCATGGTACTAAATCCTTTTCGAAACCGTGCTTGTTTGCATGGCTGTCCTTCGTTCAGTGTTCTGCCATTCCTGTTTAGGATGACTCGAGTGAAGAGTTTATAGACAACGGACAGCAAGCAGATTGGGCGATAGTTGTCTATATTGTGAACGTATTCTTTTTCAAACAACAAAACGTTCTTACTGGTTCTCCACTGAATAGGGGCCTTTCATTCTGACAGGTAGGGAGTGAAGAACCGAGCCAGGATGTTGACGAGTACTGGCGGTAGATTCTTCAGATGTCCTGGTCTTATCCTCTTCGGACTGGGTGTTGTTCTGTTCTTCAACGACGACATAGCATGTCGGATTTCGGAAGGACTAGCGGTGCAAGGACAAATTCATACTCTTTCAATTTACATGACGATGAGAGGACATGGCTAAGAAAAAGTTCCGAGTAGTAGGCGTGAATAATTTTCTCCATTGCCCTTCTGAAGGCTGTAATGTCCTGTCAAGGCGTCGGAGCGTAATCATCTTGGTCATGCAAATGGCGAAGTTTCGGTGGGCATTGAGAATGCTTTCTCAACTTCTGCAGCTTCTGCCATAATTGCTGCTCGTTTCTCTTTGAGATATTCTTATCGTCTCTCTACAACATTTCGCAAGTTCGGACGTGAGGAATTGTTTGCCTGTAGCTCGCGTGATTCCACGTTGTAGTGTCAGCTTGAGTGTTTGGGAGATAAGCGTCGCTCCGTAACTTTAGGACTTTCGGCTTTCATTACGCTAGCGTGAAGGTGTTTGAAGGTCTGTCGCATTCTTCGTCGATGTTGTCAACAACGGTATCTACCCAGGAGTCGACTAATGACCTGAATACATCCCACTTTGTGGTAATTCTGGGACTTCGTTTTTTGAATTTAGCAAATTTCTCTCCTTTCTGCGAAGAATGGATCGCTGCGTGAAGGAGACGATGGTCTGATCCCGTGTAGAACTTAGGAACAGCAACGACATCGGTCAGGCAAAACCTTTAATTTGCTAAAATGTGGTCTATTTCGTTATGGTATTCTCCATTGGAAGACTCCCACGTCCATCATGAGAGTTAGACTTTTGGAACTGTGAGTTACCATGGATGGTTTGATCGCTATGATAAACTCAGATAGCCTCTCACCCGGTTCATTCCATTCTAGTCGGTGGATCCCAGATGTGACATCTTTCAGGCGTCTTCTAAGTCCAAATTTTGCGTTAAATCTTTAACAATGACGCTAAAGAATGTATGATCTTCTCTGAAGAATTCTTCAAGGTCCATATAGAGCTCTTCGACTTCGTTTTCGTCACAGCTTGGCGCGTAAGCAACGAGTATGGCCAAAGCCGACATTGATCCACATCATTTCAAGCGCAATCGTCCGATACGGGTTGTTAATTGTTCAAATGAATGAGTGTTCATGCCGCCGAGGCTGTCTGCATAATGCTTCAAAGTTTGGTATTAAAATACTGTGAATTAAAATTCATACCTATGGTCTTCAGCGAAGAAAAAAAATTTTGTTTAGCGAAGGATTAATACCTGAGAGTAAAATGTTGCGAGTGTGACTATGTGAGATATGTACCTATCGCCTGACGCAAGTGCTCTGAGCTTATCCTTTTTTCAGTTCTACTATTCGAACAAACGAGACGTTGTTACCAGTAGACATGGAGTCAAGTGTTGGCTTCTTTCATTACCGCTAGTTATTGTTGATGTTGAAAAGAAAATCTTAGCTGTATCTTAAGGATTATAAAGAATCAGTTCAGACCTTTTTCTCTTACTTTTTCACACAAATTTCAAATTTCCTAAGAAAAATATGTTTCATATCTCCGAAAGAGTACTGAACGATGAGCAAGAACACGACCATCAGACGAGTCGAACCCGCGCTTCGTCCATACTGGGGACGCGTGCCACCACTAGACCACCGTGGTATATTCACTCCACCACTTATTCCCCAACACCTCTATGTTAGCTGTCAGTCATCAATTTTTAACAGGTTTGGTCGGATATGCGACTTCGCTTTATAAAATCACTTGAGCTGACAGATAGTGGCGTGTATGTATCCCGATGGTGTAGTCGTAGCACCCGTCCCTGGTATGGATGAAACGCGGGTTCGACTCCGTGTGAGGTCACATTTTTGCTCACCACTCAGTTTTCTTAGGGGTATATGAGGCATCATAACACTGCAAAAAATGTAGCAAGAATATTGGGAAATTTCGAGGAAACTGAGTGATGTTTGTAGGCGCTTGACAAATGGCCCCACCTGAGAAGACTGTTTTCAATTTTGTCGTACGTTTGTACAATGGCAGGATCAAAATTAGAACTATGGACTTGCTGTAGTTTAATCGAACATTAAGTATAGATATGGCTACGTAAAGATTACTAATTATTCACCTACGGCTGGTGTGAAAAAAAGCAAAGAAATCCTGTTTTCTCATTGTCGTCTAATCTATGTCTTGCTGATAACTGGATGAACAGTGCAGATATGACCGATGCTTAGTTTTTGGTATGTCCAACTCTATGATTGGCAGGTGTTAATGGTCTGCACTATATAAATGTAATTGGTAAATTGATTTTCGATCAAATATATCTGTTGGTTAACCTTTGTTACATGGATTCCAGCAGTCGCTTCTATATAGACGTTCTTATTGCCTTCTGACAGCAGTAAATGCTATATAACTGGTGCAGTTATGGGCAAATTCTCCTTTTCGTGCTCTTAAAACCATAGGTTGTTTTCTAACTTTATTATACCTCTACGGTCGCTGCAAACGGCATAGAGCCTTCCTCTGCTTTTTGGTAAGGTGATGGCAGTGACAGTTTTGAATGCAGAGCTAACCGGCTTATTATATACTAGAGGAATTAGTTTGTTGGTATATACAAAAGCTCTCTTCATTAGCCAGATTTTTTTGTCATTTTTATGACTGCTGACGGTCTCACTAACTCTGTCTGTTCATGATGAACTCTAATACTTTTCTAGGTTTGAAAAATGAGAAGTTTATGCGCTTACTTATAACTCTAAAGATTCTATCATGAGCAAGCTCTGCTGAAGTATTCAATGACAAAGTATCGTATGATATCTTCTGTCTCGAGTGTTTTCTTAAGACCACAGCTCAAATTTCAATATGCCTGGTAATCATTATTTGAGCCACGCATGTCAGTGGTCTGTTATTGAGGGCTGACTTATAGAGCCCGATACACGTGTTTCGATCTTGCGATCTCGTCAGTCGGGCAGTTGCCCTCTCTCGTCTTTTGCTAATCTCTATGGGTGCTCCAGTCCCCACAATAAGAGTTAGCGACGACGTACGATTTACACTCTATGTCCGGTAAAAAACTCACCAAACACATAGAGTGTAAATCGTACGTCGTCGCTAACTCTTATTGTGGGGACTGGAGCACCCATAGAGATTAGCAAAAGACGAGAGAGGGCAACTGCCCGACTGACGAGATCGCAAGATCGAAACACGTGTATCGGGCTCTATAAGTCAGCCCTCATAAACAGACCACTGACATGCGTGGCTCAAATAATGATTACCAGGCATATCGTATGATATTTGATTGTGATTTGGAACAAAAGTTAACTTACCACTGGTTTTATCTAGAATGTCGGTAACGTTGAAATTCTCGGACGTTTTTGGTGTAACTCCCTTGACAAAGGCTTCTTTCCCAGAAAGTTCCACTGCTACTGTTGTAAGGTGTTCTTGCAATTCACTGGTAGGAGCTTTCATTATTGCAGTCGTAGAGAAACTAGGATTCGAGGATGCATTCTCTACAGAAGTCGTAGTCTGCTCTGTAAGAATGTTGAAAGACTTGGATGATGGCTCCTCATTGTGTTTAGGAGACGGGACAGATGTCGGATACGACTGTCCACTGCTTTGCCCTAAAAAGGATAATGATATCAGAGTACACAGTTTACCAATATGAATAGCAGTTCTAAAGACTATAAGCAACTGGAAGGCTATTGGCACTGTGCTGGCTGTTAATGGTTATTTCTAGAAACAGTTAATGGGCTGTAAAATTAATTGCATTTAGCTGTTAATAAGCATTGGGGTGAGCATTAGGTAGCAGTGGAGAATGCAAATATCTCCAGTTACATGCAACTCAATACCTGAAGCTGTGAAACTCATAGTTGACGCATCATCAATGAGTGCACGGACAGTTGTCTCTAGACGCTGATTATTTCCAGAAATTTGCGTGATTCGCCGGACCAATTCAGACGTTTTATCCGTGAATTCTTGAGGCAGTTGAGATACCAATATATTTGAATTGTTTCTAATTGTCCCCGGGCTTGCACTAAATGCTTTAGTGCTCGTAGATACCAGTTCTGAAGTAGAAGAATAGGAAAGTGATAGAACTGAAGAAGTTTCGGTGGTACCAGGTGTATCAGGTCTTTCAGGACTTGTACTATCTCTATCACCACCTTGACTAGATACCACTGATAAGACAGAAGCGGCAGTTGATTGAGGCAATGAATAACCACTGGGTTCAATTTTTAAAGCAACTGTAGAGAAGATGGCAGAAGAAGGCGTAGATCGACTTGTGAAGGGTGTACCCTGTCCTGATTCAACAAAACTTGAAGCGGTTCCTTTTTGATCACCTGGTGATATGACACCACTTTGTGTAGTTCCAACAGAAGATACCGCCCCTGAATTACCTCCAACTCTATCAACTGTTGAAAACTTGGAAACAAAGGAGCTAGATTTATCATATGCCGTGCTGCCAAATAATTCAGGTTTTAAAGAAGTTTTATTTAGAGAAATTGTAATTTCGCTGCCAGAAGTATTTCCATGAGAGGTATGAGAGCCTCCTGTGGCTCCTTCAGCTCCACCTGCTGGAGCGCCACTAAGTGGTGTATTGTAGGTAGAATTAGCGTGTTCTGTTGACTCTCCAGGTATTTCGCTATCAGTTACACGAAGACTGAATGTTGCAGATAAAGTGGCACTCGCAGCAGACTCAGAGTCCACTATATCTGTTTTCTGAAGGCCTGTATTTGAAGGTGCTGTTGCTCCTTCAAGAGTGGATCTTGTGAGGATCCCAGTGAAGTCAGATGTTCCATCGCTATGGACTGTTGTAGTTTCAATGCCTAAAATGCTGTCCACTGACAAATTTCTATAATGCTTTTCTAAGTCTCCCGATATTGTGGCACCTTTGATACTTGGGGTACCGCTGGTTCCTGATGATTCGGTAGCGTTCGAAAAACTGATTGGAGTAGTAACTGGAACAGGTCTTTCTGTGCTCTTCTGCTCAGTCGTAATACTACCAAATTTCACGTTTTCTGCTGGGACCGCCGACCCTTCAGTAGGAACCACTGTTGTTAGAGGGAAACCTTTATCAATTGTATTAGTCTGAGTGACTAAAGGAATTTGCGATGAAGAAGAATAATCAGACCTGATGGTTGTAAAAGAATATGCTGCGCTTATTCCTAAAGTAGCTTCTGATTCTGAAAGCTCAGAAGTTGCCTCAGAAAAGAAATGAGAAGTAGTTTCCTTTGAACGTGGGTCAGCAGTGCTCCCAAAACCAGTAGTTGAAGATGATTCATTTTTATTTAATGCGATATCACGCCCGCCAGTTATTGTTGCCACTTGACGAAAGTGTGGTGTACTAGGTTCTGTCGATTTTGTCTGCTGAGACGCCTCCGATAGCGGAAAATGATTTGTACTGCTACTTGCTAGATTCATGAGTTTAACAACTTTTGTTTGAACTGTTATTGGAGCATCAGTCATTCTTAAACCATCTAAACTAGTTAAACCAGCTGTATTTAGTATTGAACTGCTTATAAATGAACTACTGCCGACACTTGCAACAGGGTTTTCATCTGGTTGTTTAAGATCTTCGTCTGAAGTGCTCATAGCTGTAGCAGAGACCTTGCTCTCACCTGTGCTAGACGTCTCTAAAGTGTTATAATTTTTTGGAGTAGCAAAAGATGGTAGAGTATGAGAATGAGATGGCACTTCTCCAGAACCACCAAAGCTTTGCAACTCTTCAGTAGTTCTGAATTCAATAGCGGTCCATAATGAAGACGAGTAAGATTGATCAGGAGATCCTGTGGTCCAAACAGACTTTTCTTCCAATGTGTTGGTAGAACTGGAAGTAGCATTCGACTCTTTCCGACTAACGGGAATTAAAGCACTCACTGTTCTGGGAGAAGAGGTTGGAGGCGCTCCTCCTGGGACGGCAGTTTTGTCTTCAGAAGACGCTGAACTGCCAAGAGAATGACCCACACCTGATTCAGAAGCAAACGGTAAAGTTGAAGTGATTACTTGTTCTTTTGAGAGGAATTCCAACGTTGCTGTAGTGTTTTCCCACAACCTTTGCGGCGTTGAAGAAGGTGAAACGCTAATGTGTTGTGATAGAGTAAGTGTGACAGCTGAGGCAGTGACTGGCAGATTTTGTCCAACAGTCATTTGCTCAGAACTTGAGGAAGCAACTGTAGTAGGTAATCGATCACCAGAGACAGTGGAAAGATCTTTTGGTTTTTTTTGTTGAACCACTCATAATTAAACTCGCTGGCCATTCCGTGGTCAATTTATCGGGTTTCTTCAACTTTTCTGGGCTTATGTCAGATAGTGAAGTGGACTCTAGAGTAGAAATTCCATTGGGCATCGCCGTACTTAAACTAGACTCACGTAGCAATTTTCTTGAAGAAACAGTCTCATACGATGTGTACGGATTTGTTGGTAATGTTATTGGCTCTGTTCCTGATGATGTTGACGACAAAATCCCAGACGAATTTGATAGTGTTGCGATGTCGGAAGTAATGAGTTCAATAGTTGATCCATTATTGGTGAAATCAGTGTTCGTCGTATGATCAACAATGAGGGGCGGCATTGAGTGCTGAGAGTCACCATCTGCCGTTGTAGCTACAACCTCTTGAATACTCGTTGTTTGACTCGCTACTGTACTATACTCACTACCAATTAGCGAATGGTGGTCAGTGCTGCTACGATATGTGGCCAGTGTTGATGTCAAAATCTTAGACGAGTTAGCTGCTGCAACGCTGACTGAGGTAACGAGCTCGGTGGTTGATCCATAGTTAGTAGAATCAGTGATAATCGTTTGATCATCAGTGACAGAAACTATTGCTTGTTTGGAGTTACCATCTGTCATTGCAGTTACAACCTCATGAATATTTGCTGTTTGACCCGCTGTTGTGCTAAAATCACTATTAATTAGGGAATGGTCGGTGGTGCTAGGATGTTTGACAACTGTTGATGTCAAAATCTCAGATGAATTAGTCACTGCAACGACAAGCGAAGTAGTAAGCTCAGTAGATGATCTGTAGTCTGTGAGATCAGTGCTAATAGTATGATCAGCAGGGAAAGGCGGTATTGACTGTTCAGAGTAATTAGCTGTCGGTGTAGTTACAACTCTATGGATACTTGCTGTGCGGCCCGTTACTCTAGTAGACTCACTATCAATTACTGAATGGTCGGTAATGTTAGGATGTGTGACAAGTGTTGATGTCAAGATCTCAGATGATTTGGTAAGTGTGGCGATACTCAAAGTAGTGAGTTCGGTAGTTGATTCATAATCAATGGAATCAGTGTTGTTCGTTTCATCAGCAGTGGTAGGTGGTGTGGATTGTTCAGAGTTACGATATTTGTTTGTACTTACAGCTTCATGAGTATCTGCTGTGCTATCTACTGTGCTAGAATAGCTATCAATTAGGGAATGGTCGGTGGTGCTAGGATGTGTGACAAGTGTTGATGTCAAAATCTCAGATGATTTGGTAAGTGTGGCGATACTCAAGGTAGTGAGTTCGGTAGTTGATTCATAATCAATGGAATCAGTGTTGTTCGTTTCATCAGCAGTGGTAGGTGGTGTGGATTGTTCAGAGTTACGATATTTGTTTGTACTTACAGCTTCATGAGTATCTGCTGTGCTATCTACTGTGCTAGAATAGCTATCAATTAGGGAATGGTCGGTGGTGCTAGGATGTGTGACAAGTGTTGATGTCAAAATCTCAGAAAATTTGGTAAGTGTGGCGATACTCAAGGTAGTGAGTTCGGTAGTTGATTCATAATCAATGGAATCAGTGTTGTTCGTTTCATCAGCAGTGGTAGGTGGTGTGGACTGTTCAGAGTTACGATATTGCTTTGTACTCACAGCTTCATGAGTATCTGCTGTGCTACCTACTGTGCTAGAATAGTTATCAATTATGGAATGGTCGGTGGTGCTAGGATGTGTGGCAAGTGTTGATGCCGATATCTCAGATGATTTGGTGAATGAGACGACACCCAAAGTAGTGAGTTCGGTAGCTGATTCATAATCAGTAGAACCAGTGTTAATCGTTTGATCAGCAGTGGTAGGTGGTATGGATTGTTCAGCTTTACGATCTTGCAATGTAGTTACAGCTTCATGAGTATTTGCTGTGTGACCTACTGTGCTAAAACCGGTGCCAGTTCGGGAATGGTCGGTGGTGCTAGGATGAGTAGCAAGTGTTGATGCCGATAAGTCAGATGATTTGGTAAATGTGACGATACTCAAAGTAGTGAGTCCCGTGGTTGATTCATAATTAGTAGAATCAGTGTTGGTCGTTTGATCAGCAGTGGTAGGTGGTATGGATTGTTCAGGGCTACGATCTTGCTGTGTAGTTACAGCTTCACGAGTATCTGCTGTGCTACCTATTGTGCTAGAATAGTTATCACTTAGGGAATGGTCGGTGGTGCTAGAATGTGTAGTAAGTGTTGATGCCGATATGTCAGATGATTTGGTTAGTGAGATGACACCCAAAGTAGTGAGTTTGGTAGTTGATCCATAATCAGTGAAATCAGTGTCGATCGTATGATCAGCAGTGGTAGGTGGTATGGATTGTTCAGGGTTACGATCTTGCAATGTACTTGCAGCTTCATGAGTATTTGCTGTGTGACCTACTGTGCTAAAACCGGTGCCAGCTCGGGAATGGTCGGTGGTGCTAGGATGTGTAGCAAGTGTTGATGCCGATAAGTCAGATGATTTGGTAAATGTGACGATACTCAAAGTAGTGAGTCCCGTAGTTGATTCATAATTAGTAGAATCAGTGTTGGTCGTTTTATCAGCAGTGGTAGGTGGTATGGATTGTTCAGGGCTACGATCTTGCTGTGTAGTTACAGCTTCACGAGTATCTGCTGTGTGACCTACTGTGCTAGAATAGCTATCACTTAAGGAGTGGTCGGTGGTGCTTGGACGTATGGCAAGTGTTGATGCCGATATCTCAGATGATTTGGTTAGTGAGATGACACTCAAAGTAGTGAGTTCGGTAGTTGATTCATAATCAGTAGAATCAGTGTTGGTCGTTTGATCGGCAGTGACAGGTGATATGGATTTTTCAGAGTTGCGATCTGTCGTTGTGGTTGCAGCTTCATGAGTATCTGCTGTGTGACCTACTGTGCTAGAATAGCTATCACTTAAGGAGTGGTCGGTGGTGCTTGGACGTATGGCAAGTGTTGATGCCGATATCTCAGATGATTTGGTTAGTGAGATGACACTCAAAGTAGTGAGTTCGGTAGTTGATTCATAATCAGTAGAATCAGTGTTGGTCGTTTGATCGGCAGTGACAGGTGATATGGATTTTTCAGAGTTGCGATCTGTCGTTGTGGTTGCAGCTTCATGAGTATCTGCTGTGTGACCTACTGTGCTAGAATAGCTATCACTTAAGGAGTGGTCGGTGGTGCTTGGACGTATGGCAAGTGTTGATGCCGATATCTCAGATGATTTGGTTAGTGAGATGACACGCAAAGTAGTGAGTTCGGTAGTTGATTCATAATCAGTAGAATCAGTGTTGGTCGTTTGATCGGCAGTGACAGGTGATATTTCAGAGTTGCGATCTGTCTTCGGTAAAGTTGATTTCATAATCAGTAGAATTTCATTGTTGTGGTCCGTTTTGATCGGGCAGTGAACAGGTGATATATTCGAGAAGTTGCGATTCTGTTCGAGTTGTTGAGTTTTACAGCTTTCATGAGTATCTGCTGTGTGACCTAATGTGCTAGAACTGCTGCCAGTTCGGGAATGGTCAGTGGTGTAAGAATGTGTGGCAAGTGTTGATGCCGATATCCCAGATGAAGTGGTAAGCGTGGCAATACCTAAGGTAGTGATCTCGCTAGTTGATCCGTTATCAGTAAAATCAGTGTTGATCGTTTGATCAGTGGTGATAGGTGGTATGGATTTTTCAGAGCTGCGATCTGTCGTCGTAGTTACAGCTTCATGAGTATCTGCTGTGTGACCTACTGTGCTAGACTCACTATCAATCAGGGAATGGCTGGTGGTGCTAGGGTTGGTGGTAAGTGTTGTTGTCAGAATCTCAGGTGAATTGGTTAGTGCGACGATAGTCGATGTAGTGAGCTCGGCAGTTGATTTATAGTGAGGGTTATCAGTGTTGATCGTTTGATCAGCAGTGACAGGCGGTATTGACTGTTTAGAGTAATCATCTGTCGCTGTAGTTGCAATTCTATGAATACTTGCTGTGCGGCCCGTTACTGTGTTAGACTCACTATCAATTAGTGAATGGTCGGTGATGCTAGAATGTGTACCAGTGTGGTTCGTACCATTGTGGATGGAGGTGCCTGATGAAAAGACTGAGGTCTGAGATCCGCTGATAACGGTTGTCGTATCGGCTCTATCCTTACCATGTCTCAACGTTGTCGTAGTACCAACGGTGGTCGCTGTCATTTTCGTGTCATTGACAATCATTTCAACATCCTTTTCCTTGTCTGTTCTCAACATCTCCTCCGCTTCTGTAGAAGCAGTTGAAGTAACTACAGGTGACGATACCATGGTCGACAACGAAGTGATCTCTAAAAATATCACTTGCAATAAAGCCGTAATTCAAAATTTACTATGTGTACTGTTTCGAAAACCTTGACTACAAGATAAGTGTTATCTGTGGTAAAAAGAAACCAAAAACGCTGAAGAAGGAAATTTGGCCATGAGTGTGGGTCATCCGCACTCAACAGAGGACATAGACATAATGTCTCATTAATTTCGTTGCATCGCGTTGATAGCAGCAAATCATGCTGATCGGAGAAATTCTTTGCATGTGACTTAATTTCCCAAGCAAAAGAGGTCAACTCACGTGTACAGTTAGTGATGCCATCTCCTTCGTAACCATCACGACATTTGCAGTTGCCAGCCGTCATACATTTAGCATTTGGATGGCAAAGTTCAGTATCAAGATGACAGTTTGGTCCTGGAAACCCAGGAGTACTAATAGCAGTCAAAATGAAACTATTGAGATCTTGAGCTTATATCCACCAATGATCTTTCCACTTAAGTGAAATAATATGGGTGAAAGATTGATTCAGTTAATGCATCATTTAACTCACGACAAAGATAATCATGCAGGAAACCAGACGGGACCTAATGAAACTTTCATTTATAACTGCGCCATGGCGAAAATGAGCGATGAACACTGCTCAGTTGGTGGACATAAAAATCAAAACGATTTCCATTGAAAGGCTAATACCATCAAGATTTTGGCAAAAAAATATAAACAAGTAGTTTGCTAGGACTTGTAGTGAGAAGTGGTATGCTTCTTCATGTTCGTGGATTACTTGCTGCATTCATTGAAAAAAACGGTGCTTAATCATTGTCATGCTTCCAAGGTTTCCTCGGTAAACCATCAAGTACGGTACGTACATTGAAGAAAACGTACACAAACCAGAGGTCGTAAATGTACCAGTCAATTGGTCCCTTTCTGGCCTGTCCTCTTTTTTAAAAATTTTCTTCACTGTGCGGATCCCAGTACTTCTAGCAATCATTTCTTTTTTCTTTTTTCTTGAACGGTGTAGAATACTGGTTGAGCGAGTCTCCTTGCAACTTCGAAGACAGCCTTACTCTGGCGTTCCATAGGACGTTGTTGACTGCCGGATAGAGGCGGTGATAAAGCTCGGCTCCACGGCATCACAACCACTCGGCCACGGCCTTCCTTTACCCATAAATTTCGCGCTCTAGTTGAATGCTGTTTCTAAATCGTACGTTATGTGTTAGTTATAAGATGCAAGCGTTGAGCGGGTTCAACGCATACCATACTATCTACAAAAACATAGATCCACTCAAGCGGGTATGGAATATGACGTAGTATATGAGTTGGACTGGCACAGTATAGCAAGGTCAGTCCATCTCAAGAATCCAGCTGTATTTTTAGCAAAGGCGTAGGAATTTTCATAACGTGTCTTGAAATTTCAGATAGCCTCATGGTCATTTTTCAGATCTTTGCATACAGTCAGTGCAATTGCGTAAAGTAAGTTTGACATATGAAAGATCTATCGACTGGCGTTCCTTTTATATCACATTTTGCTTGCCATAAATGTCAAAGAATGACATGACTATTCTGAATCTTTTTGAATATAATAGGACATATCAGATAATGTATTTGTTCCTAAACTAAGGTGACAGAGGACAAATGTGGTATTGGTAGGGAACGATGGGAAAGCAAGACGTATAATGTCTCGGTTATTTATTACAAGTGGAAGGTTTATAAGTGACCGTAAGATTTCGAAGGTTTAGCGAAGCTCAAGTGAACTGCCTTGCTGATGTTCCTCAGGAATTTGTCACCCGTCATAGTAAATTACAGTCAAGGTCCCATATGACATAGTTAAGTAAGAGATTCTCAACTGTGCGTGTAAAATGTCCACGTTACGCAATACCACTGCTGTTTCACGACGTAATATACAGATTGCAATGAGCAGCCTAAGTACCTGATATGTTCAGCAAGTATGATTTACAACCTAATTCTTGCAAAGAATTACAAACGCTGCGCTTTCCGCGAAGACACCACCGAAAACAGTATAGAATACATGGAATCACCTACCGTCACATCGCATTCCATCACCGATATAACCAACTTTGCAAGTACAAAAGTGATGTCCAGGGTGGACATCAATGCATTCAGCGTTTACATCACAGTTGTTCTTTGCCGGATCGGCACAATTTCCACCATTTTGGACAGCTAAAACTCATTCGGATTGATCAGCTAAGAAATACACGGTATGTAATTCAGATGAAAATCAAGATCATCTAGATTCACATCAATGTGATAGACAGATAGTTTTCTCGCAGTCTTTTCAAATTTTCCAAATTCCAATATTAAATTCGCCTAATGTTACGGTTGTAAAAATCAAAAACCAAAGTGTGGCACTTTTTTGGATCTGAAAAACCTATAGAATAGATGAGCTCACGTTGACAGGTACCGTTGATTGGATGATGGTCTTCTATGCACGACCCGCATTGTGGCACATCCTCCTCGTCCACATGACATTTCTTATTCTCCAACCTACACAAACGTTGCCATTCTGGTGTACAAGTGTTTGATGATTTTTGACCCATAGCTATAACATCAAATGGTGAGACGAGGTAAGAAGAGCCATTACATATTCAGAAAATGATACACATGTCTACTGTCATCACTATTTCTTTCAGAGGAAAATCCTGAGTTAGCTAGTCTTTTCTATAACAGCATGTGCACTTCTTTGTCATACGAGCTTCCAAGGTTACCGATCACTGAGTCAGTACAGATTCAAATGATCCCATAACCGGCCACGCTGTGATTGGTTAGTTGTATAGGAAGTACTCACGAAGCTGTGATGCGTGATGGATGCTAACATGAACAGAGAGCGCTTTTGAACATAGATACGGAAAGTGGACCGTTTCGCTGTGTTGCACTGACACCTTGCTATGCGTACATGCACATGTGCACTTTAGACCGTGCATGTCAATCCGGTCAAAGGCCTTGGTTTGAGTGGTTTGGAAGTACTAAAAGGAGGAAACGTTCCTCAACACCTGCGAAAACTTCAAATTTATGCTTGTTCCAAACAGCACTGGTTAATGAATTCATGGGAACAATGCCATAAATGCCGAACTGTCCTGCGAGCAGCACTAATGAGTCTGCGATTCGCTCACAGAAAAGTACGCAGCATTGATTCGTCGAAAGCGCGTGTTGTTTCAGCAAGACAGTGCTAAACCTCGACCGTAAGGAAGACCAAGGAAAAGTTTGATGAATCGCACTAAGTCGAGGTCTTGTCGCATCCACCCTACAGTCCAAATACTGCGCCGTCCGATTATGACACAGTTTTGCTCAATGGAACATTTATTGCGTGGGCGTCGATTCGAGACACTCAATCAAATTTAAGAATCATGTCAGGGATTTTTGTCAAAGCCTGAAGAATGGTATTTCGAGCAGATCCAGAAGCTGGCAGATCGCTGGAGGAAGATCGTGAATAATGATGGTCTTTTTTGAAAAATAATCATTGTTGCTTGCAACTGAGTTCATGTATAAACTTTGAGTTTTCATCAGGTGTCAAGGATATTTTCCTCAACCTAATATATTAGTGGTGCTTCGAAATGGGCTCTGACAAGTAGCTTTTTCTGTCTTTTTTTTTTTGAAAGAGTTCTGCAAGCTACTGATCATGATGCTACGGAATAGATGAACAAAGATGGGAAACAGTGAGGATTGCATCCCTGATGACGAAAGATTAAGTGATACAACATCGTTGAGTAGTGTAAGTATGAGGAAATTCATAAGCTATAGCGCCATCCACTATTAGATCTGAAAGGTTTGTCATAATCCGCGACTTGACGTTTAGGCTTACATTGTGAGGTACGGCGTTGTCGCTCAAGCGAGGACTCTTCGGGAAGATAATTCCTTTAATGCTACCTATGAGAGTACAAAAGTAGGTATTGAAAGACTAGGCAACGTTAGTGACGTCGTTAACGCGTGCTTGCTCATGAACAGCAGCGTCTTAGAACAACGACGTAATCTGAGCGGTTTCGAGTGGAATGAAGTGGACTGACAAAGGATCTGACAATCATCATTACCTCTATCTCATAAGTAATATGTGTTGTTTACGTTTTAATATCAAGCTATAGCAAAGAATAGGTGTGCTTGTAACAAATCCGATAACCGAGGAAAACTAGTTACTACATTCGTGCATTGCAGTTGTAATGGCGATGTCGACAGAACAATACTGAATGTGTTTCTGAGCAAATAAAAAAGAGAATGCGAAATTTTCATTGGTGTCAAAGTTTGAAAATTAGGCGAGCCGGGTTTATGCTGACTTGTAACGATAACCAGTGTGCATGAACTCAAAGGATGTCAAGTATAGAGCGAAAACACCACCCAATTCAATGGTGAGAGTTGTTCAGAAGGGTCTGAGAAGAAAAAGAACCCATTACATAACTCTTGCACACAGCAGCAACGTATAGAGATGACTAGCGCCAACTCGAGTCACACTACGATTAGAATGACTGATGATTCACATTATACACATCATCGTTTATTACTAGTCAGTAAACGAACCACTGCAGTGTGTCCCATCACCAGTGAATCCGTGTATGCACTTACATCCACAGCTGCCCTGTTGATTTATGCACATTGCCATACTATGACACCCAGCTACGCCGCGTTCACACTCATCAATATCTGAAAGGAATTTTCTTTTCTCATGCTCGAGCATTTTTAGTTTTTCTGGTTTTCTCCCAAATATTTTTACTAACCGACACATATGCCTCCGGTACCCTCGTATCCTTCCAAGCATTCGCATCTATATCCACCGTCTTCGTTAACACACACTGACGATGCTGGGTCGCAATTATGTCGATTTTCGGCACACTCATCAATGTCTGTACGTGTTTATATATACATGCATATGTAATCATATATTTACAAATGAGACCAGAAATTTCATAATCTGGAAGTTTTGTTACCTTCGCACTGTTTTGTAGTTTTATCATATCGGTAATTAGGTTCACATTCGCAGATACTGGTTAGCGAGTCGTCAAACACCCGCACAGAAAGGCAAGCCGTGTGGTTCGTTCGACCGCAGAATCGCTCCATTTCCTTACAGCTTTGTTCCAGTGGATTCAAGCACGTCCTAACACCATCGCCTAAACTATTACCGATGTTTAGATCCGAAAAATGGAGCTTCATTTGCAACTTAGATTGAAAACTATGGAAATGGAGCGTCAAACACTACTCTGTAATTTTTGTTTTTGAACCTCTTATCCGAATTTCGAAGTAGAATGGGCATCAATTATATTACTTCGTGCTTACATTCGATGCTTACGTGTTTACATTCAAGCTGTAGACATTTCACACCATGAAATGAATTGGAGATTTCTTATGATAGATGTTCTACTCTGGAACTTTCATAATATCACTTGTTTCTTGATAAGCACTTTGAGCGATTACGTATCGGGTATCTAACTAAATTTCCGAACTTGATCCAAAAAATAAAAATTTCCTCACGAAAATGAATCTTCTTGTCTATTTTATGCATAATTTTCTTGCGCATCGTTTGTTTAATTTTTGCACATCCTTGTCCAACAATGGAGCCGTTACGGGAAGTCATTCGCAACTTACTGCTTTACGAGTTTCAACTGGTTGTCAATTGGTCAATTTTTCAAGAAGTTGACCGATTTGGGCTGGGAACACTTGGATCATCAGCCGTATTCGCCAGATCTTCTCCGTCCAATTTCCATCTCTTCAGATCATTGGAGTACTGGTCGGACAGGTAGAAGTTTCGAGACATCAATCATTTGCGTCAAAAATTGACTAGTTGGTTTGCATCGAAGAATAATGAGTTTTATGAGCGCGGAAGTGATTGGTTACCGAGTGCTAGCAGGATTGCATCCAGGAAGACGGAGAATACTTCAATTAATGTTATTTGATACTTTCAATCAAATGGAAAATGAATGTTGAAATTTTTGGATCAAGTTCGGAAACATGGATGGAGACCTAATCTAATCGATAGCAGCATTTTCCTTTGCGAATTAAACCTCAGGTTTCGGCTATTTTACGCAGTTCTTTTCGATTAGAATTAGACTGAAAAAAATTGTAGGAAACGGTTAGGTGTGAGGTACGTGAAATTTCGCCAACGCGCAGATTAGGGATGTGCAGGTGAATTGAAGCAACAACGAATTGCTTTACTGAAATAACGTGGAAAATGTATCGCTCGCTACACACTTCACATGTGTACGGTAATGTTCCCTTAATTCGAAATGCAAAACTGCATGGTAAGAAACGAAGTCGATTGTTTCGGAAAACGGGTGAATGGATTTCTTATACTGGATGTTTTAAAAAAAAAGTAAACGGACTTTAGAGAGCTACTCGACCACGTGATTATCTCGTTAGGACATAGTAGGCCAAAGAGATGCTGCACACAGTGTTACTACAGTACTGAGTAATCTTCGGGTGTAACGAGTCATTCATTGCATTGCTAATTTCTAGCCATTTGTAACAGTATTCTTCTTAAATTTTCTATAGAACTCGGTTACAGAGTTATAACCAACTAACTGAGATGAGCGTTTTACCTTGGAATCCTTCGGGACACCGGCATTCAAATGATCCCTCGGTATTGCGGCACTCTGCTTGGGGATGACAAGGTGCCATCACACACTCGTCATCGTCTAGAAATTTACTGTGTTATCTTCTTTTAATTTACTGCAGATCTTATTGTGCGCTTAATTAGACTTGTGCCTATTTAGTTATTGTGAAGTTGAGCCAGTGGAAATGATCTAAGGAAAACTCGTGTGAGACAACAAAATTGAGTGCAACATTTCAAAGGAGGTTTTTGAACGTCTTTTTGATATATTGTTCACATTCGCCAACCTTGACACATATAACCATTTCCTCGAAAACCTTTTTTACATTGACAAGCGTATGTGCCCATTAAATTGTTGCAGTCCGCATTCTTGTCACACATATTCATTCCTGGTTGTTCACACTCGTTGATATCTGAAATGATCGATTTGATATAAATCCTATGTGTACATGTGTACACCAATTCCATTATTGTAAACTGCATCAAAACCATATGAACTGATTTACAACTACGTAGTGTACGTACATTATAGTGAGTGTAGACACCAAAATTTCAGTCCTTCAGACCCTTTTGTGAACTGAACAACAAACGGCGATCTCAAGAAATTAGCTCGCTGTGCCCTTACTAGCCCCTAAGTAAATACTGACTTAAACGCGACTGAACGATGCCTAAGGTGCCAAGGAAGAGGTCACTGCTGTCCATCAGCTCAACAACTTGTGGATAAATTTATAATAAACTGTTTTTATAGAACTCGCTCAAAGCAATATATTATCTGATAATATATCTTGAGCTTTTCATGAGGTCTGCATGAGGTTGTAAAGGTTTCATTTTATCAGCCATGAGCGATCAACTGTTGGTTACTGCAACTTTGGGAGGATTTTACCACGTAACATGCGGCGACTTAATTCGGTATCGTTTCCTCTAGATGTAGGGTGTATATCCCCCTGCGAGAGATCAAACCCCATGAAAAGGCTCAAGATATCTTATCAGATCATAAACTGGTGTATACACGTTGATTGGCCCACATATTCAGAGCTTATGATCAATCCTCTGATCCCTTCAGGCGTTTCAAGGGATGGAGTTGAGTGTAGAACGTAAGGCCTCACCAATGCACTCTCCATTTCTCAGCTCGAATCCCATTTTGCACATATCGCAGTCCTTACTGCCATTGGCATTCACCATGCACATATGGTTCCTACCACAATTCGCCAGAGACCACTCGGCTTCCGTGCAACCACGCTTCTCAATTGGCATGCACTTGTAACCATCGCCGAAAAATCCTACAATAATGAAAAATCTAAGAAATACAAAGGATGTAAAAATTTCGATTGGAAGACAGCGTCAACGATTAAGCGAAGAGGGTAAAATTTCCATCCAGCATAGTCACGGGAAAGTCAAGGGCTTCTGGCTGAACTATCGCAGTATGCTGACGAACACCTCACTGGGATGCAAGTTTCTGTCGCAAATATTATAACAGTTTTTACCCCCGGGTTCTCCTATTTTCTTGCCATGAGTAATAATCACGACAATCTTTTGTTGGAGATGCGACGTACCTGGATTGCATAGGCATCCATACGAGCCTTTCTTATTGATGCAAGTAGCATTTGCGCTACAGCAAGCGCCATTTGATTCTGCACATTCGTCGATATCTAAAAGAAGAAATCTCCAAGGTAAATTTTATTTTGCAGCTGTTTTGGAAAATCGTCGAATTAGGACGAATATTATAGAGTTGCCAATCATAAGTGGAACATGAGAATTGAACTATTGCGCCTGCTTAGTCGACTGCCATAAAGCACAAAAAGAATCACTTTGAAACCAAAATTCTACTGTCCTCTGTTTGTCTTATAAAAGCTGCGTATAGCTTAAGATTTATTTTGTTTTACTGCTTTTTTGTAGTGCTATGACGTTTCACATTTACTTAAGAGAATTGACTAGTAAGCAAAAATTCGACTTAAGATCGAGTTTTTGCTTGCCAGTCACTTCTCACAGATAAATTTGAAATATCGTAAAGCTACGTGTAGCTTTGTACATTCCCAATCTGGTGCAGTTCGGTTGTGCTTGTCAACGGCGATCTACAAAACTTGGAACTGGTGGCATATAGGTTCTCCATAAATAAATGAGTAAACGTCCTCCCACATATTGCAAGGCGCTTTTTTTCTACCAGGTCAATTCTACACAGTTTTCCCCATTTTGAAATGCTTTTGGGTGCTCCGCCTAACCATTTACTCGTATTGGCAGACGACATTATACAATCCTGCTATATCATTCTCTTTGTGGTCGTCTCCATTCACTCTATGAACATTATGTTAAGTTTGCTACTGCCTTATACATGTCAAATATTAGAGTGTGTCAACAATTTCAAAGAGACCATTCACATTGGCTTACCAACGCACTCTCCCTTATCCATTTTCCGGTATCCCATTGGGCAAAAGCAAGCATAACCGCCGACGTAGTTGTGACATCGAGCAGATTCGTCGCATTTATGAAGACCAACAGCACATTCATCCACGTCTTAAAATCTCTTTCATTAGTTCCGTTGAAATTTCCATGCATTTCTTAATCTGACATTGATAATTAACTCATTTTGACTAGTAGATCCGATGCCGGCAGAAAATTGAACTCTCATTTATTCTCGAAATGTTTGCAAAATAATGTCCTGTTTTTCAGCTTCATTATCATTTTGTTATGAACATGCATCCAATTTTCTAGTGATTGGGAAATGCGCTGTGAATAACTAACATTTTCAACTACAAAAAGTACAAAGATATGCCAATGCCTGATGTCATGAATAAATAATAACGCCTTCAAGATCCGATACAGTTTACGATTCAGTACTAAATACTGCTCACCTTGGCAAGGCTTGAGCGGCGGTGCCCCTTCGAAACCTGGATAACAGCGGCAAGCACCGGTCCTTCTTTCGCAATAGGCATCGTCCCCGCATTGATCTCCACTCACACATTTCAGCGTGGTGCTTGAAAAATTTTCAAGAAATTCTAACGCATCATTAACATTTCTGGTAAACATTTGAAAATCTTTTTATAGAGCGAATCTCCTGATCACATTGAAAGAAGTTTCTAGCAGACAATTCGTAATGGATAGTAGACATTGTTAATTGTTGAATTCATTCAAGAGCGACTTTTCCAATGATTTGCATATACCACCACCTAGCAGCTGTATTATTTTTTGCTCTTGGAAATTTACGAGGGATTGCGATGTAAAGACGTGCCGGTACTTCAATTTTGAAGCCTCTTGGAAAAGCCCTTTTTCCTTTTCTAGAGTTTTAGTAGTCGTTTGATAGCTTGAATTTTGGAAATTTGAGCGGTATATTATATTTTCAAATAAGCAGCCGACTAAGCTGTGGCACTGAAAATGAGAATATATTCCACACCCCAGCATTTTTGATGACAATTCGTTAGCTTATATCTCGAAAATTGTAAAGGTGTACTTGGTTTTCCAAGAAGATTCAGCCTAAAGAAAAGATATGTCCACCGAAATATGCCCGAGTGCAGACTATAAACTTATTTTCACTGCTAGAGATAAAATGACCTAGGCTATCGAATGTTTTTTAGGCATCTAAAAAAAGCAAAAATGCGTTCCTCTCAAAAGTCTAGAAATGGGTGCGGATAGGGGAAAAAAAACTGACATGAATTTATCTTAAATTTAACGTAAATTTGTTGAAGGAAAAAGCGTTTTGAGAAACAACCATCATAAGTTCTTTAAAAGTTCCAACATTTACCTTGGTCCGATCTCAACCTCAACTGAAGACGGCAAGGTGGTCAGGATGAAAGTCTCTTTGATTGGGAACTAAATTATTTAATGGTTCAAAGGCGTAAGATAATTTGATCGGAGAAAAGAAATCAGTAGCAAAGAGAAGAAACTTGAAACAAAAAGATAAGCATCGAAACGCAATCGTTCTACAGCTCTTTTTTCGCTACAACTTTGTAGGGTACCAGTGTTAGAACAAAATTGAGCGCCTTCTCTGTCATTTTTAGGGTTTAGATTTTGGGAATCTAACGGAGTTTGTATTTGGAGCGTTGATTTTACATATGAAAGTCCTGGTGATTTGATAAAGCAAGGTTGTAAAAGAGAGCAAAAAAAAAGTCGTCACAGAGAAATCAAAAATTATAGTAACTTCGCAGAACCTTACCTCAGTTTTCTCTTGCGTCGTCTCTGTTACTGGTTCGCGGTGCTGTTTGTACGTCGACAACGATTCTCTCAAAGTAGTGTCCTTTGAAACTGTAACTTCACTCACCGATGGAGTTGTCCTTTCCTTAGAAATGTTAGATACATAGGTACTTTTGGTTATGTCATGCTTCACTTCAATGTTCGCTTGGTTACTTTCAGAAATCTCTGAAATATCCGTAACAACCGAAGGTGTCGTCGACAGTTTAGTTGGAGCTCTTCTTTCGTCAGTATTTGTAGGATCCGATCTGACAGCACTAGATGTCAACGAAGCAAGTGATAATCCTTCTTTTTCAGGGTTTCTATTGGTTGCTGTGACAGCATCAAAGCCACTTCTGGGACTGCTTGGAGTGGCTACAGTTGAGCTTAAGTTTTGCTCACTCAAAACACTATTCAAAGCTGACTCAGGTTTAACCGACGGTGATGGAACAAGACTGGATTTCAAAAGTAGTACAGGTTTAGACGATCTCTCTGATAGATTACTAGTGGGAGGCTGGATAGTACTAATGGAAAGCTGGGTAGTATTAGTGAAAGGCTGGGTAGTACTAGTGGTTCCGAGAACATCCTTATCATGGGAAGTGTTTACTGTGTTGTTGACCGGATTTTTAGATTTTATGTTGGCAGTAGAAGGATGTGTGGCAGCTGCTGTCGAGTCAGCGGTAACGACTGTAGGTGAGGTCATCGGCTCATCGTGGGCACCGTCCACATTTCGCGTTGTTGACGGAGCTCGTGTCACCTTGGATTCCTTCGTCTCCTGAACGATTGTAATGATAAGTAAACAATTAATATAATTTATTGCTTTCTCAAGTTTTGAATATTTATCGTTCATCACAATACCCATCGTTACTATGACTCCGTCACTGGCTGACTTCAACACATTACATACCCAATAAGGAAATTGCTAATACACATTTTCTGCTTAAAGAAGTAATTATCTTACATGAAATAAAGAATAAGCCCTAAAGAACTTCAAAGTTTGCAATAGCGCTGTTTATAGGTAAAATTGGTAAAGACTGCTAATAAGTAATGATTTACCATCTCACCAGCAGCACTGTTCGTTTGCTCATTGTCCTTGTCTGTACGATTAATTGACTCCACAGCTACTGCAATCAATGTATCTTCAATTCAATAATATCCAAAATATCCAAAATGTTCAGTGCTAAAAGTAGCCTATAGTTCTTGTCTATGCATACCTTTCCGAGTTGAATCACTCTTTCCAGGGAGAGGTTCTAAAGTCCCTTCAACAGCAATATGAGGTACTTCTAGAAAATCGGTTATTTTTATTCTACAAAGGATGCCATGCATTCAAGAAATATGCTACGATATTCAAAAATAGATAACACAGAAAATGTTTTGTTTTATGACACTTCTCACTGATTCCTTACCAGTGGTGTTCAAGTCCACAATTGTTACGTTATTGATGTCGATATCGAGAGAATCTAAAGTGAAGTGACAACGATACATGAATGTGTAATTTGAGATATAACCATAAGAGTGGTGAGATGCAATCAGAGCTTGAGACTTCATCTATGCATAATGGACTCGAGTGGCGACCATACTCTCCAGAGTAGCGTACGCAGGCGTTACACCTTCGAGGCTTCGCTCTGCTATTCTCTCAACCGTGGCTGTGCTATTAGCAACCGACCATCAATCGGACTGATCTAGTACCCATAAATTGGCATTTCACCCACTTAAAGTGAAAGTGTGGTTTGACTGACAACAAACGGTGCGGTTAAAACAGGGCTCAGAGAAATTTGGATGGAAAGCTTGTTACTATAGTGAGAGCGTGTGCTGCCCCGAAAACTTGTGGTAGCGGTTCGAGCCCACAACATATACATGAGGTTTCGAGTATTGGTCGCATTTCACCACTCTTGAGCTTAAATGTAGAACTTAAGATTTGAGGGAGAATTTACATAAAGATACCATAGGAAAGCTTTTGATGAGAAAGAATGTTAAGAGAACGACTAAGATTGCTGAGCGCTATGCAGAACACTTCTCTCCATGCCGTAATTGAACCCGTGTTTCACACACATTGGGAGTGCGTGCTACCACTGCACCATCAAGGCCACCTCTTTGCTACTCTCACATTGACATAAACCTATCGTAATCCCAGTTAAATTGACAAATTTTGGATATGTATAATCTGAAGGACTTATATTTCTAGTAGTGTTTTGGAGTTCTAGTATACATCTAAGATCGATTGACATACAAAATATTCGACTCCAAGTGGGACTGCATATCGAAAAAAGAGTGTAGCAAAGCGGTGGCTCAGTGGTGTAGTGGAATCACGCGCACTTGTTTTGGTAAAACTGAGGTTCAATTTCCACCTGTGCTCGGATGACTTGCATACCATTCAACAGTCATGGATGTATAATTAGAACGTCAAAACACTGCTAAAAGGAGAAATTCGCGTGCAATAGCAGGTTTTTAATTTAATAAATGTTGTTGGTAAGAACATACCAGTTGGCTTGAATGTCAGAATAGCCACAACTGTAGAGAGCTCCGGGTGTTGCTGCCCAGTTATGTTGTTTATCACTGTTGTAGCTATTGGTGTAGCTGTCGATAATGACGAGACTTTCTCGCTGTTCTTTAATGTTTTTGAAAGGCTTGCGACCTCTTTCGTAAACTTGGGTGGTGCTGCAGTGAGGCGTTCTTTTCCTGCTGTGGTATTTTGTTCAGGAGTACCAAGTGTTTCCGTGACTGGTGCGTGTCTATCAGCTGACACCTTTTTGTCGCCTGATTCTTCGTCGACGAACAACTGAACTTGTAGTTGATTACCACATAAGTAAAAAGGTGTGAAAAAGTGAAAGGGCATTCATCAATGAGCTTGATGTACCCGTTGTTGTCAAAACAAGCAGTCTGAATTATAGTTTCAATTCTCTTTTGTATCTAATCATTTCAAAATCCTAGAAGAGTGCTGAAAACTGCTTATTAGCATAGGCATCCGTGCGCTCTCTGTTGAATGATATCATTCTATAGATCTCACTAGTATTATATTTTTGGAAACTTTATTCCAAAAAAGATATCATAGCACAACTTTCAAATCTATCCATTTAAAATGACATATGTTTTGCCCTATGTCGCTCATAAATAAATTTTTCTAAGTTTTATTCCCAACCATTGCATAAAAATGAACCTCTGGAGCATCCGGCGTAGCCTTGTGCGTTTTCATGTCTCTGGTACTGCTCATAGTCGTCCCCGCTGCTGTCATATGCACGATTTCCAACCCTACTATTTCTTCATCGATCCCTGACTCTGCGCTAGAAGTGCTTCCAACATTTGCGGGAATAATGAAGCTTTCAGATTTTCCTCGGGCTTCTGCAATTCTTTCAACTTTTTCAGCCAACTGTGTGGTGGAGGGGCCAGTTGTAGGCTCGTCACTGACAGTGGTTTTAGTGACATCAATGTTTTCTCTCGTCGTTTCGCTTTCTTCCTCGTTTTGATTTAGTTCTTCACCTGAACCATCGATGGCGATAGGAATTTCTGTCAGCAGGCTCTTATTAGAGTGGTGCTTAGTTGTAGGCACACCAATAATCTCCAAGCCGACTTCATTTTCTGTTGACTCCATTTCATTATTCTTCGGATCCATTGCTGTCATCATTGTGATAGGAATCTCGAGTTTGGCCGTATTAAATGGAGCCGGAGATGGAATAGTATCATTCTCTTCAATCAGCGTCGTTGACTCAATGTTAATCACTGAAACAGTACTTTGCCTAAACCCGCTTTCGACGTTTTTGTGCTCTTTTTCGATTCCATAATTCTTTTTAGGGGTAGTCATATCGTGAGTTACATCGCTTGAGACTGTTGATGATGTCGAGTCGTGAATGTTAAGCTTCTCATCTGCAACAGTTGTCGTTTGCAAGTTTGTCGTTGTCAACTTTTTTCCAGTTTCTGAATTTCCTGCAACACCGGTGCTTGACTTCTGAGTACTTTCTGACTTTTCGATATTATCGATCATCAGTTTTTCTTTTTCCTCCGGACTACCATTCTTCTTAACCTCATGTTTCCTTATTTCCCTAACTTCACTCTCCACTCTCATGAAAGGTTTGCGGGCGGTTCCTGGAAATGTCGAAGTTATTAGAGGCATTTGACCTCTTGTCTTAGCTGTCGTCATAGAGTCGTCTTCGCTCTTCCTTTCTTCCTTGGGCGATTTCATTGTCTTGGATAACGGCAATGTGCTTGTCTTTATCTGTTGATCACTTACAGTCATCTTGAGGCCACTTCCATCAACTTCATTAACACTGCTTGCGTTGAAGAGCTGAGCCTGAAAAATTTTTGTATTTCATATCAATTATCACCTAAGCAGTAGTAACACTTTTAGTTCTGCTCACAATTTCGAAAAGATTAGCCCGCTATAGTCTCTTTGAGCCCGATCATATTGCATCATTATTGAGATTATTAACGATCAAACGATGACAGAAAATGAAATTTTGGCGTCACAAGAATCGTATATTGTAGTGGAACTTTGCGCAATAAAACCAGTGAAAGCTATGCTATAAAACCAGTGAACCAGTGAAAGCTATGCGATGATACGAGTTAGATGATTTTGTTGCGGAACAGAAAATCGTTCAACTCACAGGCAAGGACGACTGTGACGTTGGCCGATGAATTGGTATTTCGGAGATTGGAACGGATGTAGTGAAAGCCGAAGTCATTGGACGAGTTGGTGGAACGTCAGGTTGAACGACTGTCGACGGTGGCATACTCGTCGTCACATCTATCACAGTGCTTGTTGACAGTGACTTTAGATAATCGACAGTTGTGTGATCTCAAATATAATCTTCAGCAAAGTGTATCAAAATTCAGAAGCAAAACTATTACTAACAATGGAACTGCAATCAATAATATTAGACTGAGGAAATAGCCCCTAGTGCTCACTGAAAACTCAAAGTTTATGCATAAAGTCAGTTAAAAACACCAATAATTATCCTTTAAAATGAGGACCCCCACTATTCCGACGATCTTCTACCATCGATCTCAGGCTTAAGGATCTGTTCGGAGTATCATTCCTTGGGCTTCGAATCAAAAAACTGCTGGAATGTTTCATCAACTTGATCATATGTCTTAGATCGGCGTCCACGCATTAATTGTTCCATTGAACGGAAATCATACCATAATCGCACGGCGCAACACCTTGATTGCAGGCTGGGTGCGGCAAGATTTCGACTTCTTCCATTTTATCAAACTTTTCTTCACCCTTCTTTGCGATGCCTTTGGCATTGTTTTGCTAAAACAGCTCGCGCTTTCGACAAATCAATCTCGGGTACTTTTCCTTGTCGAGGGAGTTTCATATGGAAATATTCCTGAGATTTCCCCATGAACCTACAATTATCGATACTTTGTGAAATAAACCTAAGGTCTGAATTTTTCGCGGACGTTAAGGAACTTTCTACTCAGCCTAGCAATAAAATATTTGATAGGCACAACTCTGAGCTCTCATTCATAAAATGTGTACCTTTTTCTAAGAAATCAGCAACAATTTCCAGACCAACTTCAGCACCTTTTGGCTTTGCTTCGAATACATTTGTTTTCTCCTTGTTTTTGACCACGACGATTTCTCCAGTAGAAAAGTTATGCACCTGACATTTATGCAAGATTTGCAAATTTTTATGAGCTACATTTGAAACTACTGCTACATCAACGTTTATTATCGGTACTTATTGCTCATTCTTCCCTTCTCGATGAGGAACAAGGAAAGGAAGACAAGTAAGGCTGAAGCATTGTAGCCAATGCGCTTCCTCTCTAGTGACTGTACACATTTCACAACTGATAGTTTGTCCAAAGAGGTTATAAATAGCAGATTTGACATGTAAACAGTCATTTTTTGCGCTAAATGTCTAACAAAAAATGTCTTTCCCGAAGACTTTATTGAACGGCAATTATGTTGGTAGTTGACTGTCATTCGAAAAATTGTTGTGATTAATTATGATCATCATATAGAGGACGAGTGTATACAGTCAAAGCACCGAAGTAGTCACAAAATTAGTAGGAAACATAGCATACATACCCCTAATGTGATAGAACAGAATCTCTTTGATAATTTCTCCATGTACCTAGGCTCCGAAGTCCTTCATTTATCGACCGCAAAAATATATTCTACTCGCAAAACCACACAAGTCTTTAACCGATATGAAATCTAGCATAGATTCGTAGCGCATCCTTAGAAATCCAACCGTCGGATTTGTGAGCTGTACTTACGATATAAGCCACGTCGAAAAGTGCACATCTTCTTGAAATTTATGCCAATGTATGATTGAGTACCTCAAAATTGTTCCAATCCCGAGATTCAAAGAACTATAGTTCCAGAGTAAATCATAAAGGGGGATGAGAAATATAAATGAGGACTGCGGAGAGGATTCTAACAGGATACTGGCGTCCTCTAAAAAAACCATTTTCGAAATCAGACGGAAATACTTGTTATCAACCTATCGACCAATGACAGGATTTGTTATTGACCTGACGATCAACAGCAGGACTTTATTCACTTCGTGATGCAATTTGCTCATAATCCGCAAGATCGACTTTCTGTTAACCTCGGCATTAAAGTCAAGTATTTCGGTATGAAGTACTTAGCGCGCCTAGGCATCGACTTCATCACTGGCTTAGACAAATAGTGATGTTGTGTTAGTCCAGCCTCTGAAGAAGGTGGTGTCGCCGAAACGTCAAACGTACGAATCGTACTGTAATCTATTCCAACTCAAACATCAACAACGACAACAACAACGCAGTCAACAACAGCAACAACTACCAATTTCGCGCGAGCTCAAATAGTAAAGTCTTCCGAACTTGAATATGCTGATAGTTTCACATGACTTCTCGAACCCAAAAATAAACTGCTGGACGTTACAGTTGCAACAAACAGCGGTGAACTACAGTACAGGAGACGAAACCTCGGTTTTCAAGCTACAAGGCAAGAGTGTAAGAATGTTCAGTGCGATGCAAAACATTCGATATCAGGCGGAAGTTGGATCGGCGTTCCACTCATACCAAAGCCATAACTGGATTAAATGCCGATATGGGTTTACCAAACCAAACCCGTTGACGATTGGATGCTAAAAACGACGATAACTTCTATTGAAGAAAGAGTGATAGCAGAGCGGTGGTTGCGGTGGTATATTTGTAGCATTTGCCCTCGGGATGGGTAGAACGAAGGTTGAGCTCCCACCTGATGTCCATTGTTCTGCATAGCACTCAGCATTGTTAGATGAAAAAAGATTTACATCAATTACGAGGCAAATACTCAAAAACGAATGAATTCACGGATGAAATTGATGGCAAATGATTGAAGGTAAGTTCAAGTGGAATTGAAAAAAGCCATATGCTGTTGTGATAGGCTATTTTTGACAGTTCAGACAGACAATGCAAATGGTTATACCTCGTGAGTGATCTGCGATATCACTTCTCCTGCCAGCGATTCATTTAATGAAGCTGCCAAGAAAGCCTCTCCATTTGCATTGTTGGTCGCGTATCGCCCAGTGTTGTTGGATTTTCCAGCGATTTCTAGTCCTGTAACTTGGTAATCTGTTCTAGAATCAGATTTACGTTTGTATCAACAACATATAACTGCTCTTAATGTTGCCAAACTGTCTTGTGATTTTTTGTGTTAACTTTGAAAATTAGAATAAAGAACATTTTTCTATGATTAACTTAATCCTATGTGCGTCATGACAATTTCACGAAAAATGATCTGTTCCTTAATCTGAGTGCTCGTCAACTAAATAAAATTCACCGATACAGTTAGTATTTATAGTAGAAGAGTTACAGCAGTGGTAGCTGCCAAACGTGTTCACACACCAGCTGTCCTCATCTACAGGGCATGGCGCTGAGGTGATGCATTCATCAACATCTGAAAGGTTGAACCATGTCGTGTACACGACTACATGTGATTATGTCTAGACGGACATTTTTGATACTACATATTACCCTAAAGGTAAAATCAAAATCAAAATGGGAAGCCATTCATCGTCTTCATCAATACAAAGATCACACTGCTTCTTTAAAATTGATGATCAAAAGAAATTATTTTTATTCAATCGCTTTTAGCGAAAGTATGATGTAATTAACTTACCCAGTGTAAGTAATGTGCAAAACTATTGAAACCAGACGGGACTCAAACCCACATCCCACACTATCCGGGAGCGCGTGCTCTAACACGTTGCACTACTGGCGCCCATTTTGCACACCACTCTTTCTACGCTACGGCGCATCTATCTGTCAACCGGCAGCCGTCAACGGCCTAGCCTGGATAGTCGGTATCGACATTGAACCCAGTCACGGTGACAGATATTGGGTGTTGATGACCAAATAGAGTTCCTTCTATTTAATAGCTCTTAGCGTTGGTGTAATGTTATTAATATACCCAGTGATGTAGAGTGATGTGCAAAACTTTTCGATCTTCTTTAGTTATTCTTCACTCTTTTTCCTCAAAGCTTCTTTAAAACTGTGTAACTCAAAGTATTCATACATGATTTGATCACGAAGTGAAAATTTTAGGTAATATCAGTGGGAAGTCGAGTTGTTGTTTCCATTGAAAAGTGTTAAGAGAAAAACGATGATATTCACCTTCACATCCAAACAACGGATTGCCACCGAATCCTTTCATACAGCGACAAACTCCATCAACACATTCCGAGTGTGCAGGACAATACGATGTGCACAGTAGTTCTGCAAGAGTTCTAAACAGTTCTCATGTGCTTCTAGTATAGCCAGCTACCACAAACCGTTTCTACGATTCACGTTCACACTTGGTGAAAGTGGACCGTATTTCAGAAATCCTCGTCGTGTAATAATGGCACCTCCAGAGTAGTTTTGTGAAGAAAAACCAACTTGTTGAATCACCACATCACCAAGCGAGTTGTTGTACTGCAGCATTATTTCGCCGTCACTTGTTTTGAATACATGTAGACCCTGAAGGTGAACCACTAATCAGCTGGCATTACATTATGTGGTACTTTCTCTACTCCTATTCACAACAACGAATTGAATACTAGAACCATTGGGATACGCGCAGTGAAAAAACACTGTAAAGACGGATCAATAAAGTGCCTAAAATGTAAGCCCATAAGGGAAGTAGGAGGGGTGGGCATGGGGAGGATGCAACACTCCTCAGTGATCACCTGATAATTCTAATGAACAAAACACGGTTTTCGTGACCTGCACCCACTACTTCACCCTAAATTCGTTTTAGGTCGAACAACGCAATCTTCTCACAAATCCTTTTTACAGGAGCGAGTTAGAGCAGTGTTTAGTAATGAAGTGTATCAAAAGCAAAGTGATAAGCAAAGCATTGTATAATTCCTTCCAACAACATTCTCTTGCTACCAGTCATTGAACATCTTAGACACTCATTTGTTCGGTTACCTCCAAGATCGCAAAGAGAATCATCTCGACTCGTATTCTACGACATTCTTCAGAAGTGCAACTCTTCAAAGCAGGAACCGATGCAACAGATGAAAATATATGATGATCTTTGCGGAGGATGAACGTAAGCAAACAAATCAAATGCGGGAAGTACTGCTATCCGTACAGTAACCTATGATGACGGGTCGCGCAAAATGAAATAAAATGAATTTTTTGAGTGAGGTCTCAAAATAGTCCATTGAAAGGCTTTGTTGCATATGCTCGATGACAGCCATAAGCCATACAATCGACAATCAATAAGGCCAAAAAAAAACGCCACGATGATTCCGCTATAAGTGCCATAACAGGCCTCAAGAAAGGCTCAAAATATGTTATCAGATTGAATTAAAATGTTTCTATCAAAAAAAAATGGCTAGTATTCTTTCATGCCCCTTGACGAGCTTATAATTACTACAAGACTGAAGGAAATGTAAGAAGTGTACAACTCAAAAAAACATTGCAAGGAAACTATAGAGAATCTAGAAAGGCGAATTTTTTGTGATAATTGTGATGAGTTCCCAGATATTAAAGAGGAAAAGAAGATTTTACTGATCAGAAAAAGGCAGCTTTGAAGAGTAACTTGATGTGCAGTCATGCATAGACACTACAGTGCCCAAATATTCCAATAGGTGTTAACTAAAGTTTTTCTAGTCAAGCTTTGCCTCATTTCAGAATGAATACAAGTTAATCATACAGTCGACAAGGTCTGAGTCTTCGTTATCGTTCTTATTGGAGCGAGTCTCTACATCCTGTGTCTCTTCACAATGTATTTATTGATTTATTTCTTTACTTAAGTACTCTGCATTGCTAAAGTTGCGCTGTTTTTGGCAGAATGAACGATTCATCCAAAATTCAAGAAGTCTTATTTAGTAGCAACAACTAAAGTCCCGCATTGCGAAACTTGTTCAAGGTGGGCATTACTGAGTTAGTCTCCGATAGCTAGCTGAATGAGCTATATTTATAACGCTATGATTACCACCATAATTAATGGCACATTCACTAATCACTGTAACACCATAATTGACAAAACAGTAGGCGAAGAAGTGAATGATCGACAAGCTCACCTGACACTCGGGCTCCTTGCTGTCCGGTGAACAGCAGATATGCCCTCCGATTTTGTTCACACACCACTGTCCCACTCCAGCGCACATCTCGTTCGATTCACATTCGTTCACGTCTGAAATCTCAAAATAGTACTCGGACACTGACGGAAGATTTTTATTTGTGCGATACATCAGCAAAAAGAGAAGCATACTCGTACGTTCATGTTTTCATATTCCTCGCTGTATAAAACACACTTTTAACCCTTAACCCTTTACCGATCGTCGATTGGAGCGTTATCTCTGTGTATCGAAATCAACCCAAATAATTCTTGAGGCCCGAAAGGTGTTGCTCACTAGATATCTCGGAAAACTGTTCAGTTCCCCACTGAAAAGAACAAAGAAATTCTGAGCTCAAAAAGGGAGTCAATCGACTGTTACATTTAAAAGACTGCTCTATCGCTCACGATCACGAAGGTTTTAGCATGACCGTCAAAATTATTCTTGTTTTTTCAACTGCTGCAATCATGTGTGCACTAAAACAATGAGGACGTAATGTCTCATCTGGAAAACAAAGACGGTTGATGAATATAGCGTGCAAGCATCAAAGGCACTTCATCTCTTTATAAGTTGGAAAGAATTGTAATAAAATAGAGCTTAAAAAAGACTTTCTTTTACTCTAACGTATTTAACATAAGAAAAAAAAGTGAAAAGATGCTCAGGATGTTATCTTGTGGTCACAGCTTGTCACTGCTAACGAAGAAATCGAGAAAAATTACCGTACACTTCATAAATGTATACACATGGTTAACTACCCTGCCAGTGATCATGTTACACTTGTCAAATCTTGATGCGTACCTTTTTTGAAGCAGACCTGACCATTTACAAAAATATAGTCTCATGCACCGCCGCCACATGAGTGGATAAAAATTTTGAACAGTTCAGAGAAAAAAAGCAGGTCAAAATGATGTCTATATTCGATATGACATACCAATGCATCTTGTGTGTGGATCACCGAAAAATCCCTCCATGCACTGACAGGTCTGGTTAAAGCAGATGGCATGCAAACCACATCCACCGGCACAGAAAGCACCATGATCTGGAAGATTCTGCTTTGAGTCACCTTGCATATCGACCGCTTCTGCATCAGAAGTACCTCGAATGCATTGATCGTCGTCGAGGCCTTCTTTGCAGCACACGTACCCGCCGTTGATATTAACACATCGGTCACCTTTCTGGTTTTCGCAAGCATTCTCTATCGATAAGCATTCATTCACATCTAAATCATAAAAGAAATTTATTACTGAGTGACACCTTATTTTCATCGCTTGACGACCCTGTGGCGATTGGAGAATAAGCTAACTGTTACTACTGCGATTAAAAAACTATACGCTTCAAATATAGTAGAGCAGGGAAACATTTTCTTTGTTCTCTTACTGTTTTATTGCCTTTTTTTCTAAATTGGATACTTTTCATTGGTAATTTTTGGATGTACTTGATGTTCGAAAAACAAATAACTTCCACTTCAAGCTTCTTATAAGCAACTACTGCCAGCAGTTGAATTCACCAACCGTTACAAGTGATTCCATCTCCAACGTAACCGGTTTGACAGAGACACAACTTCAACGACTTGATGCAGAAAGCGTGTCGGTCGCAAATCTCCTCATTTTGACTACAATCGGTAATCGCTGAAAACGAATATTCAAAAATTATCAGTAAGTTAAATGCAAAAAAATAACATAGGTACTTTTCTGGCATAGCATAGCCTTTGTTTGCAAAGGTCTTACTGCTGTACAGAGCTTTTCCAGCAGAATTTTGGCAATCGTTCGAAACTTCTTTTCGTAATTCAAATAATGTACTTGGTTTTCCAAAAGCACCTCATTACTGCGCTGTAGGAAATAGATTGGGTGCATACTTGGAGAGGGTCAACACACATGTCTTCGTTATTCCTTTGTGTATCTTCTCTCCGTTTCGTGAATTTTTAGATTATCTGCATCAAAATTGTAGGAGAAGCATTGTCGACCGTTTTAATGGTATGAGTTTTATTTTCATTTAGTAATCTCAAATAAAGCCATTTTTTCATGCACCATTACTAATTCTGAGCTTAAGCAGCTGAAACCTATCCAATAAGAACCCGTGGACTTGTGAAGAAATTCATGGAATATCGAAATAAAACGTGTTATTTGAGGTTTTTGAAATGGAGGAACAATAGTAACTCAAAAGCAAGAATCACGCGCGCTTATGAGTTGCTGTGCGCGATTGGTCAAGCTTCCACGGAAAAAGATGACTCTGAGAGTGTGAAACGTGGTCTTCTTTCTGCTCTTACAGCACTACATAAAAATTTTTTCAGAAATAAAAGTTAATTCTGAAATTTTCGAGATTTGTGCTAACGAATATGCTTAGAATCTGATAGAAAGCTATTCTGCAAACCCTATTCGTTCTAGCACAACTTTCTGAGCATCTGCAGTGTATAACTCAATTTTATTTTTGTTGCCATTGAGAGTGTATAGGAGAAATAAAAAAGTTCATATCCTTAGAGGGTTGGAAAAATGCGCCGCGTCAACATAAAACACCTAAATACGTTACAAAGTACACCTTGATAAATTGATTTATCTGCACCTCAGTGCTCAAAGATATTGCTCTATTGTAGACTACTTATATCAATGCTGCATCGAAAGTATAGAATCAGCACAAGAATACAAAGCAAGTAAGAAAGTGAATTTTTCATTCAGTAAAGGACTTTAGGGCAACGTTTCTAGTACATACGCAATTTTGATACTATGAAAAATCGTGTAATAGGATAAAGAAATATTGTTAGAAGTTTTAGTGCCAACATTGGCACAGCATAGCGTAAACTATATTAGCCACAGTAGCACTCTGGCTACTTCACAAGCTTTTTCATTTAGTACGGTGTTTCGGATTCTCACATTACCAACAATCATAGTTGGCTATCGCGAGATAGTGATTTCGTTTCAAAGTGACAGTATGTGCTTGCATTACTTTGTAGCAACAAATTGGTGATGGATGTTGAAAATTGTAGCTATAAATAGCAGTTGTTATTCAAAACTGACGTGAGCAGTGCTTGCCGTCTCCGGTGAGTCCTTCATCGCACTTGCACTCGTACCCTCCTGGAGTATTTGTGCATTCAGCACGGCGATCGCACTTTCCCTCCAGACGACACTCGTCGATGTCGACGCACTCTCCGTCTACGAACTGGTAGCCAATCGAGCAACGATGAACACACGTGAAACCGCCGATCTGAAGCAGTCTGTCAGGAAATAGTCCAATAAAAATGAAAATCGCTGCAAGCCTTTTTGTTATACAACAACATACAAACGTAGTCAATAAAACGTTATGTAGTAGAGGTAGTATCAAACGCAAAAAAAGGGAAGTCTATCGAAAAACAAGAGCGTGGAAGAAAATTTTAGTGATGAAAAGCCTTCCACTGATTGTGATGGAACAAAAAAAAATTCCTTCGAATTTAAAGAGAGTTAGATGATAAGAAAAATTGGCTATTTAATGAATTTGATGAATCCTTCGACCTCATCGTATCAATGTCATTAACGCTGCTATATAAATCCAAGGTACTCAACATTGAAGAGTACACTTTACTGGAACCTGAATTACCCATTTATTCCGTGGATAAAAGGATGGACCTTTCCATCTCTTCATCTGCTAGGAAAATCAATAATGGAAAAAGTCCACGACCAATACATTGGAAGCTTCATGCACTAAGCAATATTACTTATTTAATATAGCATGGTATTACGATAAATTTATCAGGTTGACCTCGATGCGGATGCTATGAAATCTAAGAATTCAAGTTTGTATTTTCGAGCTAACAATTCCCTCTGTTTCGGCGCATGCGCCGGAAATCTTGAGGTAACGTAAGCATGAATAAAGATCGCTCAGGGTTATGAAACTCGCAGTCAAAAAATTGATGCAAGGGCATCCTGTACCGCGTTATTTAGCACATAAGCACTTTATTTGATCAGTCTCACCACCTTTTCCCACTTTGAGGATCCCAATACTTCGTTTTGAGTCGTCTTCTTGAACCTTCTAGTATATACCTGGTAATTATTTTTGAGCCATGCATGTGATCTGTTATGAGCGCTTATACAATGCAAGGACACATGCTTCCGCCCTCTATCCTCTTTAGTTGTACCCTGCCATATCGTTCAGTCAGTTCCCCGAAAATCTACTCCTTACATAGAGGAAGCGCAGACGGAATATTTACACACGCCATTAAGTGATGAAATCACCGAGCGGGCAGTGTTGTACAATCGATTGTCCTTGGTTGGTGATTGTGAAATCTTCTCGTATACTAGTTGCGCGCGTCTTATAATCTCGAGGATAACTTGACTGTGACGTTCCATGTATTGCGCTATGTCTAAAATAAAGTGAGCCTGGAGCATATGTCCGATCAATATGAACGAAAGCCATTAGTACGAATCTTTGACACATCAAATGGACAGAAGTAGTATTATCCATTTAAAGGCCAGAGTTCGCCACGAAGACCGTGGATAAATGATATGGTGTTGTATGAGCTCTAAAGCGAACAAAAATCAACTGGGCTTTTCTTGCATACTAGGGAAAAATAGACAATTTACGCGTTCCCTCCCAAATCTTCAATTAGCAACGGAATGGTGAAAGTAAAGGTAAAAAGAAATGCTAAAAGTGAATCATATTGTTAGCGTAAACTATAGTGCGCTTAAAGTTGATAGCATGTTAGTTCGTTGGTTACTCTACCGTGGCAGAATCTTGCGTAAATGTGCTTTTGTGTGAAAACGTGCCAAATATATTTGGAAGAAGTACTTACAAAACAGGTTATTACTGCATAAAAAATGTGAGAAATTTTAGCACACGCCGGAAAAAATCAAGAAACAGCGACAAATGATATCTGAGCATTTCAACCAACCGCATTCTTGTCTTTGTAAAGAATTACTTCGGATGCTGAGCGTTATGCATTATAGGATTTATGAAAGCTAAAGTCACGAATAGAAAGAAATAGTGAGAATCAGAGACGAAAAAAATTAGACTAAAACAGATTTCGCATTCGTCATAGCCTTCATTCAATTCCGGTGAAATGTGTGAAATATTATAAAGTATAAACTGAATTCACCGCATACCGTGATCCCGTTGAAAGCAAACGTTTGCTAACAATTTGTAAGAATAGAGATTGCTACCATGCATAGAGAATCATGTAATAAGCATACCTTATTTTGGCACATTTGATGCTTTTCACAGTTGTGCAGATTCAATTCGCACTCGTTTATATCGGCGCACTTTTCTAGTGGGAGTCCCTGAATTCTCACAACATTCAATGGATCTAATCCACTCATAAATAGGTAGCATCAAACGCCAGCATTCTTTCCTTGGTGGAAAAAAGACTAAAAAAGGATCTGCTGTCATGAACCTTCGGAGCGAACCCTTCAGTGCAGTTGCAAAAATAAGTGCCTGGCAAGTTGACGCATTCCGAATGTTCCGGACAACTGTAGAGGCTCATCGAGCACTCGTCGATATCTGAAAAATGTCTTATCTCTACTGTTGACCTCCCCTCATAACATCTCACCACTTAGGGCCAATAACCAACCGAAACTGACAAATTTTACAGAAACAATGAGATAGGTAATGCACATAAGGCATATTAACATAAGATTTAGTTACAAAATCACTATTCGCAATGATGACGCAAGCGATATTTCCCATGTTATTCATCTTTACGCCTTTCGTATTTCACAACATTTGCTATTCTACTACATAGTTCAAGATCTTTCTATCGTAGATCTTCTTTTTCCACACTTCCAAATCCAGTGCATTTATCATTCAGTCATCTGATTTTTCATCACTTTTTCTTCTGCTAACTCCTTATTTCTACGCTCTACATTTCTATCGAATCGAGAGTCAGTGCTGTCAAGTGTCAAAACCTATCTAAAAACGAGATTTCTAGTTTTTCATCAGGAAAACAACATTAGATATTCTCGTCAAAATGGCCTCGTACGACCTTGCGCGATGTTTTTATAAGGTTTGTTGTTGATAACGACTACTATTTATGACAGTTTAAAGGGATTTCGGAAAGATTTCCTTTTGTTGATTAGAACTACATTAATATCGTTTATCGACAGCCACTACGTTTTCCCCCTAGATAGACTAAACCTGAAATCACGAGATGCTGCTGAAGACGAATATAACCTGCGAACATGTGGCCAAGCAACCCGAGTTTTTTAGCGGCACAAAAGGCTCAACGTCGCTTGCGATTTTGGACGTCTATAAGAGCATGTTGCGACACCTATGTCTTAAAACCAGCAGAACGTCACACATTCCAGTCCTATAGTGGAAAAGGCGCTAAGGATAATTTTTGTCGTCCACTTTGTGTTTTGCTATTGGCTATGACATAGCTCATAGCTTTTATATGCGAAAAGACATTTCCTTATATGGCTGCTGATTCAACAATGGAAGTTTCCTTTGTGGTTATCTTGCCCAAAAAACTATCTAACAATGGTGGACCATACCTGCACACTGATATCCATCGCCGTGAAACCCTGGAAAGCAAGCGCATTCATAGGAGCCAAGAGTATTCTGACAATGCGCCAACCAGTGACAAGGCTTGTGTAAACATTCGTTCTTGTCTATATAAATTATTTTCAACATTGAATTCTATTAGAATCAATGAGGTTCTTAAAACTGACCAACAATTTCGCATGTGGGTCCCGAAAATCCAGAATTACAGTAGCAGTGTGCTTTCTGGCCGTCGTATAAACATGCGCCACGGTAGTTGCACGTCGAATTGCACTTCTGCTCTAGAATATTCGTTCCATTTGTTTATAATTGTGGATTTATTCAGCGTTTTTACCTCATTTCATTAACGCTTTTCACTGTTCAAATGCCGACTACAATTTACTATAAAGCACCTCTTTGTTTTCAGCCAAAAACATATTTAGAATATATTCAGAACATTTAGACAATTTAGAGCAAGAGTGTGCAACTGCTAATTTAGAGGGTTGTTTAGAGTCAATCATTTAGAATCGAAATTCATCCGTCTCGTTTCTTGTCCCTTTTCTTGCAGAGCGATTCCTAAAAACCATTTAACGATTTCATGTTGCAAAGTGCTCAACTGATTTTACATTAGGCGATACTTTACGCAAGAAAATTTTTTATTTAATTTGCAAAGGTTTTTTACGTCTCATAGCAGTACAGTGATGTAACAATTATATATCCGAGAATGTAAGCGACATGCAAACTTCCAACTCTAGGTGGGAGTTGAGCCCATGCTTCACCCATAACGAGGTTAATTGTGCTACTAAATCACTGGCACAGCGCTCCTACCACCCTTTTTTCTATACAAGGCATAGAAAGACTGGCAGCAATGCAAAGGCAAAGAGTGGCCTTGGTGGTGTAGTAGTAGCGCGCACCCCACGGCGTGGAGCAAACACAGTTCAGCTCCCACATGGAGTAGACAGTTTCTCATCTAACTCGGATTTCTTGAATACTGTTACGTTGGTGAAAACGTAATTTCGGTTCATGCATAATTGAAATTTGTCGTTTGGTGCTGTAAAGTATTCTTGTTTAAATTATTGATTTTATACACATTGCATTTCCCGCGTTATGTTTTGTCCCTAATGAGGTTTTATTTGCTGTTTATTTATAATTCTTTAGTCTAGGAAAGAATGTTGGACTAAGGCAATGAGTGATTTTCTTACTCAAGTTCAGGAACGGTCATGAAGCAACAGAGACAGCTCGTAACATCAACAACACATTTGGCTCAGGAACTGTCAGCGGACGTTCAGTGCATCGGTGGTTCAAGAAATTTTGTGAAAGAGGAGAGCTTTAAAGATGAGGAACACAGTGGTCGGCCATGGATGTTGACAACGAGTATTTGAGAGCAACCTTCAAAGCTAATACTCTGGAGACTGTACGAGATGCTGTAGAAGACTTCAACGTCAACCACTTCACGGTCGTTCGCCATTTGAAGGAAGCTGGGAAGGTGAAAACGTTAGTGTAAAAGTAAATGCGGTTTTATTACAGCAAGCCAACAGCCACACGTCTCATAACGAACACTTTAAGAGCTGAACGAAGAGGGCTACGGAGTTTTGCCTAATCCTCCATGTTGGTTACATGTCGCTCCCACCGACTCCTTTTCTCCAAGCGTCTTGACAACTTCTTGCAGGAAAAACAGTTTTAAAACCAACATAGTTCAGAAAATGCTTTCCAGAAGTTCGGTGAGCCCCGAGGCACCAATTTCTACGTTGCAGAAATAAGCAGACTTATTTCTCGTTTGAAAAGTATTTTTATCAAACTGGTCCCTATTTTGACTAATGGAGATGTGATAGCGCCTAGCTAAAATGACTTGAACTCACGCTTTGAAATAGCAACTACTTTTGCACAAACCATATATTTTTCGGGCAATAATAACCGCTTAGGGATATCTGTTAAGCTTGGCAATATCGAAGAACAAAAGTGATGCTGCTCAATAAAACACTTATGCTCGCTGTTTCGGGCCCGTCTCGAGTCGACCAACTGGCACTGAACTTGTGCGGCAAAAATTTTGTTCCCAAATACGGGAGTTTGCCTGTCATAGGGATAGGGGCATTATAACCGACCAGGGATCAACGATATCCACGAACGAAGCAAAGAGATCAAGTGGAGACCGATTAAACGCCACCTTAGAGAATATCGTGAAGGACGGATGCTGGACAACAAATTGAATAAACGAAGGGTAGTTTTCGGACAGTACATAACTCGGGTTATGCAAATAATTCAACGTAGCCCACTAAACCATCACTAGTTGAATGCCAACGACATATTCAGTAGCAAATGTCATCAAAAACTAAACTGTAACCTTCTTTTTCGACAGATTTTTTCGTTTTCCGTTCGGCTTTGTGATTTCTGAAGTGTGAATTTTCCAGGTGGCATTATTTATTTCTGTTTCCATGCATGATTGCTTATTATGAACGCTTGCACTTTGAAAGAAGTAAATGAATTTATAGTCTGCCTTTTTACGGCTCAATTGCTCAAAACTTTCGCTTCCTGCAGAGTATAATGCTAATGACGAAACGACTCAAAGGACTAATCGCCGTTCGAATGGTCGCTAGACACGTTGTCCACGGCGATTCCAGAAGAGGTCATTATGAATGGGTTTATTACAAGATCGATCGGTCGCAAATGTAACGGTGCTGATACAGTAATCACTTAAGCACGTTAAATGGCCAAGCATCAGCAAATACAATCATTTTAGTGCAAGTCTACGGTAAACGTTCATTTTCTACATGATATGTCTAATAAGCTGGAATTGCAAGGGCTATGTATTTTCACTTAAGATTGCTCAGAATGAGACAGCAGTCATTACTGGTGTCGCTTTTCTTAGTTCTTTAAGGAGATCCCAGTTATCCATGAACAACGATCAATAAAGCAAGCCATCTTTCAGTCAATACTATGCCTTGAACGAAATTACTGCTGTCAGGAATTTTGACTCAAAGTCAAATCAGTATCTTCTTCTGTTTAGCCGTTCCGAGGTGTTAATGATATTATTTATTGAATATCAGCGGAGCACATAACAATACAGTTAATAATGCAGCACGAATATTACAACAGTCGTGGTGGCTAACGTTTCGGCAAGATTCGCCATCTTCAGAGCCTGGAAGGTCAAATTGATTCGCGAATTATTAAATCAAAGGCCTTCATAACCCTAGCAGAAAATGTAAAAGATAAATTTTTGGGTCGCATAGAAAGACTTCATTTCAAAAACACTCATCGCTTAGATGTTCTAGGTCGTTCAATTAATCATTGAAGACCTGCCACTCGGAGTCTGTGCTAATGTAAGACTGTGCCTGGCTCAGGTTGGGAATATAAGAATGAGATATGGCGCTAGGTCACGCGTTATTACGAGGCATTCCTCGTTGTGGTTCATTTTTGGGCATTTGCTATGAATCCAGAAGGCTTTCAAAGTTTTACGCGTGGACCTTTTCGATTCCTGTGCAAGGACCGTGACTTTAACGTCAAAATCTGCTCCATTATGCTTCTGTCCCCTATGCGTGCCTAGTGGGGTATTTGGGTCGTAATTACGTTTCCCAGCTAGGTGCTCTTTTACGCGGATGCAGAGTGGTCTACCCGTTTCGCCAATATATTCATCCCCGCATGCCTCGCAAGAGATCAGGTAAATTGTACCCGACCTCATGCAGTCGCCGTCTCTGCCGTTGGGGCAAACTTTGCATTCGTTGGTTTCGCAGAGACGATCATACAGCCGGTTGCGGACTGGGAAACGTAACTACAACCCAAAAACCCCACTAGGAACGCATAGGGAACAGAAGCATAATGGAGCAGATTTTGACGTTAAAGTCATGGTCCTTGCACAGGAATCGAAAACGACCACGCGTAAAACTTTGGAAGCCTTCTGGATTCATAGCAAAGGCCCAAAAATGAACCGCAAAGAGGAATGCCTCGTAATAACGCGTGACCTAGTACCATATCGCAGGCTAATATTCCCGACCTTAGCCAGGCACAGTCTTACATTATCATAGACTCCAAGTGGCAGGTCTTCAATGATTAATTGAACGACCTAAAACATCTAAGCGGTGAGTGTTTTTGAAATGAAGTCTTTCTATGCGACCCAAAAATTTATCTCTTACATTTTCTGCTAGGGTTATGAAGGCCTTTGATTTAATCTTTCGCGAATCAATTTGACCTTTCCAGGCTCTGAAGATGGCGAACCTTGCCGAAACGTTAGACACCACGACTGTTGTAATATTCGTGCTGCATTATTAACTGTATTGTTATGTGCTTCGCTGATATTCAATAAATAATATCATTAACACCTCGGAACGGCTGAACAGAAGAAGATACTGATTTATTCAAACTATGCCGATGTTAATAGATAGTCGGACCTGGGATTTATTGAAGTTAAATATTAAGAATAGCGAGAAGTTTGAGCACACTTGCTTAGAAGAAACTCTGAAGTCGCTCAACCAGTAAGTCTCGCTTTTTCTCATAGAGTTCGAGAGTAATCGGTCAATACGTTCGAATTCGTTTTTCTCACAGAACCAAATGTTAGTTAACGGCCCCTTATCAAAGGCTATTCGGGCCATGTACCTTCTTGAATGTGGGATGTAATGCAATATCCTATGCGAGATTTAGGACTGGGCAAAAGCTCCACTCCGTAAAGCATTCATAAATGAGAAGGCCTCTCAGTAATACCGCGGTTGCCGAGTTGCAGCCAAAGTTCATGCTAACGTAGAACGACTTGGCGCTTTAGGCAGCCGGTGAGGTGCTGATATATTATCTCCAAAATTTTCTTGATCAGTATTTTTGTTAGAATTCATATGTTGCATACCATCTCGCTAATAGCAGTTGTATACTTATAAAGTTTCAACAAATTTGAAGGTTTACAATAGCTATCGCGGACTGTGGTACAGATGTCAACATCAGCCATGGATTCGAATTGGATCTGAGCCTTTGTGTAACTGGATCTCAAAGTACAACTGCACCTCTCGCTTAGTAGACAGAGGGCTTCACAGATAGCGAGCACAATAACTTTTTGCTGAAGAGCACAGGTGCTTTAGCTAACCGCTGGCTTCATACATGGATTATAACTCACCACAATACGGGAAGCTCTCGTCGTGCATCGCCGGATTCATGTAACAGTCGTGTTTGCCATCACAAAGCACGCTAATCTCATGCAAATGCAAATCCGCAGGATTTTCACTGAAATAACCTAACTTTGACAACTTCATCTTCTTGTCCAATAGGTTGTCTAACATGTGTGATTTTCGCTACTTTATAAATCAATTAATATGCGCATTAATATTCTTGCTGTTTCAACCGGGCGACATTTCCAGCCACATCGTTCCAAACGAATACGGGCGCATTAGAAATAGATTCATACCAAACTTTTTCGCTTTCAAGTTACGAACATCCCTTTTCTAGGATTGAAAAATAACAAATTTGCTAGACGGACAAATTGTCATTTAAACCGGGCTTGGAAATTATAAAGTTCCAAGAAGCATTGACTCGATGATAAACTATGGAATGGAAATTGAAACGAATACAATAAACTATATGTCCAATAATTCCTCACATTTAAAAACAAGTTCAGTATTGAACAAGAAGAATAAATAGCAACCTGGAAGCCGAGAGAGCACAGATTCGACTTAAGAAAAAAAAGGGAGCTAGAGAAATAGGAATATCTTAGAAGCAACAGAGCCGCACCTGTGTTGGCAAATCACTGTGGCCATGTCGAAGTTGACGACGAATGTGGGTCGCATCTCAGGCATCGAGCTGTTGACAAAGTTCTTTGAAATTGCCTGTGCACCGCCAAACAGCACAAGCGAGACGGCCAGGGGGCCCAAAAGGCCCGTCCACTGAGCCACCGTCATCGTTGCCTAAGGCACCAGTCTGAAACCGCCCGCTCATTCTTGATATTATTCTTTATCAGTGTTAACAATGGACTAAAACAGGCGGCTAAATTTTGTAACGATTACATTTAACGATCTCGTTAATGGTGGTGATGCTGATTAAGTCCTATATTTATATTGGTATACTAACCATTATGAGATGGCATAAATCGTTTTCGTAACGTGTATATTAACGGTCTTTTTCGCTGAGCAGAGCTTTCTGCGTCGACCATAAAACTAACTCGATAGTTTGAAAAACGGCGATTTTAAAACTTTTTTTTTGAATAGGCCTTGCTTGCTGTAGCAGCAAAGAAGGTGCTACGTTTCACTTTCGAAAAGTATTTCTTGTTCGGCTTGAATTTTGGCTTTTCATAAGACCTTTAACAGTCATTTAACAACTTGAAAATAGTGTTTATAAAACTATGTTTGATTTGAGGAAAACTTCATTGAGCCTGTAATATCGAAGAAGATTAAATTACGCACTCTGATTAGTTAGCTCGTTACTTGAAATCCATACAGGCATGTTTCTCAATTTGAAGCAAAAAATGAAAACCTAGGCCTATATATCAAAAAAGCCTCTTCAACAATTTTGATACAGAAAACCCAAAAATATTTTAGTATAAGAGAAAATTTCGGTCCTCTTCCGTTATCTCCACCTCATTTGAGGATTTCGATAAAAATGTATTTTTTGCTTTCTTCCAAAGAGCAAATGACTGGTCGATAGCTCAAATTAAGTGAATTTGAACAGCGTGTTTTACTTCTCAAGGACTTGTTTTTAGCGTTGTAACAGTCGAAATGACATTTGGTTCACATTAGAGCGTTTCCCGCCAAACAAAATTCTTCAATATTCTGATTCATATTGTTAGATAGAGCGAATCTTGCCGACTTCGAAGGTATATTTGATTCTAAAGAGGATTTCTTATAGCGCTGTAAAGGTCAAAAGATGATTGGGTTTTACACATCCAATTTATTGTTGTTCTTCGAGCCCCTTTCAAAGTAAAGGGTTTTCTTAGCTTTTTCAAGTGGCTTTGTAGCTTGATCGATAGCTCAAACTAGACAATTCTAACAATATACTTTTTTTGAAGAAAACTCTTTAGTGCGCAGCCAAAATAAATTATGTTCCAGACTTGTGGCGTTTCATCGCAGAGCATTTTCCTTGAACTTTCAGTAACCATTCGATAGTCTGAGTTCTGCCGATTTCAGTGAAATATTTGGTTTTTCGAAAAGGCTTCTTATTGAGCTGTAGTGGCCAAAAGAAATTTGGGTGTCGCGAAGTGCAACAGTGGCACCAGGTCACCAAGCATTGTCGGTATTTAGATGGGTTTTCGCAACGCTGGCACAGGCCAACGAGCCATCTCAACATTCGCCACATTGAGTGAGTATTGCGAATTAACTGGCTTTCCTGTCTTCTGTTTCTCATCGAGTTTACTTGATCGTGAGCATTTTCGCTTCGCCAACCACCATGTAAGGCCGTCGTGCTCTCATAAAGACACGGCTTATTATAATCGAAACGTCTGTTCAAAATGAACATCGATTGAAGCTTCAATTCTATTCACAAAGTGTTTGGCGATGTTACAAGCATAGCGATAGGATTAATATTAGAGTCAGGAATTGGTTCGAGAACACTCATCTCCCTTTGTTACTGCTCCTCGTTTCTTTAGCAGTTGGACTGAAGGGTCAACGTCGATCAAGTAGTGCAAATTTCGGTATGAACCAAAGCTCAGAAGTGAACCACAGCACAGTCGTGGAGTGGAATAACTATTTTTTTCAAACCACTCTCAGGTGAAAACAAAGTTTTTTGGCCTAATAAAAGTGATTTTTTTATTTTAATGAGGGCTTGTCAATCTCTGAAACACAATGATTCAATTTCAATAAATCTTTTTTTCTAATAGAAGCCCATAAACGTGTTGAGAAAACCACAAAATGTCATAAACAACTTTGATTTTCATCAAAAAATCCACATGTGATTCGTGCCGCGGATTAATATTACAGCTAGTGCACAAAACCTGGCCGACAAGAAGTGCTCAGCAAGTGCGAAACCCAATTTTCTTTCAAACGCTAAAGAGCTTTAGAAGTTCCATTCACATTATTCGATTTGAGCTATCGAATGACTACTTATATTTCGAATAAAAGCAAAAACTATTTACCGACGGCCTCAAATGGTGTGAAGATAACGGTAAAAGGACCAAAAATTCAAATCAAATGACAAGATTGCGGATCTCGAATAGGATTGCGCGCAGCAAAATCAAAGCCGCCCGGAAGTATACGACTTTCGTTATTGATTTAACAGGCTTTCCATTCTATAAACTTTCTGAGTTGTTGTAGATAATCTGATACAGCACAATTTTCTCCATACGCTCATATGTTTTTGGTAGCATATATAACTCATACTTGCAAAGAAAACCCCAAGGATGAACGTAATATTCATTTATTGCTACAGCGCCTAAAAGAACCTTCCAGTAAAGTAAACGTTGCTTTCAAACCAGGAATGTTATTTTCTGAACTGAACTACTTAGAGTCATCCACAGGCCCTAGCCAAGCAAAAAATGAGCTTTGATAGTGAAAGGTATTTATATCTTCGCTGCTATCAGCATTATAAAGAGGCCTTTCCAGAAACTCAAGCAAGTATTGAATCTGCGTATTTCAAGCTAACAAATGATTGTCAAAATACGAACTGAGATGCTCTAATGAGCGAAAACGCTCAATGTAACAACGATACAAAAACGGTTTCTGCTGCCCTGAAAGGGTTGAACATCTTGAGTGGAAAAGAACTAGAGAAGTTGCAGAAAAAAGTCAAGGTGAGGCAGAAAACGACAGCAAGACTTCTTACAACGGCTAAAAAAACACAATGAAAATGAACAGAACAGAAAACCCAAAAAACATGTCTCTCAAACTACATTATCACCTAATGTATCGTACGGACACTGTAATGTCTGTAGATGTGGTAATCATGGCGCTTTGAAGCCATTTTTAGCCCTCCTAAGCCTACTATGAGCTTCTTTCCCACTTTGTCAACCGCACAATGGAATCACGATTTCAGAAAAGCATTTCGGTAAGTCTTTACTGTTCACTCATGACTAATTTAAGACTGTTTTATTGTAGAGGTGTGTTCATTAGGATGCGTTAGGCGTTGAACCTTTAGTCGCTCGGCAAATCTTCAGTCGTGCATAAAAAAGACTTGTACATAGCACTTGGTCCAATATTCTAATAAACAGGAACATAGAACATCAGCAATGTTATAAATTGCAGTAATGGATCACATAGAATTGGTGAAGCAATGGATCTCGAATAAAGCGGGACCATATTTCATAGAAAAAATCGCATGTAAAGGTAGAAGGCGAAACCTATTAGATTCTCGTCACACATAGCAAGGAATAACAGAGCAGAAAAATTACTTCCTATTTTACTGATAATTTGCTTGTAATTGATTATAGGAGATACGCTTCAACGGAGACTTCTATATGACAATCGTCTAGTCAGAAAAGAACTTGTGCTCATAACATAGATGTGATAGATGTGGCAGTCGGAAAAAGGTAAAATGGAATGTTCATCTATGGTATAAACTTTATCTTCTGTGTACTGCAAGTCTCAAATAGAGCTTAAGTCTCTCAGAATCCTGTTTTATTGATGAAGAATTGTTGAGAACGTATGATTTCGAAGTGCTACGAACCTTTGCAGAGTTGAAAATTTTTCTAGCGGTTCAATTAATTACACGAGATCACTCTGACAAGGAAAGCTCTCAAACAAATTCTGCAACTCTACCTTCAACTCAATCACATAATCAAAATCGTTCTAGATCCCGTTCTCGCCTTTGTGGCTAGCTGAGATAAGTTCATTTAAAACGCTATTCTCGATACTATTCTTGATATTATCCACCAATTCAAAAGTTCACCCTATGGAATTTTAAATTTTGCAATTACTGCTGATTTCTATCAAAGATATATGCTTCAGAGAAGCGTACAATGAGTTACTTACCAGCTTACATTACTTCAAATAAACTATTTCCGTTTATGTAAACGAATTCACGATCGTTAAGCTCATGGCAAAAAAATTAATCATGCAGAGAATCAGTACTTTCCATTACTGCACGGGCAAAGTCTGCACTTTAAGGCTCAGTGAAATTTGAAGTGGAAATAAAGACGGTTTAATATCTCAATGACACCGATAGCAGCGAGAACGTTTCCGTCTACTTGAATTTAGGGTTCATTATAGATTGTTCAGCTTGTTATTCGCCTGTGAGTCTAACACTCGAATAAATAATTCGATTCGCAGTTGCGCACTTACGTTTTAATTGATCTCTATTCTACATCTAAGACGGAGGTCATTCACCACATCTATAAGATTCATTTGTAAGTTGTCTGAAATTCTCATATAATCCTTTCGGTAACTCTTCCAATTTCTAGGTACTTACCTTTTGCAACAGGACTTTAGTAGGTATACCTCGCCATGTTGAGTAATGATAGCATTCATCTTTTCGGTTCGATGTAATATGGTGATGACCTAGTTACGTTATGAAGATTGTCACCAAAACGAGACAAAGGTAACGCCATGACATTGAAAACTCTGTGAACCGCACGTGATTAGCTTTGGTATTCACGATGAGCATTACAGACCAAGTGAAGTGTATAGAGTTTTTCTCAATGATAGGAAATTCAAAAACCATTCAAAACTGCCGAGCGATCGCGCTTCTGGTTCTAGAAAATCGTTCCTCCATCTTTTTTAAAAAGCTCCTTGGAGCAAGGCCAAACTACTGCACCTTACTTTGAGCTGACTTACAGCTAATTGACTAATTTTTGAGAATCGCAAAATTGTTGGGTTCTTTACCTTAGTGATCTGAAATTGATATAAAACCTCTTCCTGGATTCAGTATGGTGAGATATCGCCTGAAATCAAGGAACTGGTGGAATAATGAACGGATAAGCTTAGACAATCACTTCGATTGAAAAAATAATGACTTCCGTAATTCTTGACGACTTCAAGGGCGCCTACCACTTGTTAACCCGTGTATTCTCTTTCTGGCTATTTGATACTACCGGTGGGACACCGAGATTTTGATCAGTACTCAAACTAAGTACCGTTCTACTCGCCAGGATATCGTAAATAAGGTGGGCCGGACACGTGATGCGCTTCTACGACAACCGATGGACGAAAGCCGCCACTGACTGGATTCCTGGGGACATCAAGCGCTCTGCAGGAAGACCATCGACCCGTTGGTCCGATTTTTCCACGAAAGCGATAAAAGAATGATATGATGCTCAGCGAATCCCTAGAGCGAGGAGGACTTACTGGGCTACTCTTGCACGCGATAGGGAATAATGGAAGTGTTGCTGGTACTCGCTCGAGTCACTCGAAAACAACGAAACGACAGGTGATACAGGAGATACTCAAACTGAGCACCATTGCGGTATTTTCTTATAAACTCAATCGTCTGCGAGCTTTGTTCCTTCATTTATAACCGATATCGGGTAATTTTCCTTGGAACACGTTGGAATAGCAATTCTGTTTCCTTATTCACGATTGTGCTTTTTCCTTCTTCTCGAACTACTTTCTCACCTTCCTTTAAAGCATTTAGATTTGCCCGTTCCACACAGAAGAAAAGGATTCGAAACAGAAAGTGTAAAAGATTTGTGAAGTTGTAAAAGATTATTCATGTGATTGCGATGTGCTTATCATCACGGGATGTTGAGGTCACAATTTACAACTCTGTTTGCTGTCTAATTTCTCGTTTTAACGGCATGGTACGGTGTAGAAATCTGAGACACTCAAATTTGCCGGATGTATTTGGAACAGAGAATTCGGAGAATGTGTACGCTCACCAATACTGTCATATCGTTAGCCTCGTTGAAGGTTGTTCAGTGATAGAGCCTTCGGACAAGTTCAAGGTCAAGACATAATGCGCGACTGCTCATGGAGGACACCTGTTGATTAGGTGTGTACTCACCGCCGACTGGGAAAGCGAACATCAACGATTGTGAATATAATCCACGGGCAGACATGTGAAATAGTGAAGAAGTAGAACACTAGGAGTGTAAGCTTAAGGGTAACACCGGAAGTGTGTGATGTCTGCTCGTGATCTGCTCCACAACAAGAGATACTTCTGGATTTGGATTTGAACAGATATATATTTAGAATGAAAAACGAGAGAAATGTATAAAATACGCTAAATAAGTAATACCCTTCATGTTACACATTCATTCTTACCATTCCAAAAATGGATTGTATTTTTGAATCATTCTGTTCACCCATTTCTCACATATACATATTGCATGTAAGTTAGTAGAAAGTAAATTCATGAATTTGCGAACAAGTCGGCAAGCCTAAGACCAGAAAAAAATAAACAGAATGCCTCCGTTTGGAGACAATTGTTGAGAAGATCGGTATAACAAACGAAAATCACTAATGGTTTACTTTAAAAAGTAAAAAAGACTGATAAGCGTAATAAATGCTTCTTCCATCACTATTATTTGTAGAGCCCACTCATGTGATCGAACAAGAGCTTTCTAGATGCAATGCTTGCGGGTTTCCATCTGCTTCATCTAGTAGTCATTGTGGTTTTCAACTGCTCTCAAATATCTCGGTGATGAACACAACAAAATTTTTTGTCGTCAATGCATAACTATTTTCAATTATTGCTAAAATGGTGGTCTTCGTTATATCAGTGTTGTTATTGACTGCTTTCTTCAAGGCGATCCTACAGGGCAATCCGTCTTCCCGATCTCAGGACGGAATAGAATGCCTTCATATTAAACAAGAATCTGCTACATTTACAGTAATTCCCATATTAGGTCTGGTATTTATAAATCTTTCGATGGAATTTCCTACCTATGTTCCTCGGAAAAATAAATAAATGAAAAGAGTCAATGTGTTGTCAGTAGCCAGGCCAACAGAAATCTTCATGAAAGTATAAAACTGAGATTTCACACCTTTCAGTCATAGGCAGTAGACACGTAGTGGCTGCGGAGTGTTCAATTAGTTTTATAGCATAGCATAGAATGGTTACAAAAATCAATTCTAGCTCAAAGTTTTGCACTTGTACAGTTCAACGGTGCGGAAAATCGGTGTCTTACCTAATCCCTTTCCTACAGAGCGACGAGGATGAAGGACAAAACTAGTGGAAAGAAAGAATACGAAATACGAACACAATGAGAACGACAACAATTTCATTTTTTGTCGAACCTCTATTTTGTCATACTATCTGTCAAAATCTGCATCAGAAAGGTGTTGATGCATCAGGTGCTGATCAGCACGGCAACACTTCTCTCCTGTAGTATCCATACAGAATAGAATGGATTTTGTGTGTTTCAGAACACTTATGACCTCTCATTGCTAGGACATTTCCTTCTCTTCAGATAGTGGAAACCATTCGCTCCGTTACATTACACGCCTCATCTGAGATTTATCAAGGTCTCAAAGACCCAACCACAAAGTGTTGGCGCCTACGCAAAACTTAAAAAGCGAAGATCGTTTGGCTATGCCTAGATCATTATGTCTTTATATTCAAGGAAATAAGAGCGCATGTGGCGCAGTGGTTAGAGGTGCTCTGCGTCGCACATAAGGTCGACGGTTCAACCTACCACTCTTGACTAACCACGTTTTTTATACATCGGGGTCGTTAATTTGATACCAGACTTGTCTAGGAGGACAAGCAGCACTGATTTGATAGATCGTTAGGCCATCTCGAGTACTGTGAAGGCCAGATATGCATTCAGCCATCTCAAACAAAGCTGAAAATTAAATTCGGATGCACAGCGCATCCCTTAGGGATTGACCAACTCCAAAAGCTTTTCCTTTATTCTTTTAGTTACGGAAAATGAAAGCAATATATTTTGCTTATTGACTGAGCCTACGGCTAGAATTTGTTGATAGAAATTTTACTTGGCTATCGGTTGACGTCTTCGTCTTCTTCAGAGCCGGTGGTTCAAAACAATAGTCCATAGTCGTTCGCATCTTCGTTTGCGTTTCGTGCAAGTCGAATATTCTTTGGTGGATCACCGTTTCAATGAAGCACCTCACTTGAGAATATCATGCTGACAAAGTAATCATCTATTGATAACGACTTGTTATACCGAGCAATTTACCTTGCAGAAGTTGATAATATTATCAGTCAGGAGAAGGTATAATAATATCTTGAAAACCGACTTTAGCCTTGACATTATCAAATCGTTATATTCTCTTTGCTAATCAAGTTTGTAGCACGAGGTTATTAGCAGTTGAACAAAAGAAGAATTTATAATAGGAATGGAAATAATGGAAAAACCCTTACGAATAATTAGTGATGCTATCCACAACGCTTCGCTATTGTCCTACGGGTATGTGTTGCTTAGTCTTTCGAGCCATTAAGCTGCAACCAGACTCGGTTCTTATTCTGTAGCTTCAATAAGGACTCTCAAAATTTTCTGCCTGTTGACTAAGAAAAATCGTATGTCCTTTTTGGTATTTGCAGTTATCACCTTTGACCTCTAATCTTATTAGTATTTAGATGACAATAATCAGATGAATAGCAGTTTTTTGGTGTTTTTTAGCCTACACAAGATTGAAGACACATTATTCGGCCAACGTTTCAACGTCTTCTTCTTCGAGGGCGATAACTCATATGGATTCCCCACAGTCCTCGTCGCCCTTGTTAATCTTCATGCTCTTCGTGACTCGAATCACTAGCTCTGAAGCAGACGAAGAAGTCGAAACGTCTGTTGAATGCAATTTATTAGTAATCCTATGTAAGCTAGAAAAGAGCTGGAAAACGCATTGATATTCAAAGCCGATGATAGAAAGAAGTTGAGTTAGTGAATTAAAAGATTTTCGCCACTTATTGTATTATGATACGATGAAATTATGAAATACGCTTGATGTTACGCTGCAAGCATCACTTGCACTCAAGCGAGTCACTGACCTACTTATCCTAGAGCGCGACGAGCATCATGTTACTGCAGAGTCAGTTGATAGGGTGTTGGTCGGCGCAAGATGAAACATCGTTTTCGAACATCAGCACGGAGACATTCTCATTGAAAGATTGAAAAAATGCAAAAAACTAGGGTGATGGCGAGAGGAATGCTACCACCCTTGACCTCGGTCATGCCTTCTTATTGAAGAAGGGGGGTTTCAAGAAAAGCTTTGAACTAGTATAAGCAATTGATAAGTGTCCCTTAAGAGTTTTATTCTAATTGTTAATCACTATGCAAATTTAGTAAGCCATCAAGTGCTGTTTAAGTGGATATAAGTCAGATCACGCTTCCAAGTACAATCACCGAAATCGGCACAAATAGGAAAAACTAATTTGATGGGAAAAGAAAGAAGAACAGTTGAAGGAATGTGAATGGCGCTAATGCGTCAGTGAGCCCACTGTTCAGCGTTGAAAGTGTAGAATGATTACCGAAGGGAAAATAAGACTGAACATCGTCTGAGTGGTTCCAAAAAGTGGTTCAGAAAAGTTTGATTATTGATTCAGCTAGAGTCATGCTAGTATAATAAGAAAATAAATATGACCGGGTACTTCGAAGATGCATTTGGAGCAGGTGACAAGTAGGCAAATTGTAGAACGTTAGTGTTCATTTGTTAATCAATGAGAAATCGTAACACACTGTCAAAAATAAAATTGTACCGGTGGTCCAAGCCAATTCCATTTTCTTACGGATTCATTTCACTCTTTTGACGCAGATAACTAGGTGAGCTGCGTTCACTATAAAGTTAAGAAGATAAATTTTCCAGAATTGTCCAACTTCTTAGAAATGCATAATGCACGCGAATCAAACATCGCTAAAGTTACTGAATTCATGTCTGGCGTAGGCATTGACTTTCGGTGATCTAACGGATGCATCATGTCGGTGCTGTCTTTCTGAAGCACAGATAAGTTCTTTAGTAGTGTGTTGACTCTAAAGGGATAGAGCGTTCGGTGAGCATACCGAGCGGGGTGGTGGCAATGGCTCGTTATGTATTGCAGGTTAGCTCTAGCTACTGCAAATACACACGCGCCTACACGATTAATATAGTAGAGCTATTACAAAAATTGAGCCTCTAACTGACTTAAATTCTGGACAATCTCGAGAAGGAATGTTTATCGCATGGCTTAGTAATGAATGAGAATAGAAACTAGGCAGGATATGAGTTTAGTACGCCCTAGACTCTTCCTAGAAGATTTCTTCAAGAGATAAGTTTTAAGCTAAAGCATGTGAGCGGATAGTTGAGCACTGTAAAGTCTTGCAGTGCCATTGACAATGACAAGTTAACGACACATTCAAGGAAGAAGTAGACTAGAGAGCAAAATTCCACTGATGAGAGGTCGAATACAGTAGATGGAGCAAAACGGTGTTAGCCGTTCACGGCTCGATTCTGTACGTTCTCGGAAGGCGCCGGACGAGTGGCACTTGGGCGGAGTTTTGTCGTCCTAGCACGGATGCTCAAGGTCAAGCAAGACGCATGAAAAATGAAACGAAATAGTTGACCTGCGACCGTTAGCGTCGTCGTACCACATTGCGCCTGTGCACTCCAACGTCGTTGCCAATTCGCCATCGTTGTGACACTTAACCAGACAGGTAACAGTCACAAATCTGGAACAAGGTCAACAAACTGCTTGGCCAGTTACGCATGGAGTCAGTAATTGAATTCAAATGGTTTATTCACGTAGTAGTGAGACATGTCTCGCAATCAGGTGAAGAAACTGAGGACGCTCAAAGATGCGATCAACTAATATTAAGGGAGATAGCTCTCTGCATGGGTTGTGTAACCATAAATGTATCATTTTCATACTCCCAGCTTTGCAATATATCATTTGGTGTGTCAAACCAAAAAAAATTATCATAAACATGAACGGTGCAAACGAGAGGGCTATGCGATAAGTGATATTTGTGGATGAGGCAGATCCTCCTTTGACTATCTTCGGATCAGCAAATCGCTGATCAAAGGAAGCTCACACCTAGCTGTGGCTCCTCTCAAATTCAACACCTCAGCGACGCTGTAATTGCATAGAGGGCAGTGAGCCGAGTTCTCTGCGGCACATCAACCCTTCATTATCGCCGCAACGGGCGCGCATTGTCTCTACAGACGGCACCTTGCTTCCATTATTAACCACTTTAGTATCCCATTTTATGTGCATTCCCGTGGGATGATCTTTCTTTATTCGCCTCCTTTGCGAGTTTTCTTTTCGAATAGATAAAGAATAGACGGCTGAAGAAAGTTAGGGTTGAAAGAGCTTCCAATTGCAATAATTTATAAAACTTGGTCGGTAGAACGTCTAAAGTTTGAAATGAGTGTGGTAATATCTATTTTACTTCGTGTGCTTATTGTGGTATTAGGTATTAGATAGCGTAGAATTTCTTACAGCATAAACAAAGGTGCCCATAAATTTTTTCGAGGTGCGATGTAATTTCATGTCTTATAAGAAAATTGGAATACACGACAATCCAATGATGTAGAGTGTGTGTAAAACTTTTGCGTCAGGCGGGACTTGAACTCACATTTCACCCTATCCGAAGCGAGTGCTCTATCCCTTGTACTACCGACGCCTAGTTTGCCACCACTCTTTCTACGCTACAAAGCATCTATCTGCAAGCAACCTAACCGCGACGGTTTGGCAAATGTAGTCAGTATCAACATTCAATCCCAGCCACGCTGAGAGATATTGGGTATTAGATGATGATTAAACAGAATTCTTTTTGTCTAACGTTTCTAACAGTAGTATGATGTTATAAATATACCCAATAATGTAGAGTGATGAGCAAAACGTTTGCGTCAAAGAGCTTGAACCCGCATTTCACCTTATCCGAGGGCTGCGTAAAACTTTTTACTACAGAACAATCGTTGATCAAAACAAGGAAAAAATTAGCGTGAACGGTTGATTGGAATTTACTTCATCCAGTTTAGATAACATTTTCTAGGGTTACAATATGACACAAAGATGAATGTTTCTCTCCAAACCCGACTTTCTACCAGCCTCGATGTAATAAAAAAAAACTCATTATTTTTCTCAGTAAACGAGCTTGAAGCTTTTCGTACATGACTTATTTACAATAGCCGAAATTTCGGTGAAGCCCTCTTTTTCAGAGTCTAGAAATGTCAAGTTGTGATTTTGGTGTTTTGGTTTATCTAACTGTGTGATGGAGATATTCCAGTCTTGCATAGCTAGGTTGTAGTCAACTTGATGACTTGATGTTTCCAGGCTATGAAGAAAGCGAAGTCGTCTTGAACTTTAAATAATTAGACAAATTGTTTATTAACATCCTCGTGTTTCTTCATCAAGAAAAACATTAAACTGTTCTTTTTCCAACTTTTACTCTTACTATGTTCATTCTAGTTAATACATCTAGGGCGAGAACGAGATGGGTGAGATTTTATTAATCTACAAATTGGCATTTAATGTACTTGTGAATCACTTTTGAGTGACATTTCTAGTTGCATGCAGCCGCTGCATTTTAAATATTGTAACTTTCCATTTACTTTGTCCAAAATTTAAATCCTTCAACAATTGAGGCAAGCGTGAATTAACCTCACTGAATTGCTGTGATAACGCTAAGCCAAATTCCACAAGACTTGATGGAATACTTTGCTCATAAGTTTAGTAGGTAATATGTGATCCATACAGCCTCACTATGTGACACGCTTTTACCAAATAAGAACTGTTTAGCAACACTCAAACTTCAACTTCGCTCTCTCCGTCTGAACGATTTGCGCGTGCTTAGATTAATATTCACCGATTTGAAGTCTTCCACGTTTTAAAACACTTCTCTCTGAATTACCGTGGTGACTTAATCAGTGATTTCCAGAATATTGTCACAAATAATCCGAGATCAGAGTTGTTCTTTCAGAATTTCTATGTAACATATTTTTTCAAGTGAGACGGTCTTGTTGTGGTGATAAACTCTTCACATTATCCTGTCTTGTGACATGAACCATGGGCATGAAGGTTATTCAAACTTGAAATGCGTCATTGAAAGAATTGGTTTAGTTTTGTATTGGATTTCGCTATTTGATTGCTCGCAGCTGTTCCCTGTATTTAAACCACCATTGTGATGTTTAATCCTTTAAGATCACACTTAAAATCGCCGCGTTCATGGTGATTCCCAGTAGCACGATATAATCGTCATTCAATTGAGGTTTAATTCTCCATTTTGATGAAATGCATAGGTTTTTCCCAATACTTTAACACCCCGTGATTTCCTCTACACATTCATAGGGTTTTGGTACATTTAAGACTCCCATGCATCGGAGAAAAGTTCTTAAGTACTGTGCAACCTACTGCATTCGGCATTCAATCGAGTGTAATAAATTATACAACGGATACGACGGTACAAATTTTTAGCTTCCAAACTCCTCTATGAAATACACTATCCAAAAGTTTACATTTTGATTAATAACCAGTAAATGACGCCAAAAATCATCGTGCACAGTTTGTGATATCAGTTCTTCCTTACGCACTGGCAAACATAGTTGAGACAACTAGTAAGAACTACATATCTCCTTTTGTTCATTTTCATTATGCCAATATTTAGCCACAGTTTATGGGCACACATATGTTCCTTCTAGACAACCGAAGTCTACTACGGCGGCAATGTGTTGATCTGGATTGGCTGTTGTATAAAGTCCACAGAACATGATGATTTTACATTCGCTATATGATAGCTCTCGATATTTCATGAATGGAATTTAACCGCACATAATTTTTATGTGTATTGTTTATGTTATTTTGAAAAGTTAAAAATTACATCAAGAATGGAATAAATTGCTAACAGCTACTGATTTTTGTGGTAATATGCTGTTATTTAGAGCTCAATGTGCAAATTGCTGGTTGCTGAATAAATGGATTGAGAACAAGTTTTACAGCATCAGCACTACATAATATGAGGCAGAGATATGCAATCTCTTCGAACAAATAATCCACAACCTGGAGAATACGGACTCCATTATGGCTTCCACCGACCGCGTACTATTACTCACAGCATTTAAGCTTCTGGAAATCATACATTGCAGAAAATGTGTTTTCGGATTACACTTCTACAGAATCGTCAAAAAAAATGTGCAGTAAGAATTGGGAATGCGTTGGTCACTTGTTGATGTCGTCTTCGTTCTAAAAGGAGAGAATTTTCAGCACATACAGGTGTCCTTTCTATTGTAATCATTCAAAGAAGTATTCTTAGTGACACTAAATCTTTTTATGAAGATTAAGTGTCTTTGGTGTACAAATTTTGCTACACAAGCATTTATAAGCCCTGTAAAGTCTGAGTGAAGGGTTAATCATTCCGAATGTGAAACGCGATATTCGTCTTCATATTTCATCTCTGCGTTCAGCGGGAGGCCACCGCGAGTCATTGTAAAGGCCAAATATGTATTCAATCACCTCAAACGAAGTTAGAAATTGAAGACGAATGCATGGCGCATCCTTCAGGGATTGATCAACCCGGAAGCTTTATCCTTTTTAATTATTTCGTCGCATGTGCGAAAAAATATACATGGAAAAGCAAAGTGACGTTAGGATCACCCCTTTCTAAGCTATTGAATGACTACTAAATTCCACTGAGAAGTCAAGTATAAACGATAACAAGCAAACAAAGCACTTTTGAGGCGAAACGTAATTATCTTTCTGTTGCTAAAGAATGCTAAGAAAACTTATCCAAAGCCCAAGTTCATATTAGAATCGCTATTTTTTAACTATCAACTAACTCCTGGAGGTGTAGTGAAAAACCTGTGCACGGCAAGACAATCAGGAGAACGCCAGTGTACTCCCTATGGCTCATTTGATTGCCAAAGGGTTATTTCAAAGTGCGATGCATTTTTCGCGTAGAATAAGAAGTATTCATCTGGAAAGTTGAACAGTGATCAAAACTCTATTAGAAAGCTCCTGTTTCTACTTTCTTAGCCCGCCATAGTGAATCATATGGCAATTTAAAATTTCGATTCTTTTTTCGAATGGCGCTATACCGAAGTTCGTCATGAGATGACAGAAACACGAACCCTGAATAAGAGGATACGGCCAAGCACACTCTACACGCCGTCAACGTCAACTTCGTAGTCGAAGACGAACATAACGACGATGACGCAACACAACGATGCGGTTCCAAGACTGATCTCTATGACTAATCGGTAAGCCATTGCGCAACCACGGAGATGGTCGGTTCCGATTGTAAGCACGCAGATATTGACCAATGAAGGTGCTAAGGCCGAAACGATGGAAAACGATGATAAGCAAGTAAGCCTGTCTTACAGAACTTAGCAAAAAGATCTCTAGATCTCAGCAACTTCGTCGGCGGAAAGGCTTCCACACTGCACCATCTTACTATATCAAATGGTCGTAAATGGTCCAAAAAAAACTCTCATCTCAGAGTTTTTTTATGCACCAGAAGACATGCTATGGTGATCTCTGTTTATACTGTCTATACGGAACTGACCGCTTTCCGATCAAAATCTTCACTGCTTGAGAGATCATTCTGTATTAATGGAATAAACGAATTCTTGCGTGTTCTTAGTAATGGGTAAAAGCGAGCATCACCTGTAGTGAGTACTGTTTTCCACAGAATTATTTATACGGTGCCATGGTTTTGTGAGAATAGCCAGCTCATCCTGATAAGCGTTGATCTCTCTAGAGTCAGTTTTAGCAGAAGCGGACTGTAATTGGTCTGCCTCCAGTGTTTTTTTTTTCCTTTCCACGGCCATTGTTTATTTGCTTTCTACGGATCTTGACTTCTGTAACCTTCACTGTTTTCAGTCAATCTTATTGCTTAGATTGTTCGAGCTTTCTGTTTTTGTTGCTGCTACTTGTGGATGACTCGCAAAATCGTCATAGTTATTCCAGATAATTATGTACATCACGATTAATGTTATGATTTTTAGCTCATTATGATTATTCTCACTCTATGAGCGCGTGTGGCGCAGTGGTTAGATGTGCTCTGCGCCGCATACGTGGTCGACAGTTCGACCTCGTGCTCAAGCCATATCAAGACACCAACTCTCCGGGGCCGGTGAACTGATAGTAGACTCGTCTGGGAGAATTAGCAGCACTGATCTGGTGCATCGGTAGGATACCGCGGATTAGTGTGAAGACCAGATATGCATTCAATTACCTCAAACGGAGCTACAAATTGTAGACGAATGCACGGTTCATCCATCAGGAATTGAACAACGTCGGGAGCTTCTATCTTTTATTCTCACTTTGGTTATTATACCTAATATATTCTCCTTTTTCGAAGTTACTGCTGAGTTTGAACTAATTCGTGTGTAGCTGATTCTCGCCTATGGGCTGCGCTTTTACAATAATGAGCTTTATCAAATATCTGTTGAAGTTGTTTCAAGGCAGTGAATGAAGTCTCAGAAGATGAGGCTGGTGAATGAAAATGTGAAGTTACAGATCAAACCTTCCTACATAAAAGCTTACAGCACTGCAGCCATAAGTTTTAGGAAGAAAAAATGTAACAAACTGATAATATCAAAGCAAAATGAAATGGAAGTGAGTAGAGAATGGTCGAATGTAAACCCTAACTTTGTCAAAGTTGACCGAGGAGATAGTTGTGTTGGCGATTTCTGTATTGTAAAAAAAGGATTGTCTGGTAACAGCGACTCTCGCTGATTGTCACATTATGATGAAAATAAATATGCCGTCTCATAACTCTTCATCTCAATAACATCTTATATGAGGCGTCACTTAATTCAATAGAAGACCTCGATAAGAAAAGAAATCATACCAAATCCATACAAAATATCTGCAGACATACTTATATTTCACCCCTAAACTGAACATTCCTATGAAATAGATATTTTTCTGCTAACCAATTTTTACTATACAACAAGTATTAGTAAGTTTACGAATATCAATGTGAAATGAAGAGGCTCAGATAGTGTTCCATAGAAATACACGGCGCTATTTAATGTTCTTCCTTCAACACTAATACGATTATTTCACTACAAGTTTACTAGGCTTGTTGAGTAGTAGTGATTGTTAAAGAGAAAATTTTGGAAATATAACGGAAAAAGTTTCTGATTCATTTACAATTTCTTTGAAACGATTAATGGAAGTATAAAGAGAGAACGGGGAGATCTAGTCAGTCGACAGCTGAACGCTCTACCTTGTGCAGATATAGTCTGCCTAAAGAGTATTTACTGAATTTCAGGCCGATAGAATCGTGTGAAATTTCATGTTGACATAGTTTTTGTGATTGTGCCTTAATCTTACATTCCACTCTTTCAAAACATCAATTAACTTTTACGCAAGGCGTAACGTCGCTCCTTCATTCTGCTTATAAACCGTATAGAGTTTTTGTGGAACGCACCTGCCCAGTGTTAGTCATACGGAATGTCCTCGCACGACTATTAGTCTCTTGAACGCCTTCGATTATCAGCGAAATTTGAGTGTAGGCATCGACACGTTGTTGCTCACCTCATACATATTTCTACAAGTAAAATGAAAGCCAGTAAGCGATGCATCTTTAAAATCATAACAAAGGTCTAATTACAGGGCTATAGGAGAGTTGTGAAGTTATGAGAGCGAGAAATTCTTGGGAGGTATTTACTGTAGTATCTCACTCGCCCCTTAGTTGCACGGCAAGTGCTGTTCCCACTCGGCTAAACCTGCTAATCACAGATCTATGGCGGCCGCCTTCTAATAAATTCTACGACTTCCATCATCACCAAGATTCAATGCTGGCGAGACTTCCTTCGAGTCATTTCCGTGTTCCAAATTTTTCTTCAATCCTTTACGCTGATAACATTCTCTAGCACGCTTGGGGGTGTTCCCTTTTGAATTATGAAGCATGACGATGGTATTTTCTTGTCCTGAGAACATGGTTCTACCAAAATTGACCCTAAAATAATATGTAGCAACACTTCGAGGGTTACTGTTACCTAATGTGATAGTTAGGTTCTGCTCATCTAGCTTTTTTCTCCGTGGCTGAACTGTGTTCCTTGATAACGAGCTATGACAAATATGGAGACGATCACTGCTCAAGCTGGTTGTATTAAGGTGACAAAGAGATCAACGTTTTCACCCACTTGTTCAGCTGAGAATGAACCAATTTTGGTAATCACCACCGGTCTGGCATCAACGCAGAAGCGTGGTGCATATTTCTCCTAATCCACGATGGTAGGTCATTGTTAGTGGCGAAAAGATGAAAAAGCCTAGCAAAGACCTTTGGACTCAGAAGAAATGAAATCTTGGTCAACTAGCGAATTACTTGTCAAGTGGAATTTGTTGAGGTGTGTACAATTATTTGCAAATATCGGCTACTAAAGTGATTATTCAATGATTTATGAAAATCACGGCAACAAAGTTTACAGAATTTTTTACTGAATATTTGGCTCAATTGGCAGCAATGCGTCGAATGGGACTGAAAAATTTGCACTGACTACTTGAACCTCTTTGAAAAAACGAACTCTGTAATTTGTCCATTGTGATCTGTTTAATGCTCAACTCATTGCTTTAGCCTCTTCTAAAGACGTCTTTTAAGAAACATAGATCACCTTGACCAGAGTTGCGTATGTACAACCTCGTGTTTCCAAATGAGCGAAAGGCGGCCGAACATTAATTACACTACGGTTTTATAGGGTGAGGTCTAAAGGTATGGTAATATAAAGGCGGCAAAGACTTTCGATTCGGGTGGCCGATCTTGACGAGGAAATATGAAACGCATAAGGAGAGACTCTGTGGGTGAACGAAGTGTGACAGGCAATGTGCTAAGTACATTGGTTCAATGTGATCGTATGCTTTCCATATCCCTTATTGACTGACTCGAGTCTACTTTATTTCTAACTGAACACTGTTCCTCGGTTAAAATCCCAATCACTGGAGTATTCTTCTGCTGAGTACTCGAATCCATAACAGGCGTCTTTCACTGCTCGCCTATCCTTTCTCATGGATCGCAGTTTAGCTCGGTTTGCAGGTTTTATTGCTGTTCTAGAAAAATCAGAGCTGCATTAGAGCAAATTCCCACTCAATCCACAGTAACGGTGACTGAAGAGGAGGTGACTTTCCTCAAGTTGAAGCCGCATCTACACACAGCTGACAACGTCCATGCATGGTAGTGAAAGACAATAAAGCAAATGTATTGAGTTTGAGTTTGCATTGAGTATTACAAAAATGTACAGTTTTCACTGCTTGCTCAGGAGCTAAGAATTACGTGTTTTCGAAAAGGATAATGTGTCACAAAAAATAGAGTATTCCGGATCTGCTTGATCAGCAGGAAGTATGACAGACCAACTATCTGCTTTCTCTCAAAATTTTTGTTCTAAGCGCTGTTTCACAGAAGAACTATAAAGTAAACAGAGTCCACAGTTCCACTAGCGAGACAAAATGTTTGATTTTTTCAATTATTGATGTTCTTTGAAAATGTTTTCTACATGAGAGGCTGTATTTATCAAATGTGCCTCCACTTTGATGCTTAGTGATTATATGAAACATCAAACGCTGTTTGTCAGGTGCTGCAAATGGAGATAAATTTCAAAATTCAATTGCCTAACAAATTCTGACATCTTCAGAGTCACGAACAATTTACATCAGCTTTTCATAACACATTTTAGGCGTAATTCTGCTGTCTTAGATCCTCTTGATTCCCATGGCTTCATAAAACGCACCACTACAAGAAACTCGATTTATGTTTTCTCGGACATAGCACAATCAATGGCTAAAAGGAAACCCATTAGTAAATGGTGTCTCATCCAATATGTCCACATATGATCATCGTGCTTACTTTGCATTTCCGAAGAATCGTACTCTCAGTCACTTTCTGTTATGCGGAAAGTTATAAGACCACATGACCTCCAAAATGGCCTTCCTCTTTCAGAATAATCATTCCGATGCGTCATAGGGCCATTAATGTGACAGGCAACAGGTCAGACACGTTGTTTTATTTCTACAGTAACCCTCTAAAGTTCTACAAATATTTCGCAGGCATACGGATTAGTTTGACAAAAACTCTGACAGTTTGACATACTCCGAAGGCTGACTGAACACTTTTAGTATACTAGTAATAGAAATTCCAAAGCCGGACAGACCTGCACAAGTAAGGAAAGAGATCATGAACTGTAATTGTTCCCAAAAAAACACTTCGGAAAAACCTTGTCATCGACTTTTGAACAAACCAGAGCCCTGGTTTGTTTGAAAGTCGATGAGAAGGTCAGTGTCAAAGCTACCCAAATTATCATGTAGAACATTATACCATGTAATAAATATCATGTAGAACATTATCAAGGTCAAGGCTGTAGCAACACATTACTATAATCACTTGATAATCACCATAGTGTTAAGAAAACTGAAGGTGTATCGGGAGGAAAAACTAGCGGTAAGGAGAGCTCCTCAGTTACAGTACGTTTCACCTTACACAACTGCGTCTCCATGACTATATATTGCTATTTTGTCTATCGAAAGACTTTAACGATTCATTTGGCAAACTAAGTACGGTTGCTAGCTTTTCTAGAGTCTTCGTGAGCGCTAGTGGTACTGCACAGAAGATTTTTTGCCGCTCTTATTAATTTTTATTTGCACTGTTATGGTTTTACAATTATATATCGTCCCTCCATGGGTGAAACGTGGGTTCAACTGCCGCCTCGGGTTGAGTGTATTGCTAGCAATACTGCCACTCACAACTGCAAAGAAGAGTCCACACATTTGCCCAGGTGGCGACGAAAGCGATTTGTTCAGAGCATTATATCACTACCGTAGCTCTGCTGTTGAGATCATTTCCACCGAACAATTTTAGTGGAATTGAATCTCTTCACGATTTTGTCACAGTCCCTCAAATGCGTCTGCTATATTCAATTTGCTGGAGGCCTACTAGAATGACTCATTGACATCCAAGTAAACAGAGAATGTCACAGTGTCTTGGTGAGTTTTCCAGGCACCAATTTCCGTTTATCTCCGAGTCCGCCGCCTTTTTGTTCCTGAATGAACTTCGTCTAGCAATTTATCAAGCACCATTTCGCCCTCGCTTTCGTCTAAAATACAAACAGTACGATTTCACATTAAATCAATTACGTTTTGTTGAGCACCGGTTAGTCAATAATAATTGAATAAACAGCGATTGATGTTGGGGTGGTTTAATCTTCATGATGAAGAATTGTTGTACGTTCGTAAATGGAATGGCACAGAGATATGAGATTACGAAACGTCGTAACAAAAACGGACAAGGTCAAGGTAGTAGGTGTAGAGCAAGCCACGTAAAACACATAGCTGGGCAGCGAACAGTTAGCAAGAAGGCTATCGGAACTCATGCCTGACTGCTCGCCCGACAGGAAAATACGGTAGGGATAATGGAGCTGGAGAAATGAAATTTTGATGGCGATATTGAAGAGGAAAAGAGAACAATTGAATGGTAAGCCGCCCAATAAAAGAAGGGAACATGATTAGATACAGTAAGGTACGTTGAAGAAACGATATTGATGGAAAATACCTCAGTACTATATTTTGCGCACATGCTGTTCAATTAAATTTAGTACAAGTGGGCTCTTATTGTAAAATAATAGTTGCCAAAGACATAGGGAAAACTAAAGATCAGAAGAATATTTAGATCAAAAAGTTTCAACAACAGAATGAATTCATGAAGAGAACTGAGATTTGAGATGGAATGGTCCCTCAGAACTAATGGTGATCCGAGTCGATGGCATAAAATCTCAAATTATAAGTTTTGCGGGTATCTCAGCACTTTTGTGACTCTTCACATCGCAATCTTCCGTTGAGATAAAAGAGTAGGCAACAAATAAAGGGTTTAAATCGTAAGACTAAAATTCTTTGCAAACAGTGATATCCAAATGTTGGAGTGGAGTGGGTCTCACTATGAAGAAATGAAGGTGCGCTTTGTTCATTCGCAATCAGAAAAGGTAGCAGGTTGATCGTAAGGATAGAATTCAAGGAAGTGTTTTTGCTTGAAAAGTGTGTAGCTGGGTGCTCTATCTTTTAACGCTTTTTTAGAGACTCGTGGCCTCATGTTTTTTCTTCACTAAGAATTACAATGTGGAATGGAAGTCTCAACTGACTTGGTTGAAGGCATAAAGTCTTTCTGTCAATGGAAAACCATAGCGATGTAATGAAATATAGAAAATCTCTTTGGCGAGAGTGTTAGGTCTACTTCCATTTTTGATATCATGCTCTGATTAAAAGCTATCAAAGTCATCTGGTGAAATATATCTAGACTCCGTCCCACCTCAACAACTTGTGTCACAAGGATGATAAGCTTCAAATCCGTATTCGACTCTTGTTGTCGACAAATCTCTTCTTTCAACAAAAGAAATGAGGTTCGCATGGACGAAAAACCCCCCTGCTCTGTGATAAGGCGGACATTATAGCATAGGCAGTGAGTGTGTATATTACGTGAACTTTTCAGTTGTGCTAGACAACAATCTAGACAACGACAATGCTTTCAGCTGATTCCATTCAATCTTTTCTGTTGTCGAATAAAGTTATTGATTACACCTTGATTTGTTCAGTGGTGTACGATCTCTTAGTGAACCTTGCTGCAGGAGTTGCGGCGCTATTTCCGTCCTCAGAGTCGGAACTATTTGAGCCAAAGCTCCAAACGTGTTTCAAAGTAGTTATTTCTTCCCACCATGCGAACTTTGATAGTCACAGCGGTTTCAACCGAGTGGTGCGCGAAAATCCATGAATTAGTAAAATCTTCCTTAAAATGTACGGTGATAAACAACACCAGTTAATGTTAGCAGCCAAGTGCACTACGACTCTGAAGTTGGCGATAGTCGTAAGAAGATTTGTGTCATCCTCGTTGAAATTGAACAAACAACAAAGATGCTGGTTATCTGTACCGAAGCCAAATGTAAGTTAGCACTGAAAAATTCTGTGAAGCGAGATATGTCGTAAAGAAGCTCAAGGGACAAATACTCATAGTTGACTAAGTATTAGCGCGTGAGATTAGAAGCGTTAGAATCAGATGATGAATGATAATCAGTTTTGGAATATCTGGCACCTTCTCGTTACCCGTCCCCAAATTTAGTCCTCAGGAAAACGCATTTTTTAGTTTTTCATAAGCTCTGGTAATCATTTGATAGCTCAACTCTCGAAAAAATTGGAGATGTACTTTGCTTCAAAAGCGACTTTAAGATTGTGTTTCTCACTCAGACATTTCTAGCTAAAGGAAGTTTTTCCTTTAGACTTTTAGCGACTATTCGTATCTCAAATCTCAGCGATTCCGCTGATGTATTTCGTTTTTGAAAAGAACTTCTTAATAGACTGTTTTAATCGGAAGAAGACTGAGTTTGCAAATTTGAAAGTGGAAAAGGTGCGATGGTTTAATTGCAAAATTCTACTCACGTACCGTCATGGTGCGCTAATTCGGTCTCAATGTGGCGCTGCTCGAAGCTCGACTGCTTCTTAGCAACAACGGTGCACTAAAAAGCTTCTTTGAAAACCGAATAGATTATTGGAATAAACGAGATTTAAGCTATCGAATGGTTATTGAAAGTCTAGAGAAAAAGCTTTGTTAACCGAGAAATGTTTAAATGAGAAACATAATCTTATTTTTGCGGCTACAGTGCAATAATAAGGCTATTTTGAAAATCTAAAGTCATTGAAATTCCAGAAATTTGAGCAATCAGATGATGGTTGAAAACGAAAAAAGAATCAAAAGGTGCGTTTTTTCTAAAGATCTAAAAAGGTGCGGCTAATGGGAAATGATCCAATTACGAACCTCAATCTTCTTTTGGTTGTTATAGCACGATAAAAAGTCATTTTTAAAAACTAGATTTATCACTGAAGTCACCGAAAGTTAAGCTATCGAATGGTTGTTGAAAATCTAGAGGAAAGCTTTGTTCGGCGAAAAATCTTTGAATGAGAAACATAATTTTTTGAGAGCACCAAACAAACCATTTCAGAAGCAACTTACACTTCTAATTTTTTTAGAGTAAAGCTAACGAATGACTACTAAAAGTTTAAAAAAGTAAAAAATGCGTTTTTCCCCAAGAGCTAGAACTGGGGACGAATAACGGAAATGTTCTAAATATCTAAACACGGTTTTAAGTACATTAGCAGCCAGTAAGTCGTTCGAATGTTTTTTTTTTCGGAAACTATGCAAATTTATAGAAATTAGGCAAATTAGTAAGTCTACACCTGTTTACATAGTTTCATCTTAAAAACGCTGCTGCTTGTCTCGGAAAAAAAAGCAGAAGTGACAAGAGTGGTTGTCCTCTAAGCGAGCATGTGAACATAACTGTTTGTCCGAGGTGCAACATTAATTTTATGGTATTTTCTAGTAGCTCTTCGCAGGGCGTCGTTGAATCGGCTGTGTCTGAGGATGGAATGAGCTCAGTTATCAACGTCGATGAAGTGCCACTATCACCTTCGTTGCATAAAGCAGTCGACAAAAACAACAAAAGTGATGATTTGGAGCCGTGAAATGGTTCACGACGTGTTTTGAAGAGCAAGATAAGCTCATTCTGCTCTCAGTTATCAATTCAGCTTTTCTTCTTGTCTTTGTCCTAGTCTTTTTAATGATTCAACCGTCCCCATTAGGAATCCAGAACAATTCGTCAAGAGAAATATAGTCCACAGAGCGATGAAATTGACAATGTAGGTGAAGAAATCTCACTACACTCGGCTCATCATCTATTCTGCTTTGCAAAATAAGCGTGATTCGTTTTTAATAGATCTATGTGGACCACGTAGATCTTGTTGGGTTATCGCAACAGCTAAGTCTGACGCGCGTTATCCAAGAAGTGATCAGTTAACAATCGCCACCTCAGACAGAGAAGCGTTCAATCAGCTTACTACTGACCGGCGTTTCGGCGACTGCGATTTCTAGAGAGCCTGACAAGGCCGTTTTGATACGCAATCTGCTCAGTAACACACTTGCATAGCTTGAGTAAAAGAACGTAACGCACAGACTTTTTGCATAATAATCTTTCTAAAACTATTTTCTGCTTTAAGCTCACCGATTTTTTATTCGCATTTCTTCCTGCGCATACACTGGTGGATGTTCATGATTCTCACAAGCGCACGCTATGTGTGTGAAGGATGAAAGGAGAGGCAATTAATCAGTATGTTTCGATCTCTGGTTTAGATATCATTTGGTGATGCAGTCGTTTGTCGACAATAAAAATTTGGACGTCCGAAAACAAAAGCCAGTCTTTTTTTGTTGATTTTTTGGGGTGAAGTTTATGCACAATGATTAATTGTTTAACAAGCTGTAGCATTTTTTTTACCGCTTTCTGTGTCCAAATGGCAAAAATATCGACGATACAAGTTTAGTAAATTAGGGGTCAATGACTACGTGAGGGGCGTCACCTTCAACAAGAGCGCATTATCAAACCGTGACGCGAGTCGCTGTTTTACTGTTGCTCCTCTCATTTGTGTCAAATATTTCTCGAGCCATCTAAGGATTTGACAGCTTAAGCATTCCTTTGAAAGGCTATAAACTTCTGGATCGAGGAGCCGCCGTTCATTTTTAACAGCTTTACACTGCTATGAGAAATGCTCTTGGATAACTTAGATTGTGGAGTCAGTCGATATACTCTATGTAAATTCAAAGAATTCCATGGCAAACGGGTATTGCAAACAATCCAGAAACATTTGGGTGTTCGTAAAATGAAATGAAATGTGATTCAGAACCTGGATGAGTGTTAGGTTTGCAGACCACGTTATACTAACCCTGAGTGGATTTACGCAGTCGATGACCATGTTGATCTCAAGCATACCACGATTGCCACATCGACCCACCTTTCGTATAATTTTCGTTGTAGTATGTTTAAATTCACTTACATATAGTTAAAATTAGAGTAAAGCACCTCTGAGGAGCTCTTCCGTTAATGCAATGTCTAGCTCGCTAGGAAGCATCACCAACTCCCCATCATCACACTAACTAATACCTTAATATAACCTTGTATTTTCTATTTAGACCTATTTCTTCTTCATGCACCATACGAAGTGAAATACAACGAAGGTGATGCTGAGGTATGAGCGAAAATTGGAACCTGATGTTGTGAAATCGACTTGTAATTATCATTTACGGGATATTACATATTACTCACGTCATCAAGGCCATTGAAGCTCCTTTTCTCAGGCATATTTTAACATCTGTCACATATCACATTTTTGTTCACCTTTGAAGCTAAAAGTACACTTGTTCTACATGGTCGTAATGAACATTGAGAGTGTTGTCGAAAAATATGCGGAAAATTATATCTGCTTCGCTGTGGAGTCGCGATGTAGAAAGTGTGCTTCATGAAAACGAAGTAGTAATAGTCCTTCTATTTTCCATAAAATTTATCGTCTCTCTAGTATGGCTTGTATAACAGAGTTGATCCTGAAGCTCGTACAGACTGTGTAAGATAAGGCTACCCAGTTCGATCAGTTTCCCATTCGCGTTCTCCCAAATGTTACTTTTTGCGCACGATAAGCCTACATCGACTGACAAAGGAAACTTTTTCTGACAGCCTCGTTATTCAGCGTCGTCGACGACAACGATATTGAATTGGCTAACATTTCCCACAAAACGAACGAAACGACTGAAAGTCACTGTAATGGTCAGCAATCGCGCAACGTTCATATCATTGAAACGATTAGTTAACAAATGCACGGCATCACGTAGATACTTTGCTTTTCTTTGAAAGAAAGAAAGACTATTACTTTTTCTTCTTACCGAAGCCCACTGTCTATCAGTATTTTCACCATACATTGCAACTGAAGCATTCATCCTGTCAATGGTTTTGTTACCCAATGGTGTAGAGTGATGTGCACAACTCTTGCGTTAAGCGGGACTCAGACAGGCATTTTATTCTATCCGGGGACGTGTATTCTATCTCTTGCACTACCAATTCCTGTTTTGTCACCACTCTTTCTACGCTGCAACGTGTTTATCTATCAGCAATCAACGGTCATCGGTTTTGGCACGGAAAATCAACATCGACACTGATTTTTAGTGAGAGTGACAGATAGTGGGTATTAGATGATCAAACAGAAATACTTTTCATTTAATCATTTCTGGCGATGGTATGATGATATTCCCAATGGTGTAGAGTTATGTGCAAAACTTCTGAGTCACGAAGGACTCGAACTCGTATTTCACTTTATCCAGGGAAGCGTGCTTTATCCCATGCACTACAGATATCTACCAAGCCTCTGGGTAGGGTAAAATGCGCGAGTGAGTTCCATCTGACACAAAAGTTTTGTACGTTATACCTAAGAGGATTGAGTGGTGAGCAAAAACGCGGCCCTAGACGGGAATCGAACCCGCGTTTCATCCTATCCGGGGACGCGTGCTCGACGATCGGCTGTGGTCAATCGCGAATCAGAGGCTCTGAAGATGATGAAACACGTCGAGACGTTAGCCGAGTATTTGACTGCAACAACTTTGTGTCACAATCTTGATCAACAACGATTATTTAAGAGACATGGCCGTCAGTCGGATCCACCGATGCAGCTAAGTCTTGCACCCTCCATGATCATCAAATTGGCATCTTATTAGTCTGCGATGATCAGCAATGCTACGACTGATCATCACTTCGCCAATCATGCCTTCAATACTTCTGTGATGCTTAAGAGAGTCAAAGTCAGGGTCGATGCCCAAGGAACCATCAACGCCAAAATTTTCAGGTCGTTTTTAAGCTTTAACAAAATACCAACGCAATTTCGATTCTTATCTGGCTCCTCTCTTTTCACTTCCCTTTCTGATTTTCTCAGCTACATTTTCATGTAAAAATGGAAAGATTTTCAATGAGATAATTTATGCAATATTCCTCTTAAAGAATAATCGGTATCAAAACTAATCAAGGTGAGCAAAAATAGTGGACTTATTCAAAACCGAGCACACTGGTATCCGTCTCCCATTCTAGATCAACGTAAGTGAAATTCCAAAGCTGTGGCTGACCGTGGTGATTCGCCACGACTTTAGTGGTCGACCAACTGAAATTTCATCGTTAAGCACTGAAAACTATTCGCTACCTACATTCTTCAGTTTAGCATCAACTAAAGGCATATTTATATATATACATATGTACACACATATATACATGGGCATATATATACATATATATACAATAATTAGCCTTACCTATTAATTAAGAGAATCATGTTGGCTGCTACTTATAAGTACAAATAATTTGATAGCTACCACACCTCGCTATTCCGCTACTTGAAAACCAGAATTAAATAACAATGTGGAGATAGAAATATTCTTTTTTTTTGTAAAATTGAAAGACAACAAATCGCAGCTGATTTTTCGGCAACCGACAATTACTCCATAAACACAACAGTGGAAGAGCTAAGAACTTTGCATAAAGTTGGTCAAGATAGGAATAGGCAAGCACGATGTATTCGGCCAATAACTTTGCATTACATGCATAATCAATGGATATCACCATGAATGAAACGTAGGTTGTGTATCTCATGAATGACTGCATGAAGTTCATCCTCGGTAACTCGAGAACAACACGACGATCATCTCTACACGGAGACAACGGCCAACATCAGATGTCGACCGTCGGCAGAATCGCAAAAAAAAAAAAACGCGATCCGCTCTTGTAGGTCTGGTAAATATTGTTAGTCGACCAAATATTCACTTGAGATTATTTTCATCCTGTGTCCCCACATTTACAAAATATGTAGAATTTTCTAAGATAAACAGATTATGAAAAAAGAAAAGACCAGAGTGGTTTTTTGATGGTTTTCTCGCAACTCTCGATAACAGCGTCTCAATAAACTTTAGTGAAAACGGCTAACATCGAATCAAAAAAAAAAACGTACTCGAAAGGTGGTAGCGGATCATACGGTGGACCACCCCATGCTCTGAATCGCAGCTTTGAGAACATTTGATAGTTAGTACCCTAAAATAATTCAAAAACTTGATTTGTATATATAAAGATCCAGGATAAACAAACGTGCTAAATAATTCAGGGCAACAGACAAACTCAGTTAAACAGAATTGAAAATTTTTGCAATTTTTGACTAAAAATTGCAAAAAAAGAATACTTGACCGATTACAATTCCCAAAGAGCAAATCTAAAAAACACCCTGCTTCCATATCATTCGCTAAATTCTACTGCCCGAAATATCAGAAGTATAGAAAGACGAAAGCTGTGTGAAGCGAAATCATGTACTCCAAATCTGGTCATATTCGATAGGGATGAAAAATGCATTATTCTTGGAAATTTTATTTCTTTTGCTCAATAAATGTTACATCGACAGGGTGATCCAATTAATTAAAGTCTTTTCTCTCAGAAATCCACCTTAATTTTCTAGAAACAGAGAACAACCGCACCTTGAAATCAAGGCCGGAATGATCGCGGAATCCCATGCTTTCCACCTCGTACGTCCCGTTCGGCAAATTCAAATCGCCTCGAGCTGATATGCCTCCCTATAATAATGAATAGTCTGTCCAAATAGGTCGCTCTCAAGTATAATTACTGCTTCTATCACCGAATTTTACATGGAAATAAAAGCGCATAATTGAGATTACTTGATACAAATGCAATCTTATGAAATTTTGTGCTCATGAAACCCTGGAGATCACATTCATATAGCACCTGTACAACTCTCGTCCCGTTGATCGTCGAGTGACCTGAGCGGACATCAGCAACAGTTCCATTCTTCTCTAACGCGTGCAAAAGTATGAGTTTTCCTCGCTCTAGAGATTCGCTGAGCATCATATCTTCCTTCTAGGTTCTTCGTGAAGAAATCGAACCATCAGGTCGGCCTTCTTCCTATAGAGCGCTTGATGTCCCGAGAAATCCAGTCGGTAACGAATTTCGTCCATCGGCTGTCGTTGAAGCGTATTACGCCTTTCGTCCATCGGTTGTCGTTGAAGCGTATTACATGTCCACCCCACCCTATTTTTCGATATCTTGGCAAATAGAACGGCCTTCGAACGACGACAAAGGTCAGAACTTTGGATCCCTCTCATTTGCGAGATGCGAGATACTCCTCCTAGCACCGATCTCTCGACTGCACGTTCAATAACGCCAACTGCTCTTTCATTTTGCTTTCGTAGCAACTGGGTCTTTGCTGCATACTTTAGAACAGGGATAACCGTCTAGTCAAAAAGGTGAGCATGGAAACGGATGTTCTTCGTTTTCTTCACTACGTCCTCAATGCTTTTAAACATTCATGTATAGTCTCTAAAAATGTTTTAGGAGTCTGTTTCCAAATTTTTGATCAAGCCTTAAGAAGAAGGCCAAAACATTCTCAAATACTATATATGAATGTTTCATCGAGGTTTGTAATAAACACTCAAATTGAAGCTGGAGATCGCAGCTTCAAAAATTCCTATTAATTACTACTAGAAACAGATATTATTTCAAGCGTTTGAAGAGACTTAAGCATTAAAGTATGATGATGCTGCAGGTGCATGTTGCGATCGTTCCCAAGTGGAACTAATTCTAGAATTCATACAAAAAAAGATTAAAGACTCCTGAAGGCAAACCAGAAAATTTTCCCACAATCTACCTTGGGAAGACTTCCAAGCTGAAATGAATATTTTAGGATTCTATGAGAAAACTAAATCAAACCAATAAGCGGCATGCCAATCACTTGACAAGATAACATGTTTCAAGAATATTTTTCCCCTATCTCTGCACATTTTAAACCTTTTAGAATTGAAGCGTTTTCTGCATTTTTTGAATTTGGAAATGTTTACGCACGTCAGAGTCTTTCTTAGCTTGGGAGGCCTTGCTGGGAAGATGAACACCCGCTGTACTTTGCAGAGACACCCAAAAGTACTTTCCCGCAACGATGGAGCGATAAACCGGTGGGAGGAGAGGATATAATACAGCAGCAATCAGTTTTTTCCCAGATCTCACACACATCACGGAATATCTTGATCGACGTAATTGAACAGGAGAACTGTACAATGTATTTGCAGCCAGTCTTCATTTCACTTGCTACAATAATCTTCTATATACTTACTTCAGCAGTGTATGGTAGTGGAGAACATTTGCAACGAGCGAATTCGTCATGAGTGTAGTCGTTGTATCTAAACAATAACTTCTTTTATATTTCATTCAAAACAGCGAGAAAATCTCGAGCAAGATGCAAAAGACGGCACGGTTCACAGAATCATAGGCGAGCACTCGTTGTATACATTAGAAAAAGAAGGCCGATAATTGGCAAGTTTGCTGCGAAAACTGAAATAAAGCATAAAACTATCACAACAACTTGAAAGGAGTGCTTGAAGATTAAATAAAACTTAGGATCTCCACAATTTATATTTTTATGTTTTTTTTTTCGTTGTATAATCCTATTGTCAAACTTAGCAAGGCCAGATCTGGTTGTACCTGACTATACTTTGAAGAGATAGTGAACATGTTACACATTATCAAAGTGGACAAGGACTTGTAATGAAGTAAAATATATGATTGTGCTGCACCTGAATTTACGACTTAGAGATGTACAAGCAAAAATACACCTAATCACTAAGCGGAATGATAATAGGTGTAGGATAAGCAGCGTCAGCAAAGAAAAATCTTTCCAATAAAAATGGCTGCTTGATAGTGCACCATCTGAGGTGTGAGAATGGCATGTCGTTCTGGAATTGGTGGTGATCACATTTTATCCTGATGAGGAATTATAGCTATATTCAACCTGAACATCTAAAAAACACTTTGTCACTTGTATCGCCAAATTTGACTTCATAATGACACTTAACTTGCTATTTTTTCAAATGCAAAAAACCTGCACGAAGTTATACCTAGTCAAAAGGTCTCCATGTGAATGAGGAACAATTCTGATGCAAATCTGAGCATGAAGTACCACTTGCTACATATAAATATAATCAAAGCTCATAAACGGATAGACCCAGAAACACTAGAAACGGTAGGTCTTTTTCGATATACTGAGATTCCTCTAGTTGTAGGACAACTAAAAGAACAATCATGACAATAGACTTAAGTTAATCGCATAAGAGTCTCCGCAACACAACGATATGCGTGCGCTTGTAGTGCAGTGATTGTAAACACATAGTAATATATTCGGGTTCGTTGGTTCAATCTCGCCTTCAGGGCTTAACAAGCCTCCCATTTCACGGGTATCACAAAATTGATACCAAATTTCATTGGAAGGATAGCAGCAATGGTACATCGATAGTATACCATATATAAAAGTCGAACATGTAATTCGATCACCTGTAACGGTGCTTGATGAAGATGAGCACACTGAGCACCCTCTCAGTAGAAAAAGGGTAAATAAAAAAGGCATAGCAACTAGAAACAAATTTCAACCGCATTTTAAACTTGACAAAAAGGATCCTTGCGCTCGGATCCAAAATTATCATGTGAGGTATCTTCATATTCGCTTGTTTTACGAGGCGTCGCTTAAAATAATGTATAACCTGATAAAATTTTCTAAGCCTTTCATGAGATCTTTTGTGACACTTGTATAGTACTAATCATAAGTTTCAGCCCCATGAAAAAGATCACTTTACATCCATCTGCAGTGTAACATGTTCGTCGTCGATCCTTTTATATGAAAGGGATGTGTTTCCTTAGAAGGTATTGGCTCAAACCAGAGGCACCGTGGTACTGATGAAGTTGGAAGGCCGAAACGTTCGTCTAGCACTATATGTGCCATAACGACTTCGTGAAAGGCTTAAAACAAATTATCATATTGTATATTATGCAGAATCTTAAGCAAAATATTAGTTTCTGGTAGGTGTCATTTGGAGGAGTGAAGTTCATTAAGAACTAATAGGTGAAACCTGAGTAAATTGAGATTCCATAAAATACGAAATCACGGGTTCTAATAGACCAAATGAATATTTCCAATCTAAAACGCTGGTCTGTTATCGAAGAAGCATTCACCTGAAACCAAAAGTTAGGATATGCACTAGCGGACAGGATGAAAAGAAGAGATTTTCAAGAGAGACGACGAAGCGGCGAATAGGAAAGCATAAGACAGGCCGAAAATTCCGTTTGTCTTTTTACTGAAATTAAGCACCAAATACTCATCTGAACTAGTCTTTTTGCGTCGCTATAAAGATATGCCCCTCGAACTCCTAGAAATGCGAGTAAAAGCGAGTAAAAAATGTGTTAAGTTTCGAAGAATATAACCACATGAATGCTGAGTATGAGGAAAGTTCGGAACCTTGGATGGGCTTCAAAACCGTAATTATCTCTAGCGAGAGTTCATATATTGCGTACCACACCAGCGAAGGCTCTTACCTCGTCTTTCACTCAACCATGTCTTAACGCTACCTGCGCAGTCAACTTCACCCGTTAATGGGAACGATCCGAGGAGAACAAATCGGCATTGAACAAATTAAGCTTAATGAGGGGGGCGCAGTGGCCTAGTGATTGTGATGCTTATCACGGCGCACGTGGAGCGGAGCTCCACCCCCACTTCTTTCCGGCAGTCAAAACAATGTCTTATGGAATGTCATTGCAAGGCTGTCCTTGAGATTGCAAGAAGACTCGCTTAACCAGTATTCTACGCTGTTCAAGAATAAGACGAAAAAATCAAATGAATGCTAGAAGTGCTGAGATATGCATAGTGAAAAAACACTGTGATGACTGATCAAATAAAGTGCTAAAAATAAAAAAAGCTGAACTGCAGTAGATAACACATTTGTAGATTCAACGTACTGCCTTTCATATCAAAATCATAGTCCATGAAGTATTATAGGAAATGAAATCACGTTTTTTGGAGCGATTTGTTACGTGAAATCATTACTAACAGCAGAACCACAGCGGTGTGTAAAAAAGATTGCGAGGTTCACCCAGTATGCTTACCACACTGGAAAACTTCACAGATCCCGAAAATGCGCTCAATAAGGCTAACCTCATGAGTTTTGCTAGTGTTTCCATGTTGTGCACCTTGTGATGGTCTCTGTTGAAGATTCTTGCTCGTGGGGAAGCTCCCCACTTGTACCAGTCGAAGTCCTTTGCCTTAAATAGTAGGTGTATGCATGATGCACACGAAATTAAGAATAAAAATCGAGTTAATTGAAACTAATTCAAGAAAATTTAAGAAATGTTTGAATAGTTTGGGAAAAGAAAAAGGGAAAGAGACTCCGGAACCAAAGAGGAGAGAGGAAGCAAACGGATGGGTAAACGAATCAGAACTTGAAGTCAATATGGTCGGAAATTGACTTATCAAAGGTGGTAACAAATTTTGTTCAGAAGTGTTGAAAATTAAACACTGCAAATGATTTAACAAAATTAAGTAGTATCGATCTATCAAATTAGATTTTCAATGTTGAGAAGCAAATGAAAGTCACTTAAATTACTGAAAAAAATAGAAATATTGTCTTGAAAGTTCTACTGAGGACAGTTCTTTGAATCAGTGCATGTTTGCTTCCAAGTGCGATAGCAGCGTTTTAATAATCCTGAATTCTAACCTTCTTCGTGCCAAGATCAATAACCTGTATCTAGGCGTTAACGATGGATTACGACCGTGCTTCAGCTATCATGATAAGATCTATCACAAAATATTTGCTCGCGAAGTTTTGGAAGTACTCCGAATTGATTCTAATTTCCCAGCTTCAATCGAAGCTCGCCTGTCTGTGAGCATGGCAATGAGTGCTTTACCAGCAGGCTTGACTTTATTCTTACGGTTCTTCTCATGAGTTACACCGATGTGTACCCTGTCAAAACATCGTCAAAAGAGTGTCGATTAATGATACTCGACTACTTTTGAATGCAAATCGATTACAAAGTAATGAAAAGCCGAAAAAAAGATGAATCAATGAAAATGAACACATATCTTCACAACGGGAATTACCTTTTCATTGAAACCAGAAATGATGCTGATATCGGTGTCGAAGGGAATATTGTATGAAGGCCAATAGGAGAACCTTTTGAGAAACCACGTCACATCTTGTGTTTGAATTGATCCACTGCAAAAATTTCATCAATATCAAATACAGTATATCGTGTCATAATTTCTAACGTTTATGTTAACCATAGAAAAAGGTATGACGATTCTAGAAGCTATAAAGCTCCAAAAATAATGACGCGACGCAGCCATATGCGTAACACATCGGCAACACGGTTTATTCTGATTAGGTGGGAACAAACGAAAAATGATATTGAATGTTTATTGCAAGGTTTCATAAACAGTCGATGTCATGAACGAAAAACCGATCTCATTCGCTGCAGAAGAATTTTTCACATGAGCTTCAGTAAGCATTCGAAAGCTAAGATTTAGGGCCACTTCCCATGTCGCTGGTTTCTCAAAACACCTTTTTATAACGTTGTAGGAACCAGATCAAAGATTTTGGAGCACCTCATCCCTCCCCCCCCCCCCCCTTCAGACTTTTTATTTAGCGTTTACGTGGCTTGGAATTGCATCCTAGCGATATACGCACGTTGCAGTGGTTTTGCTCATCTCATCGGTATCGCATGCTCCATACTCATAGTACGAAAGGGAAGGGGGAAGATGTCACTTTGCTCGTCAAGTGAATTGATAAGTGTTGCACTGCCATTTTTCAGTCGATGTTTTCTGATCCATGTTAGTCAATATTGTTGCTTGCGTTGGCCACTCATCGAAATGTTAGTTTGAAGTACCGCCAGTTTGCAATCAGTTCATCATCCTCTAAGTGAAGGATGTCGTGACTGCGCTTAGCTGCTATGGAAGCGAGAATATGTACGTTACAGTGAAACTCTACTACCTCAAGACAGAAGTCTCTCTAGCTTGGCATTAAAGGAAGAGATGTTTTGTCTAGTGAAAACTTGAAGCTTTTCAAGATTCGATATAACAAATGAGGTCAAAACATCTATCGAAGATTGAATGTATGACATTAATTGTCCAAACTTCAACGCATATTGATTTCACTGCCTCAGTTACACTGCTCATAGCTGCAACATATGGATTAGAGTCACTGACTTGTGTCTTAGATATTGGATCTGTGAATTAGTGCTAGACTTACCTGCTGTCAGGTGTTCATTTCCACTGATCTATGTGGAAAGGATTTAGCACGACTATCCCAGGACTATAGAGAGATTCTACTAGACTAATACTGTATGCCATTCATAAAAAGGACGAGAAGCCTCGCGCGGCAGCAAACCCACAAAACGTTGCTGATGTCGGATGTCGGAAAACGGTTTGAGTGCAGCAAGCGTTGCATTTCGCACGATACATGTGACGACGAACCGTGTAAGTAAAAAACAATGTCTTAAGAGTGGTAGCAGTACGGCGCCCTAGATGGTACAGTGGCCCCAAGCGTCTGCGGTATGGATGAAACGCAGGCTCAACTCCCATTGGGTTCAAATGTTTTGCATATCATTCATTATAATTGGGTATACAACATGCTTTATTTGTAATAAAACACAACTCTAAAAACTAAGACTCTTTCCATAGGCAACAGAAAATGTCATGTACAGTTAGTTACTCACGGAATCTGTTCCAAGATCCACAACATGTCCTTATCCGGAAGTTCTTCGCCCGGTTTGAACTTCTTATAGTCGACAATTGTCCACTGATTATTGTAGGTTCCAGAGTTATAACGCGAGAACAACTTTACCCATTCTTTGGCAGTTCTAAATTTCAATGTAGATATGTTTGACAAAATAAATGGCATTGGATAAATAAACTTTCACTTTGCATTATTAATGATTTCTTCAACACTTTTTTATCAATAGACTCTTGTATATCTTTCGTTTCGAGTGTTTATTTAGACTACGCTCAAATTTCTAGTGCCTGATAGTCGTTTTTGAGCCATGCATGTGGTCTGCTAAGAGCACCTATACAATATTATGCGCGTGTTTCGGCCTTGCACGGCCTCGTAACTATCACAGTGCCTTTCGTCTTAGCCAATCCTCGCGGTGGTGGGAATCACCTTCACAAAGAGATCACGCCGACGTTTGAAAACGTTACAATTGAGCGTGGTCTGAAGAAACACCCAAAACGAAAGGCATATGATATATTTGACGATACCAGGCAAGAGCAATAGAGTGTACAACATTGCCCATTCAAAGATATTTTCACTTGATGGCGCGTGTGAATGGTATGTCTGCGTCTTCTCTATGTAAGCGAGTTGGGTTCCTCTAGAGGGACGGCTAAGACGAAACGCACCGTGCTACTGCCGAAGCTGTGCAAAGCCGAAACACGTGTATTGCACTGTATCAGTGCCATGACAGGGCACATGCTGGCTCAAAGGTGACTATCAGGCATATTGAAACTCTTACATATCTATTGACGTAGATTAATGTACAGAACATTTACGTCGGGTGGGACTCGAACTCACATTTCATTCTTTCCGGAGACGGGTGCTCGCTTCGATGCACTACCAATGCCTATTTCAACACCACTCTTTCTACGCTACAACGCATCTATTTGTCACCAGTTACGCTGACAGATAATTTGTATCCAATGGTCAAACAGGGCCTCCGGATAGGGCAAAACGTGGGTTCGAGTTCCACCAAATGTTTTGTACATCACTCTACATCAGTGGGCGTATTTATAACATCATACCACCGCTAGAAGCGATCAAATAGTAATTCTGCTTGATCATCTAAACTTACATATTCATTGACTACAATACAGAAGGGAGACATTAATTCCTTCTTTAAAGCACAATCTCTTTGAAAATTACATGGTACTGATTTTCTGGAATTCATGAATCGTGCTTTCACTACTGCTGCGTCATCGATAATCATTCTCAAACCCTTTGGCGGCTGTGCGATTCCTGCTTTTTTAGAGTTCTGATAGCCATTCGATAGCTTAAGTATGGACAATTTCAACATTAGTACATCATTTCGGTAATGACACTTTTAGAGCGCTGTAGCATTGCAAACAAAATTTAGTTTCACACTCGACGCGCAATTTATACTCTGCTAGGGCGTGTGAATGGGTGTGTGGATAGGGTTTTGCAACATTCGCAATATATGGTACAGGGGTGCTAGGGTTGGTAGATGGTCTATTAACAGAGTTTCAGTAGTATATGATGGAATAGATTTGTATCAATCCGAAGCTAAATGTATCTATGAAGGGTCGTCATAGGCGTTGAAAGAGCGAAAAGAAAATTCGGTTTTCCACTCCGGGGCTAAGGCCGCATAAGATTAGGCTTTACTGGGTTTATTTGGAAGTATCAGATGAACATGAAAAATTCACATCGATATAACGATAGATCAACGTCCCTCCTACAATCATAACACTAGAGCTTAGAAATTTTGCAAAACGGAGAACAAGTTCTGAAATAAAGCGAAAAAAAACTCGTCTTTTCAAAGCGGCTTTGAGATCGCTGCGCGCAGCGCGATTGGGGAGACTTGCGATAATAGGCGCCGAGTGTGAGACCTAATTTTCCTTTGACTGGTATTGTACTAAGAAGTTTGTTTAAAAAATTAATCAGATCATTGGCATCAGTGTGATACAAGGTTTTTTATGATATTGAATTCCTAAAAAAAGGTCTGTCCAGCAAAAACATGCCGTGTGTGAAACATAATATTATCTCATGAGTTTTGACACTAGAGCAATGAACACTGAATCTATTATTTATTATTAATTTCAACTGCTTAACAACGCTATTTAAAGCAGAGCCATGGGCCTGAACACAGTTCCGCTAATTCCTCTTCAATTGTCTCATTGACGGCCTCTTGATCAACTTCGCGTGGACGTCCGGAGCGCAGCTCGTCCTTCAAATTGGTGTTAGCAGCGCGAAACTTGGCAAAGAATCGAGATGCTGTTCGTCTGAATACAAATCCTTGAGCCTTTGCACGATTGATGTTCTCGAAGGCGCTCTGTGCATTGTGTCCCAGTTCGCACTCGTACTCGTAAAGCAGAAAATTGCGACAAAGTCTTTGTTGAGCGACCATGATGCGGCAAGTATGGAGAAGTTTGGCAGCAAAAAAACCGCAAAAATTTCACACAAGACGGTACTGATTCTTGTTTGAGAGATGGCAAAATTGTGTTCGGTCTGATGTACTGTGAATAGTGTTGCTAACAGTCTTAATCAGTTCTGGTTAGTAAATTTGGTGTTTAATGCTCTACTGCCAGAACATATGAGAAGACCAAGTATTGTTTGCGCTGCTACAGCACATTGGAAAAGACTTTTAGAAACGAAATATGATATCAAAATTGTTGTGATTTAAGCTAATGATTGACTACCAGACTGTAAAAGAAACAAAAAACGCGTTGTTCTAAAAGGGTTGAAAAAGATTATCGACAATAGTAAAGGACTACTTTTTCGCTTTACTTTATCAAAGTTAAACCTTCGGAAACCCCGACTGCTCGATGGGTTCAGCGTTATGAATACGTATATCGTAGAAGAAAAGCTACAACAGCCCTTTAATGATTAAACGAAGACGATGAACCGAAGCACTATGCGAAGTCATATCCCTCGAAAAAGGACATGGTGATTCGCTCGTTCAAAGCTGCGGCTGACAGGAATCATTAAGAAGGACCGATTGAGTTTATAATGGAATATTTTATACTTCCAAATTTTCTACAGTTGAACGAGTATGAACAATCAAAAGTACATTCGTTGACTGTGTGGAAGTCACGTAATCTGATCTTAGTTTGCAGTGATGCAACAGTTCTCGCTTACAATAGTCAACAACTAGGACCTTGTAATGATGCTCTTAAAATATAAATTTTTTACAGACATACCTAAGGCACTTAGAATAAGAACCATATCTTCGAAACATTTTATTCACCTAAAGTAATAAACATCGGTGCAGAAGTAACAATGGTATTTATTCAGTGTTGCAATATTTTTTGTCAAAATTGAAAGTCCCCCAGCAAATTAGCTTTTCCAAAAATATAAATTCTGGTACCGCTTGGTTCGGTATGCTTTCTATGAATCGTAAGCACTCGATTTTGCAGGACGGTAAATGGTAAGACTTTTTTTTATGAAAGACCTTAGCTACAACGGAAAGCTATCACAGAATGCAAAGGAGCAAGTGCTCACTTGCTCAGATAGTTCGAAATAGTCGACCGTATCCAACAATGTACCTGTCCTTCCGGCTTGATAAAAGTGTCAGAATAGAGTGCTTTATTGAAGACTGAAATCGTCGTCTCTAGTGAGCCCTGCAACCACTGTTCTGCTTTGCATAAAATACAGTTTCCCTCTGCTTGAAAAAAAAAGCTCCTTCGTGTTTTGTTTCAAAACAGCATTATTGAATCTGACATAAATCAAGCGAGGAATTGCAGTTTTTTGGTTTTCCTTCAGCTTGAATGAAAATGACCGATTTTACTGAGAAATTTCGCCAAAATAAATGGAAAAAGTGCAGCTATTTATTCAAATTCGTTTTCTTTTTATTTCAAAAATCATTACTATCATTCTAAAAAACCCTACTAGTCCTCCACTGGTTAGAGTGTAGTCGTCGGCCGATGATAGCTGACCTGGATAGCCAGAAAACGAAACGATGCGACCAGGAACCTCTTTGGCATCTGAAACCACTCTTCTTCGGATAATCGAAAATACTACAGTGACATCAAAAATCAGCTGATCTACAGAGCTCGGAAAATTACTATTATTTAGCTGCTTTTCGTGCTCAACTTCAAAGAACATACCGTACGAGAATTTATACAGCTTCAGTACTCTCATCATCCAACTAAGACTGGACATCGCCACATGAGCGAAGAACAAGTCCTAAATGTTAAGTGTTATTCTAAAGAAGTGAAGCATCAAAAAGCTCAAGTTTTAACGCAATTCTTTGCTTATTCTTGCTCACACCAATGTTGCAGTAATTCCCATACCTATCAACATTGAAATTAAAAATAAATTCAATTAAATGTTACTGCGCACAATTTTTTTAGAATAGGTTTGAATATGAGTAAAAAAATCAGTTAAAGCGTAATCTGTGTAGTAACAGTGACTTCCACCTTATTTTCCGGGGCAACCTTCACCAGACCTGAACATCGTCCAGCTTCTGGATACTCTTGTGGATCAGGTGTTTTGTTGAAGTACTTATTCAGATCGAACAGCTCTCCGGACAGCTGAATCATCCTGAAATCATGTTCCTCGTGGACTCCTGCTGAACTAAGCATTAAAATCTTCCGGAGGACAATTACTCAATACCAAAAAGTACTAGTACTTTCAGAAAGTACTTCCGATAATGATGTTTTAAAATTTCTGACTCACATAATCGGTGACAAATCAAAAGCGATTCCAGGTGTGAGATTCCGCTTCATGTATGCGTCGTAGATACCCGTTAGTTGAGCAAACGTGAGATTTACCTAAACCGAACGCATCGCACCTCTTCTTACTGCATGATAAGCTCATACTAATCGCGATTATTTCGACTGTCAAACGTAATGCTTCAAAAGCACGTGTAGTGCAACTGAATACATCATTAACCCTTTACGAACGCCAGAGATCGATCACACAGCGCAACTCACAAGAGGCGCGCGATTTTTGTTATCCAATTAGGGCTTTCCCTCCATTTGAAAGCAAAGCTTAGACTTTTTGTGTTACTCTGATACTCCATGATCTCCTCCACATGGTCATGTGTCTTTCCTATTTGGCGGCGCCACTTGAGGTCTTCGGTAAAAACGTATTTTTTTGTTTTCGCAAAACGTTTTTGTAGTTCATCGATAGCACAAATCAAGTGAATTTCAATGGCATGTTTAATTTCTCAAATATCGGCTAGGGTGTGTCTACATATGTAATACCAAAGAGCAAACAATTTTCTTAATCAGAAAGATTTGCTCTTTCTAATGGTTGGAATTTCGTCATAAAGAACTCCTATCAGGCGAGAAGTCTTCAAATGTGAAACAAACTTTCATTTTGACTGATACGGCTTTGAAAAAGCAATATGAGAAATAAAAAATACCTTCGAAATTGAAAAAAATTAAAAATTCACTTGATTTAAGTTATCAGATAACAGCAAAGAATACGCTTCCACCGAAGGCCTCAACTGGCGCCGCCATAATAGAACAGTATCACTTTTATCCAGTGGGAAACCTTTGAATAAGAAACAAAATCTTTTTTGACTGGTACGGTGCCAAAAATAAGCTATCTGAGAAATTAAAAATGCCATCAAAATTTACTTGATTTGGATGAGCGATAAACTACAGAAACGTTTTGTAAGAGTAAAAATACGTTTCTACCGAAGGCCTCAAGTGGCGCCGCCATAAAGGAACAGTACCAAACTTTGATTGCGAAATGTAAACTTCTTTTCGCTCCCACATTGTTATATGGTAACCTTTCGTCAAACCAATTTCAACGTCGGAATTCGCGAGATTCGGGCTATCGGATGAGTGGTAAGGGTTTGGCGAAAAGCCATATGCAAGCCTCAGCCGAGCAAATAGAGCAAAATGAGTGTGAAACATAATTTTATTTTCGCTGCTGCAACGTAACATAGAGGCTTTCTCGCAAATTCAAAATTTTCTTAAAATTGCTGAGATTTGAGCTCTCAAACGATTACCAGTTGTCTGAGAGAAAAACTTTGTCTAACGAGGAAGGTCTTGAAACAATCATTTACCTCAGCTGCTACACGTTGTCCCTTAGGGATAAGGACATTAAATCGATAGCTGGCTTGATCTCGAGCCCTGGACTCATAATGCATCTTGTACCTTCGGGTTTGGCAAATTAGAGTTGGAATTCTAATCTTGTGGTGCCCAGAAATTTCACAAATTTGCCACTTTTCCATCGAAGTTCGTCTTTGGAAGATAAAGGCAATTGAACAACAGCATCGCGTCTACCAAAACGCAATGCAACTGCCATATTTATTGCTAACTTATGATCTGTAGCCTTTAAAATTTTGTCTAAGTTTTGAAAATGTGAATTTTGTATCGTATCTTTTTGAACTTTCAATATTCTATACAATAGCCATACTTTTGCTCTAAAGGATGGAGAGAAATTAATAATCTGATCAATTTCTCAAATTTTCTCATGTTCCATTTGTAGAAATTATTATCACAATTTTGTAAAGAATTCGTTCTGAGCTTTAAGTGCTGATATCATGCAACATTCCTCCTACGATGGCTAAAGTTTTGGTATGTTTCGCCTTTTTCAGAGTCATTTCTTGAGGAAATCACGTGCAAACGCCATGACTCGGCTACTTCCGAAATTGCAAGAATATCGCCTCGATCAGTAATCTACGACGAGCATAAAGAAGATGAAACCCTTAAGAAATAGTCGAAATAAAAGAGAAAACGTTCAAAGACCTTTAGGACAATGAATGAATCGAATGCTAGAGCACTGGGATTCACAAACTAAAACGTGGTAGCACGCTGTGTGAAATTAGATAGATAATAATGCTAAACGAGCTGACTTGAACAGAGCACTAATGAAATCAGGGGTGTTTTCCGGTTATCGAGTAGGCAGTTTGTTTACTGAAAAGGTTTCCTACAGCCGATAGGTAGAGAATAAAATTGTGTTTCACACCCGTTGTGCGCTGACGTGCCTTATCGCGCGAATTTTTCGCAAGACAGCGCACTTCCCCTAGGCTACTAGCAATCGGTGGATAATGTAAATTTCAAAGATTTCAGAAATGTACTTGGCTTTAAAAAAAAACTTTCTCACAGCCTTTCGTTTTACATATGCTGCACGCTATAGCGCGAATTTTCGTGATAAAATCAAAAATTTCCTTGTCTTGTAGAAATTTCTGGGCTTGCCATTGAAAAAATAGGAAAAACTTTGTTCTATCGTTTTGAGAGCTGATACTTGCTACTTCTATCTTGTGATGCAAAATAAAACCTGCTAATAAGCCAAGCCTAAGCAGCCTCAGCCTCAGCCTATGCACGATGAGCATATGGACGTGTAGAGGAAATTTTACTGTATAGGAGTCCTACGTTTGTTTGGAAATTTGTTAGAAACGGAGAAAAAACTCTAAAATTACTAACAAAAACCGCTCCCTAAACGAATTGCGTATTACTCCACAGACACTCACACACCTTAACCGACATACAATACGCGGCATGTTTGAAATTCATTTCTATCTCCATGTTACAATCCACTAAAACGGTCTCTTCAGAAAACAAGCACCATGTTGGAATCGCTGAAACTTACGCTATCGAAAGGTTATCAATACTGTAAGAAAAAAGCTCTGAGTTGCGAGAAATACGCGTGTATGAAACTTGTGAAATTTGCGAGATTTACGTATCGACTAGTTTTTTGCATTTTCAACAGAGTTTTGGGTGCTTTTATGTTAGACGGCGACGAAGTTTCAAAACGATCTCATTCGTTGAACAAGAACTTTTGATAGAAGTATTAGTAATCATTCGAAAACTTAAATCTCAGACTAAAATTCACTTTGGCGATTTTTCGAGACACCATTTTATAACGCTGTGGTATCCAGAATAAAATTTCGTTTTTCATTCGCCCTTCGCCTTCATTTTTACCACACGTATAAATCACTGGAAGCGCAAAAAGCATACCAGGATGTAGAGGTTTTTTTTTTAGTATCAGAGCCTACATTTTTATCTAGAGTTTCTGCCGATGCGCCGAAAAAATTTCCAATTGAATAGCATTAACTCAAACACCATCAATCGCCCCGCCCTGCCCCGCTTCATGAGTCCGGTAGTCCATAGCTGAGTGAAATGGAAAGAAAGCCACAGCGACGACTTGTTAGTAAGGTAATCACCTGATCTACCGCGTAGCGCGATAATGACCTACCGCCCTATACGTAAGAACGGCGGCAACTATTGCTATTTTATTGAGAATTTTCTCACCGCGTGGAATTAAATTTTAGTAAACACGCATGATTTTGATACCACGGAAAGTTCTCTACACGCTGATATGCTTTTCGTGCTTCCAGCGATTTATAATCGTGATAAAATGGAAATGAAACGCGAGTGTGAAACAAAATTTGTTCTGGATGCTACCGTGTAAAGAAGGAGTGTTTGGAAAACCAGCGGCGTGGAGATATAGTCAATGATTTGAGCTTTCGAATGATCACTGACATTCCTATGGAAAGTTTCTGTCTAGCGATTGAGATCGGCGCAAAATTTGTTGCCGTTCAACTTATAAGTACCGAGTTCTGTTCTGCACTATAAAGACAATGATGCACCACGCATGTAGAAACGAACTTTATTTTACCTGCTACAGTTCTGGGAAAAGCCTTTTCAAAAGAACAAATAAATTTTTTTAATCGAAATTCAAGCTCCCGCATGATTACTCAAAGTTTAATGGAAGATCGTTCCAGCGAAAAATCTCCTTTAAAATGGTTGCCCGAAAACGGAAGAGTACCGATTCACGTTACTGTTTTGTCGAACTTTAAACGAGAATCACATGGAGCATCTTGAAAATCGCCTGCTACCATGCAATTCAACTTATTTCAAAAGTCTTATCATACTAAATATTAGTTATTAGAACATTTTTTACCGCTGCCGCTTTTTATCAGGACATAAACGTCAATTCAAAACATCTGTGCCTACAACCACGCATAAATTTCACTTAAATCGCTCACGTGTCTCCAATAGAGGTCGGAAGAAGGTTCCTCAATAACTTTTAAACGTAACCAGTCCAAATTTTTCGATAGATATTTGTACAGACGATTGCAGTACTGTCTACAATGTTCAATGAAGAATAGAAACTCGTCAAAAAAACGACATCACTTCGTTTGATGAAAAACCCACGTATGATTTTTGCATAAATCCTGCACCGTGTTCATGTAATGATATTGGATCTGCCGATGTGTGAGCACTCCTGCAAAGAGTCGGTAGTATGAACAAAGTGTGTTAGATATGGAAAAGGTAGATCAGCATCAAAGTTCTCAAAGATTACCGATGGTCGAGAGTATGTGTGAACGGGGGTTCTTGAAATAAACAAGGTGTGAAAACGAAGTTCACTGGTCCATCGATTTCACAGACTACCACATTCTTGCGACACTTCTCAAATAGCTAATGGGAGTTCAAGGAGAGAGGAATTGCTGTGATCCTTGATAAAACAGGTCACAAAGCAGTAAAATTTTCTTTGATCCATTACTAGGCTGAGGAAACAGTTCCTGACACCCGCAAAAAATTTGATTTTTATGTTTGTTTCACACGTTTTTTGGTTATTGTAGATTCTTGGAAATAACTGAGAAAAATTATACGTTCATTTTGAGTTTCTTTGAGGCCACGCTCAAATTTCAATAGATCTCTTCATTATTATCTGAGCCAACATGTCATGTGGTCTGGTAAGGGCTCTTGTACAGCCAAATGCATGTGTTTAGACCTTACAGTCTCGTCATTCGGGCATGTTGGCTGAAATAATAATGAAGAGATCTATTGAAACTCAGGAATACTTCCACAAGAAACTCGCACGATGAAGGAAAAGTACTTGACATTGATTTGTCGAAAGCGCGCGTTGTTTTAGCAAGACAGTACGAAACCTCACACCTCAAAGAAGACTAAGGAAAAGTTTGTATTGCAAGGAGTCGAAGACCTGCTGCACCCAACCTACAATCCAGATGCTGTGTCGTCCGATTATGATTCGATTTTCGCTGAATGGAACAGTTCCTGCGTGGGCTTCCCATTTGAGACATTTGATAAGGTTGAAGAGGCATGTCAAGAGCTTTTTGATTCTAAGCCTAAGAAATGGTATTTCGAGCTGATTGGGAAGTTTGCAGATCGTTGACAGAAGATCGTGGATAATGATGGTCTTTATTTTAAAAAATGTTTATAGTTGTTTTTGATCGGATTTATGTATAAACTACGAACTTTTAGAGAATGTTAAAGAACTTTTTCCTCAACGTAATAACATCGGAATACTTTAGTTTTCAAAAATTAACCCCATCGATGGACATCAAAAAGTTTGTTAAGGCAATATAATATAGCTAAACTGAAGCAAAAGTTATCGACGATCAGGGTTACTGCCACTAGTAACTTTACAAAATATGAAAATAAACATGTTGATAGATGTAAAGATAAAAACGGTATCTTCAAACATGTGAATAAGTGTTACAAGTAAGCAACTCTCGATGCTTTCCATTTCACTTCGCGCTTCAGGGTGTAGTTGTCCATTCTGATGCATAATTTTATGTAAAGCTTTTTTCAATTAGGGTTCCTCAAAGAAAGATTCGGTTCCTTTGGTTATCCAGAAAAACAATAAAACGACTCCTCTCTCTGGACAAAAACCTTCCATTGTACTTTTAGTAATCATTCGGAAGCTTGAATCTCTGGCTATTGCTCTACGTAGCCGCTTTTTGAAAAAGGCTTTTTATAACGCTTGAAAACATTTGTGTTCCGCATACCCGTTTTTTCCCGCAGGAGAGAGCTGCTCATTCAGACTATTAATTGACATTCGATAGAGCAAGTTTCAATGATTACAGCAGAATGCTTAATTTTTGGAAAGACCGTTTCACTGCAGTGTAGGAAAGAACTCAAGATTTCTTCACATACGCGAGCATTTGTTTCCCGACTAGTCTATGGGTTAGGGGGAGAAGGGCAAGGAGAGCTGCACGAGGTTTCATCACGAAGATCAATCGATGGCGCTCCAACGGCTCACACGTGAAGTTTGATTTTTATTATTCGATTAAATTGCTTCTCCGCTTCGAAAGAAACTTCAGATAAAACGTATAACTCTGATATTACAAGAGTTCTTCTACACGCTCATATGTTTTTCGTGCTTCCAGCGAATTACACGCGTGATAAAAATGAAGACACGTAACTTTGTTTTGAATTTTATAGCGTCAGAAAAAGGGTGTTTCAAAAACGGCCACATGGCGCACTAGCCAAAAATTTCGGCTTTTGAATGATTTCTAAGACTTATTAGAATTTTTTGCCCAGCGAAGGGGGGCGCTCCTTCATCCGTTCCCGGATAACCGAAAGGAATCAAAAACTTCAGAATTTCTACTCAGATCTCGATCAAGAAGTGAAAACTGTCGCGAGTCATTGTCGCTTGCTAGCAAACTATAACGTAGACGATGTGGTAAATCTTCAAATAATCACAACTATTGAGGCTTCCTGTAGTGATGACTTGAGAAAGCTTCAAGTAATATCTCTCAAGGATTAGGAGACCGTTTAACTAATGGAACTCTACGTACTCTACTACCACATTTACGCTTTGGTAGGTGAGCTAACCTTTGAGAATCTATCTAATATTTGGGATTATGAGGCAATTTGGAAAGTCTGCAAGAAACTTACCTTCAGCAACTCCAGCAGCGTACGCTTGTAAGTCATACGGATGCTCTGGGAAGGTTTCGATCTCCAGAATTCCCCATCTGAAACCTTGAGAATGAACATAGATTATTTCACTGTTTATATTCCATCAACACGCATACAGGATGCGCATTCAGGGAAATGAGATTCCGTTAACAAATAGTACCGCGATCGCACTGCCTCTGATACAACCACTTTGAACAATCGACACGTTTGTCAAAGGATTAAAAATAATACAGAAAAAATTATATAAGTGGTTTGAGCAATTGAGCCACCAGGAATGCGCCATTGGTCTTTGTCAACAGAAACGCCAAAATTAACGTTTTCGGCTATGTAACAAGTTTTACGCGGCTTACTGGAAACTTGGAGTCATGAGTTCTTTCTAGGCTCCTGGGGCAAGGACATTGGCTGTCAAACTCGCCGGATCTCAACCCAATGGATTACTTTGTGTGGTTCATATTGGAGGGAAAGTCTTGCCTACTGTTATACTACCGTAGAAGCGGTTAAAACGGCTTTGACACCCTCTTGGGATGAATTTAACGAGGGAACTTGCGCGAGCATCGTTGAAAATTTTCGCAAGTGACTTTGTAAAAGTGTACAGATCGAAGGACGCAATCTCGAGAGTTTGTTATAAGCTTTTTTGTTAATTGTTATAGTCGTTAGTTGGATAAACATAATTTTTCTTTCGACTGAATAAATCTATTTATATATAGTATTTCTTACTGTTGAAAAATCTGGGAAAATTATCAGATCTTTTTCCGCACCCTGAGTATATTTTCCGCGGAGCCAGAAGAGTTAGGGAGGGCACACTACGTTTCTTGAGAATATCGCTCCATCATTCAGTCATCAGAAAGGAAAAGATGGGAAAAAAGAAAAGTCTGGACTAGAGTGGAGGACAACTGATCGGCAAGTTAGAAGCACTGCCTAATTTTGTACTAACACTGTGCTGTTCGCAACATGTGTTCGAAGGGATTGAGAGGTTAAAATTTTTCTTTTTCAACTGTTTATCCAAAATAGGTGTAATTCCAAAGTAGCATATAGTTTTACCATTTCGCGATGTAGGCACAAAATATGACAGTTATTCATCAATGCATGAAACCTAATCAAGCGATAGGAAATTAAAACTGACCCCGTCGTATTCACCTGGTTACTGTAACGGCCGAGAGCCACCTGCGATTCCTTGCTCTTGCATTGTTTAGCGTAGACGATGTCTACCAGGTTGCCTTGAGTTTCATCTAGGCAAACAGAGACGTAAGTGTATGGGAATTTTGACGTACCATGAGGATTCTTCGACTGCACTAATGGGGGAATCTTCTGAAACACAGAAATGTTCAGGTATTGTGGCTCTCAGAGAATTACACTACGAAGGTACTTCTCTAGAGAAAAATTTTTGAAGGAAAAACATATTCTAACTATTTCCTGAGAAATTGACAGATCTTACCATATAGTTTATTACCACTAGTGTTTTGACCATAAAATTCAAAACCATTCGGTGTAGTATTTGCTGTACTACGACTCTATTTAACTCTTCTGGGATGACGGTAAAGCAATTCTTTGCTTAGATTTGAGTCTCTTTCAACTTTGCCTGTTCCAGTGAATCTTTCGGAAACTCAGGCATGAATCTCATAGCAAAACGAAATAATTACAATCTTCAAGATTTCTTTACTTTGCCGCCTTTATGCCAGTGGGATGATGTTTTGACTAAGGGGTTTGAAAAAAGTTACCTGTAAAACTTTGGAAGGGAGGAAGGGTGGGGAAGTCATCGCATTGAAATCAGTGCTTATTAATTAGCTAGCAGTCGTTGAAGACGCGGTGAACTAGTCTCTTCAGGCAGCCTTCCTAGCCTTTCTCTTATAAAATAAAGAAAGCACTTCGAAATGGCTTGAGGGGCTTGAAAAATGGTTTTAAAGGATGATAGTTACTGCCCCATCGGTATCGAAATCTATACGGACGGTTACTCGAGGACTAAAGTGAAATTTTGTGCAAAAAGATCATGCTGGAAAAAGATAAAATTGCAATGCAATTTTGTTCTTCTCAACACTTACGTTATCTTCAAGATAATTACGATTTGGTCGAATTTCGATGGATGTGGACTCAAGCACACAAATTGCAACCACCGCCGCCACAAGCCGCATTCGCTGAAATGTCTTCCATAGCCGCTAAGTGACCATTACGAACAGACCAAAAATTAGAACAACGACATTAATTATGATCTTGTGGATATTGCTGTTTTGTAACATTTTTGATGTGAGGAGTTATTTTGCTAACAAAAAGTGCTTTTTGTGAATTGTTGTAAAATTGTCAGCATGCATTTCATTATTTCGCAAGAAGGCGAAGGCATTGAAGCCTAGATGTTTGTTTTACTTCATACGCGCCAATAACACATATTGTGCAAATGCGCGAAGTTTTTGTGAGCGGCACGTAGGAATTTTTGTTTTTTGTGTATATAGTCAAATGTTGCTTAGGTCGATTCTTATAGATCATGAGGTAACGGTGATAGTGCCCTTCTAAACATCTGTACCAGAAATGGTACACAAGTGTTTCCGTGGCTTTTCGTCAAGCACAGATTTCTTAGTAGACTTTCAATAGTCATTCGATAATTGAAAAAACCGTGATTATAACACTAGCTTGGTTTACGGAAAAGCTTTCTTAGTGCACTGTAGCAACGAAAAGAAAATATTTACGTTTTGTCTTCACAAACCTTGTAAAACGATATTTCTAATGACAGTTTTGGTTTCTCAAAAGACTTTTTCTATTACGCTATAACAACGCCAAAGAGAAGATAACGTTTGACGTTTGGCATTAATTACCTGCAAGACTGGCATCTGTGCTTAGGTTTTCACCAGTTATTTGATAATATTATAAAAATTAATTGATAAAAATCTTGATAATTTCGAATGCTAGGTCGGATTCGAAAGTATTTACACAGAGCGCCGTAATAGCGCAAAAAAGAATACGTTTTGCACTCAAAGTATGATAGCCCTCTGCTTGAGAATTATAGTGTTCAATTGGTAATGTGACAGAAATGATAGCTACTATCTATAGCGCGAAAGGACAAAATAATCTTCCCTACATTTGTGTAGGACTAAAAAAATTTTCGAGACGGAGAAAAAAGCTCCTAGGAAAAAAATCGCGTCCTTTCGGGGCGGTAATGAAATTGCCGCGCTCATGATCATGCGAAAGAGCGCGATTCTCGTTATTTATTTGAAAATGCTTCTTATGTCTCGAAAATTTTTCAGACTCATTATGATGATTTGATACAACACTACATCATCTATAAGCTCGTATTTTTTTGATGAATATATATAATTTGTGTGCGAAGAAAACCCTGAAAATTAAATGTAATTTTCTTTCAGCTCTAACAGCACCATACGAAGGCCTTTCAAAATACAAATCTTGATTTGTGCTGTCAAATAGCCATAAACTTTTGACAAGAATTTATTCACAGACCCTAGGTGAGCCAACAAAGCAAACCGAGTGGACAACATAATTTCATTCCCACTGCTACATCGCACTAAAAAGGCTTTTTCAAATACAAAGTAAAGTATTGGTCGCTGATATTCAAGCTATCGCATGATTGCTGGACGTTCAGAGAGAAACATTTTTTCCAAGAAAAAAATGCTTGATCCTGAAAAGGTTGAACAGCACCACTACATTTTCTCTACCCTCGCTCACATTGAACATTAGTCATTGAAAAACGAAATCAAATGTTAAAAATCTTGTGTCGGAAAAGCAAGAACAGCTCATAAAAATAAATTGCTTTAGTTTTTTTCTTGATAAGGTTGATGAAGAGTCAGTTTCATGAATTATTGAGTTATGATCGTTTACACAAATGACTATATAGCTATGAAATCGACGCAACATCATGGGCAAGACCTGCTAATGGTTATTATCTATGCTGGCAGAATGCTTAGTCCAACAGACAGTCAAGTTAGATGCATTTAAATTACTGAGTCTGAAAATAAGTAGAAACTTGTAATTATATATGAGTTTTGGATCGAAATTCTAACCCACACCTCGCCGGACACACTTACCTTCATCATAATTTCTCACTTAACAATAACCATTGTAGGCGATGTGTACAGAAAGTGCGAATAAAGCGAGTACATTGTCAACATATTCTAGTTGATATAAATGTAGCAATGCCATCGAACCAGGTCACATTTCTAACATAAAGTTTAGACTAGAGTCACGTAAACACATGGGAAATGTTGCGCATCCGTTCTTCGCTCTCATGTTTGATTAAGGGGAATATTTCAGCCACCGGAGTTCAATCAAGCAATGGTTGTCTCCCAAAAATGGCTTCTGACTGTGCCCTCATCCCATTTGATTTTCAACTAATATCTTACGCGTGCACTGAGGATGAGTTTGTGAGGATAAGATCACCCGACTAAAGCCATTCGCTACTTTCACTTTTCATTCCTTTAAAGGTTCTAAAGCTTGAAACCTCGAATACTCTGAGAGGTTCCTAATCAAAAACCTTTAGGTAAACATTTCGCGAAAATAAAGCACAACGAATTGGAAATATCAAATACGATAAAACACATATGAGAACATTGATTTCTGTAAAAATCCGATCGAAAGCTCGCAGGGGCAGTTGATTTGTTGACACTGTGGACATGCTTATGAACAGCACGTGTTTTCACAAATCCGTATGTATTCACCGTATTCACAAATCTATTTTATTTTAGAGACCTTAGAGACTGACCGTCAGAAAATGGGATAGTAACCTTGGTACGGCACTTCATTTTGAGGCAAATATCTCAAATTCAAAATAGGAGAACGCTGATTTCGGTCTCATAATGGTGATCAGTTTCTAATCAAAACTTTCAACACGGTATTTTTATTTCATTGTATGACGGTCACTTCAGGGCCTTTTCTTACAGAATCACACATTAGTGTAAAAGTGATCGAGTATATTCAGCTCAACCAAAGAATACGAGGAATGATCCAATATCACGAACTTGTCATGCTATGATGCAAGTACATCAATGGTCATTATAACCACGGCTTAAAGCTCTTAAACCCTAGCTCGAACCCAATCTAGACCCACCTCTTACCTTTTTTCAAAGCCTCTTTTCCCTGCCGGGTGGGAAAATCATTGTCATGTTTGTCTGCAAACTAGAGTTCACTGTGAAATCTTCTTTCACCATTGCTATTTCAGGACTCTGAGAAGGGTCTACTAGACACACATTTAAGGACGATCACGACAAACATGAGAAAATCCTCAAACATTGGCTGAACTCGCAAGCGAAAAGTTGAAAATCTTCGTAAAACGGTCGATGCGGCGAAGCGAATCAAGCTTATTGGCACAGTGAGATACATGTGATGTCTCGTCGTCTAGAGGTAGTAAGAAAAATATCTTGTCGCAAGTGATATTCTACTATTTTTCGCCCACTGCTGCAGCAGCCGGTCATCTAGTTATTTGCCCGAAGGTTGACGACGGCCATTCCATGTGAGGAGGTTGTCAATTTCTTCAGAGTTAATCCATTGAATCGACTGTTTCTAAAACCTCGTTATAAACACTCAAAATCAAATCCAAAAAAAAAGAATGTTTTCAGCCTAAAACGAGGTTGGTACGCCAAGGCCATACACCGGTGTTTCGGAGGCTCGTCGATTTTGAATGTTTATAACGGGGTTTTAGAAACAGTCGATTCAATGGATTAGTTTTGGTCTACCAGTCGAAACATCGACTGATGGTGATGGACCAGTGTCATTGTACACTATGCTATCACCACTTACCACATACGCCTCCTTCCTTGCTACTACACGGCTTAATGTGGGCGGGGGTCACTGACGAGGAGGACGAGCCTCCGAAACACCGGTGTATGGCCTTGGCGTACCAACCTCGTTTCAGGCTAAAAACATTCTTTTTTTAGATTTTTCAGAGTTGATTAACGATATTTTAAAAATTTGTTACGATCATTTCCTCTTCAGATCGAAACATCACCACCACAATCGTCTGCTTCGACGAAACAGAATCACCCTTGATCACTGCAGCTCCTCTTTGAGAACTGCCGATTTCACCTCGATTTACTGCGTCGCGTCACCCAGTTAACACAATCAATCGCTATCGTTTACAGCTCAAACTCGTCAGTTATCTTGGCGGCCGGGTGATTTGCCAAGATTTTTCCTTGCTCTCCACAATTAGAATATGATAATGACAAGCAAAATGTTGATCAGCACAGAATTTTATCATTGAAGCTGAAGCTAAAGCTCCCATCGTTGATCAATCTCTGAGGGATGCGTCATGCATTCGTCTTCAAGTATTTACCTTCGTTTGAGGTGACTGAATGCATATCTCGTCTTTACAATGACTCGCCGTGGCCTCCTGCTGTATCGAGTCAGTGCTGCTTATCCTCCCTGACAAGTCTGAGACCAGTCTGCTACCAATTCACCTAGCCCGGAGGGATGGACGGTTTGGTGAGCCATAAGCGCGAGATCGAGTTATCGACCTTGTGTGCGGCGCAAAGCACTTCTAACCACACAGCCTCGTGCGCTCCGATTATATCATTACCAATGTTGAAACTTTTTTTTTCAGAAAATAAACTTGGCACGACAGATAAGTAATTTTTCGGATAAAGGAACGATAGGCAAGCAGTCAATTCAAAAAGTTGGGCCACGTAACCGACAGTCGGTAGAGGCATTATAGGCGATAAAACGATCATCCTTGATTACTTCAAATGTAGAGAGTGTACCCCCCTTCCCCACAAGGATTGGCTCGAAGGAGAGGCACCGTGCTACTGATGAGACTGAAAGGCCGAAACACGTGATTAGCACTTTATAAGTGTCATATCAGAGTTCATGAAGGGCTTCAAATATGCTACCAGATCATACTGCTTTAGGCGAGATCTTAAAAAAGTAGAATATAAAAACAGCGAATTGTTGAAAAGGAAACAGTGGGCGACAAAGATTTGGTATGAAGTATCACATCATGTGAAAACGAACGAACAGTGTAGGTGATTGGAAAAGTATGTTCATTAAGTGGGTAAGAAGCGTCAAAATTCATTGAGAAGAACCAAAAAAAAAGAAAACTCGAAGTGAGGGTTAGCGTCTAACCCCATGCACGCACACAAGTCATCGTGGAATTTATCGTTTGATTTACGATCAATAGAGCTCTCTCCATAATCACGGCTCGCCTATCAGCGATCGACCTTGGACGCGTTATTTGCGTAGATAAGCTCAAAAACGCATTATCGTCGCGACTTTTTTCTCTAGAACAGATTAAAGTCATGGAGACACCGTCTAATTCATTCTTTTTCTTTTGAATAACAAAACCCAAGTTATTAAGAGCTAAATTTATGAAACACAGTATTGGCTAGCACTTTATCGGTCTCGCTTTTCCAGAGTCTCAGCAGGTCAGTTTGGCCAGCAATCTATTAAATCAAAAACTTTCATGACCTACAGGAATTTCTTATGTTTCCGTTTTTGTAGCAATGCTATGACGTGTCTGCTATACATCGAAGAAATTAGTGATACGCAGAACTCTAAGCCTGAGGCAGAAGTTGTTACCACTTTCAACCCTTAGCAAGGGCGCACCTGAGCCTAACCACTAGATTATCGAAGCTCTTGCTCTGCTTCCACTAATTCTGCACTGAATAAATAAATAAATAAACGAATAAGCGTACATATATGTATATACATATATATATATATATATATATATATAATATATATATATATATATCCCTTGGCAGACGATGAGGGTTAATATGACCCTCAACTAGGCGCGCCGTTCGTACGGTCTACGAAGAGTGGTTCGTGCTCCAACACAAATTCGGGTTAATAAAGCTCTTAAAGAAGCATTGTAATCCGAAAACGATGAAATATCACTGACAAGAGTCCTGTGTGAATGGTTTTGGCAAGATCGACGCTAACGCTACCCAACTTTTTCCTTTTAACAAGAAAAAACCATTTACTTGCGAGATTATATTCCTAGGTGTTCTTGGGCATTTTCTCATAACTCTTTGATGTTCTTGTAGTCAATAGATAGTCTGAAAAATTTGGACTCTAATACTTTGCTTGTTGTTTGAAAATAACCCCACAGTACGTTTTAATGAAAAATATAAGATGACGTTTTGCAATCACAATCCAATTTTTCTAATTGAAAGCGAATTTTTTGGGATTGTATAGTTAGATTCAATTCTTACATACTTTTTTGCTTAAAAAAACTCCAGATATCATTGATAGAACTTTTGTAAACGTATTATTAAGAAGAATAACGCTCAACTGTCCTGAAAATCCTTACTTTTGAAAACGATTTGTGTCACTGCAATCGCATTTCAGAAATTGCGCGAGACTTCGATTTATTCTAGAAAAAATCTATTTCACTAGATTACTAGTATTGATTCGATGGCTGAAATCAGTCGAACTTGCATTGTGTATTTTATTTCCCAAATGGCTTGTTTTTTTTTTGCGCTGTAACAGCCGAAATGAAATTTTGTTTCACATTTGAGGATTTCTCGCCGAATAAAGTTTTTTGATGAACAATAAATAACCACACGATAGTGCAAATTTCAGCTATTTCAAAGTCTTAGTTTATTTGTTGAGAGGACTTCTTAGTGAGCTGCGATAGTCAAAAGAAGATTGGGTTTCGCACTCTAAAAGGTGGAATTTTGCGAAATTGGCCTTAAGTCACCGTGCATTTAGCAACACAACAACTAACTGCGAAACATAATCTTCTTTTGACTGCAACAGACAATAGAGAGTTTTCTTCAAAAGCATAGTTTCTATGGAAATGGTCAAGATTTAAGCTATCGAAAATATTGAAAGTCTAGCGAAAACCTTTGCTGGACGAGATATACTTGAGTGTGAAAGATATTATTATTTTTAGTGTTAAAGCGTATTAAGAAAGACATTTGAAAAATAAAGCATGTCATCAAGATTTTCGAGATTTGTGCTATCTATTGGCGATTATAACTCTGAAAAAAAATCAGAAAATGCGTTCACCTCAAGAGGTCAAAACAGGGTGCGTCCATCGAAAATGATTCAAGTTTGCAAAATCCAATTTTTGTTGACTGTTACAGCACTCCAAAAAGTCGTTTACAAAAGACATCGTCGAAATTTCTAAGATGGGCCCTATCTTGTAATTATTAACTGCTTATGAAAAATTCTCTATCTGTTGATAAATGCTTGAATGTGAAACAAAATATTCCTTCAAGTGCTACAGTGATGAAAACAAGCTATTCAGAGAATAACATACGTCATTTGAATTAAAGTGATTTCAGTTATCGAATGACTATTAAAAACATCCTACAAAATGAAACATCTTTACCAACGGGCTCAAATAGGGTGAAGGTAACGGGAAGAAATCGCTACACCTTCATCTCTTCTTCCCTTACCACAACTATAAATAAAAAATAAAGTGGAACAAGATTACGCATTGACTGAGAAAAGGGAATCTAAAGCGCACTGACTATCAAAAAAAAAAAAAAAAAATTGAGAAATTTCGATGAAGTGGGTCGCAAGCAATAAGCAACACTATTTTTAAGGAGCTAATCATTATTTTCCAAGTAGTGTGATGAATTTGTGTGTTATGCAGTAAAGTATGTGAAAAACGAAAGAAATGGAAGGCAGATTCGATCGACTTGTAAGTAAAAATAAAATAACATAGAAATGCTCGATAAAGGTTCTAATTATAGTGTAAATACCTGGTTTTTCCTCTGAAAATGTGGAACGTATTTAGAACGATTGCATCATTTCCAGAAGAAATAACCTTATAGAAGTCTGTTATATAATATTCAGCCACTTATTGCTACACAGATCCCAATTATTGACGGAAAAAGTGTAAATTTCATTATAAAACTACCACGTTAGACTTGGAGCAGGCGCCGACATCCTCTCTTCGTGGTCGTCAGAGCTGCCCGCCAACCGAAAATGGAGCAGTCCGCAGAGGGAAATATGTATGTGGTTTATTTTTGTCAGACGGCAAAGAATGAACAAGCGACGCCTCTCGGTGGGTTGCAGCCCTTTCATAGAACTATTAGTGACCAATCAAGAGCTCATATTTCGGACTAATGCACTATGTGCTGCTCGTTTTTTTTTTAAAGGCTTTTTTGTAGCGGTATAGTATTCAAAATAAAATTATGTTTCACACGCACAACGCGCTTTTTTATTAATTCGCTTATATTTCGCTGAACGTGACTCTTTTTTGGGCTAATAGTAATCGTTCGATAGCTCAAATCTCGAAAAATGCAAAAATGTGTTTGCTTTATAGAAAAGCTTTTTTAAGTGCTGTAGCAGATAAGACGAGATAATACCTTCTGATACGAAAAAGTAGTAAAAGAAAAAACTTTTCGGAGTCAATAAACATGTGCGGCGACAGATCGGAAAGATAGCACGCCGATTTCCTAGCGGCTCATCTATGCACGTTATTGAGTCATCGACGTTCACCACCGCATCACAGAATGAATAATCCTTTTCAAAGAGCAGTAAACGGCATAGCAGTCAATTTGAGCTGTTATGAGGTCTAGTACGTTACTTATACAGTGCTGGACAGATGCCTGCTTCGCCCTTTCAAGCTCCTCAATAGCACAGTGTCCTTCGCAGCCGACCCCTTGGGGATATACCTCTACATATAAAGGGAATTGATGCCGAATAATAGATCACCGCAAGGTGACAAAAATTCTTGACACTGCAGCCCAGAGTTGGGTATGATTCACTCTACCGGCCACAAGCACTCGACTGTGTCACTGCAATGTCCATTTCTTTATAAGTAAGGTTACATTTCCGAGAGATCGGCTGAAACGAAGGTTACCATGCTACTGAGGAACCTGGAAGGGCGAAACAGGCGTCAGTCCAGTAGTGTATAGGTGCCGTACCAAACCTCATAATAGGCTCAAACATATTGTCATGCTAACAGTACTTAGTGTTAATCAATCGCCCAGCAGGAAGCTGTGTACTCGATTCTAGTGAGGAAAGCAGAAATGACTCATTATCTGTATAATCTGTAAATACTGTATAGGAGCCAGCTCGATTATCAGTAACAATTAGCACCCTCCCAACTATGTCTGGTAGTCATATATCAAACCAGATGAGGGGAGTGATTTGCCCGATAAGCAGAATTGAAACAAAAGCCATGTGAAGCGTAAAAAAATTTTCAAAATGGAAGATGCAGAAGAATTAGGGCAGCTTCCTGTCGACTCTTTCAGCACCGGCGTGCTATATTCAGCTACGCGCCGCGCGACGTCTCCTTTCACCCAGCAAGTGTAATCGCGGTCGTCTCCTCCCACGAATTTGTATTGACATACACAGTAATGGAATTGAGAGGGATTATTAGGTACACTGAGGCTTTGAAGAGACATTATCATGACTAAATGATGTAATATCACAGATCACAAATCCTCCTCTCTGGAGGATCTCGGCTTTTGCAGAGCCAGTTTGACACATCTGTATTTACACATGGGAGGTGGTTGGGAGTCGCCCTAGCGAGTCTCCTCCGGGAGAGACTGGCAAGCTTCCCCTTTTTTCTCAGCACCTACTTTCACAACTCAGCAAGTTAAACATCGAGTATAAAAAATTGGATGCACTAAGAGATAAAGGCTTCATTCCCCTGACCCGAAAGAGCTACAATACGGCAACATCGGGAACGAGTCCAAAGAGGCTGCTAAAATTTCAGGAGACAGTAGACTATTTAAATGCCAACGGACTAAAGTGGCGATCTGCACCTATTACGCATGCACCAGTGCATGCAAATTTTTTGTAGGAAATCTGTCAAAGCAAGCAAGAAGTACAAATTGCGTCATCAGTTTGGCTGAAACGAAAAGACGCCACTTTTCACGTTGTCTCCGACATCGGTGGAGAACTGTATTCTGGAACATGCGATAGTAGACGTGTCCGCGGCATTGGCATTCGCGTCAAAACGAGTCTGAGCTAGATATCTGATATCTAGTCAGTCGAACAACTCGCAATCAGTATTGGATGATTGCGATTGGAACAATGTCCCGCTTTGATTATTTTCATCTTTTACGTACTAATCAAGCCATGACGTGACAGTCGAAGAGGTCTAAATGGCCGCAGAGAAGCTTACAATATAGACTATACTTTCCACAAAGTTATTATTGTAGATTTTGATCCAAAAATTAGACTAAGAAACCTGAAGAACGTCATACTGAGACTCACGGAATGAAATGGACCGAGCAAGGTGGAAAGCGGCTTGAATTAACCATGACGACCAAAACCTGCCATGTTAACTCTCAATACCGAAAGCACAACCTCAGCGGAAAACGTCAGAGCTTCTTAATGGAGAGTACCATAAAGAAATGGGCCACATATAAGTAATACAAAGGCTCTGTCTAACCAGTGTCGTCGTTGTTTCAAAATTCTACACGGAATCGACGGTCGCGTATTTCGCATAACGCTTTATACACCACGAGAAGGAGAAAAAGCTGCTACATTCAAACAACGAAATCTCAGAGTCGCCATAGAGTGGGCTGTGGTCGTAGCATTAGTCGACTCCTAAAATATACCGTCATTGACTACATCGACGAAATAGGACCAGGTCAATCAACATCTTCACTTCAGCGCTATAAAAACCAAGAGTTCCAAAGTCATCGAGAGACGTACGTCTCCACAAATACTAAGCTGATCCGCCAATATGTTAGCGCATAAACCGTAAGCAACTGAGGCTTCGCGTCCGAGTTTGCAAAATGTTACAGGGAAGCGATAAAACAAGATCTTAAAAGAATTGAGCAGCATTTATAACCAGAGCTGCAAAAGCTGGGAAGAGCATTTGCAAAGCCCAATGAATCTTCCCCAATAATGAGACGAAAATGACTTTACCCCCCTCCTCCACCTAAGCGAAGCAGTTTCAGGTTCTGGAAAGGCCATGGAAAAAATTATTCATGTTTGCTTTACAGATCTTTTTGATAGCCACATCCTCTCATCGACATCATGTGTCACGCGTCAAATATGCCGTTCCACCAACTGAACAATCCGAAATTCAGAATTCCATTTCGCCGCTGAGAAGCTGATGAGCACCTGAATCAGACAGAATAAGGCCGAAAGACCTGGAAAACTTTTCGCCAGTTCTCATCAGCACGTTGACCCGGTTCTCCATTTGTTACCTGCCAGATTGTAAGATGTCGATGAAAAACATGCAAGATCGTACTATTGTTCAAAAAAGAAACGACATCGACAACTATCGTCCAATCTTCTTGATGTCTGTGGTTTGTTAAATTTCCACTCGAGTCATTCAAAACAGGACAGACAGAACACTGGGTGAAGGATAGCCATACAAATAAGCAGGCTTTCCAAAAGATTTCGTTACTACAGACGACCTGTACACGATCACAAGACTCACTGAAGTTTTGCGAGAAGATGGCCTTGTCCCATCTTCATCAATTTGAAGAACGCTTTTGCTCCAGTTGAAACAAAAGCAGTCATGGAAGCTCTGGACAGTCAGGGCGTGCTTACTTAGTACATAACAATTCTTCAAGAGATGTATGAGAATTTTACACTCAGACTTTTTCCATTTTGTCAAAATTCTTCACTAACACCCTTCATAACGTCGTGCGAGCACTAGGGTGGGACAACATGGGAGTGAAAATCGGCGGACGACAATTATACGATCTTCATTTCGCTGATGATATCGTCCTCATAACACCAAACAACAGCCAGGAGGAACGAATATTGAACGATTTTGATAACGTCTGTGGAACGATTGGTTTCCGACTAAATCCAACGAAAACTATGTATATATGGAACGGACTGGTTTCGAATGCATCATTCATGCTCAATATAATGAATATCTCAAAACGCTCCAATTACGTCTTTCTGGGCCGGACAATCAACATGATGGGCAAATTAGCTCCAGAATTGAACATAAATGAGCGAGCTGCTTAAGGGACGTTGAGAGTATTGAGAATATAGTGAAAAGACCAAAGTATATCTGACTCCGTGCCTACTTTTCTGACTCAATAGTCTCCCCGCCTTGACCTATACTTTAGAAATGTTCTTGTGAGCAGAATGAAAGATCACATGGCTTTATTCAATGCGCCGTTGCAAAGTCGATGCTAGGAGTATCTCATATTTCGCAAAAGAGAAATAATCCGTAGTTCTGACTAATATCGACGATAGCAAATCAAGTGAAATTGTTTATAATTAACCGCTTCTAGCGGTGGTACGATGTTTCAAATGTACCCAGTGATGTTGAGGTGCGTGATCGCAAATCAATGATGCCGTTTTACACGCCAGGCCATCGAGGATAAAATGAACCGGACACGTAATGCGCTTCAACAACATCCAATAAATGAGAGCCGTGACCGACTGGATTCCTCGTAATGTCAAGTACATCACAGAAAGATCACTGACCCCATAGCCCGAATTCTTTATGAATAGCGTAGAGGAAGGATTTAATCCTCAAAATTTTTCTAACGCGAGGTCTCACGGGCCGGTCTTGCATAGATTAGAGAAAAATGGATGATCTACTGGTACTTGCTAGGGTCACACAGCGATCTAGAGACGACAGGCGATAAAACTTAAATACTGGTTCAAATGGCAGCTGAAGAAGTCGGTAGCAATCATTGAAAGTCCATCAAACACTCAAGCATGCCTGCCAATCCTTAATGGAATGTACGCAAAAATGTAAGACTCAAAATTGCAAAGTTTGACCTAGCGATATATTTAATCTCTTATAAGACACGCTGTTATGTGTATGTTAGTGAAATGCGAAAAATACCTTATTTTCGTATAGAAAACACCTATTTGGTAAATTTGACCTTCCGCAGACGGTGAAGGTCATTTTGACCTCGAAACTTCTAAAGGTCCTCTTCACTTATCGAAGTTTCTTTGTCTAGACTTCGACTAACTGTGTGAAAGCTTAAATCTCGCAAATTCCGAAACTTTTCTTGGTTTTTAGAGAGGCCTTTGTAGCACGTTGTAGCAAGAACAATAGGATCATGTTTCACACTTGGTTTGCCTTATTTGTGCAGCTGAAGTCTGTGATCGCTTTTCATTGGACTATACTAAGCTCACTCGATGGCCCATATCTCGGCGAGATCGTTTCAACTAGTTTTCGAAGTTATAGCTCAGTGCAAGGGCAAAAAATAGAAATGCGTTTCACATTCCAGGTTTTCTCTGCACATACAATTATATATGCACAAAAAGTATAACGACTTGTAGAGAAGGTCACTTTTCGTCATAGTGATTTAAAGCGACTAAAGAATTTCACGGAAAATAGAAAAATCTTTGCTGAAAAACGAGAATCGCGCGCCTTTGGCGATATTGATTACACTGCCGTCCGCAAAGGGTTAAAGTTCAAAACACTCCACTAGTCACACAAAGGACACAAATACGAAGCAGAAGAGAACCCAAAGTGAAACTCAGTGTTCTCTTCTAGGAAAGCAAAACAGCTGTGCTCAAAACTCAAAAACAAAAGTGCTCCGAATATATTTCAAAATTCCAGGATTGAACAGCAAAGATGTTATCATTGAATATATTGTAACATCATAGTCATCATTGTGATAGTGTAACATCATAAGAAAGAGTGGTGTACAAAACGGGCGTCAGTAATGCAACGGTTCAGCACTCGCTCTCGGAAAGAGTGAGATCTGGGTTCGAATCCCAGCTGACGCAAACGTTTTTACACACCACCATACATCATTGGGTATATTGTAACATCATAACACCGCAAGGGCAGCGAAATAAAGAGCATTCTAATTGATTACTGTTAACGGAACGTCAATCCTGGGAGCTGAAACAACATCATTTATAGGACCACTGGTATAAGCTAAGCTTTCGCATATCTGATGAACTTCTGTTCTGTAACACGGTGCACAATATTGGTCATGATAATGAATAGGGAAGACTATGCACCTTTTTTGATGATAGAAGTTGGTTGGAAATCAACGTTTAGATACTAGTTTCGCTACTTTTGCATTGTTTCAGCACTAGTTTTTTCTAGTACAATTATTCGCTGGCTGTCATATTTATAATAAGACCCATTTATCACCGAAAGTTACAATGCAATTGAGAAATCGTGCCATAATTGCTGTAGAAAGGAAGCACATCCATTCAAACTGTGATCATTCATGCTCATAACTATATAAATCTCATCAAGCCTACCAGGTGATAAAATTTGGCAAGCCAGAAAGACCACAATGCTACGCAGAGAGGGATACAAGCTTCAGTTCATCAGTCACCGTTTAGTCTGCTTTCTTTTACTCTTTATAATCCATAAACGAATTAGTCTTCGACAAAATTTTGACGCAGTACTAGACAGACGAGGATACGTGAAGAAATCATGTAATAAAAAGAATGCGACAAGGCGTTCCAATGATAACGAAGCGTGCTCGTAATGATCTCTTGTGAGCTACAACAGCTTTAAGACCACATTTTTGATATTCTAAAGCAACGTTATTTATGAGTAAGGTGAGTGATTAGACAGAATGATACCAACTTGCTGAAATTCAATGCAGTTTCAGCCGAAGGCGTCATCCTGAGATTGCTATGTTGTCAAAGTGAGGGTTAATGTGATAGCCATCCTGTCCTCACTGTTCTGATGATATAGCTATTATAGCGTTAAAGGTATTCGAGGAGGATCTGCACATGCAATAGAGCATTGACTGTCGGTGGCCAAATTTCTCAATGGAAGTTCTGAAAGGAGCAATGAAACTTTTTGTGTACTTTAGGAGAACAAGCTCATTATTATACGTCTGTATCGCGACAAGCACAGCTTGATTCATTGCTGGCGTCTGTTTAATCACGAGTGGCTATTATTTTCGCATTAACTTTTTCAAACGATAATGCTTTGTGTTCTCCCATAGAATTGGTTTTATCCATCCCACTTCGGACATCGCGCGACAGCTTTAGGGCGCATATGCTAGTCCCTCATTATTCTACTCTGCTGCTCTCTGTATTTCTTTCAACTTTTATCAGTAGGGATTTTGAACATCATTAATCATTGCATAGATCTGGGTTTCTGCTAGACTTGAAGTTTCATTGCAAAATAAACATAAATTCGGAAGGCAGAAAGAGTTTATAAAACGCGTCGACCCACTATGGGCTAACACTTTCATTGCTCGGGAGTGATTTAATCGCCGTTTAGTGAGGCCGCAAAGCTCGCCCATACCTACTAACCTCTCAAAATCAGCAAACCTGTAATGAACTTATTACCCCTAAGCTCGTGAGCGAGCGGTCACGCAATTTCGTGTCAGTGAAAAGGAAGTTAGAGGTTTTTATGGATCAAAAGATCAAAGATTGGAAAAGATTAAGGGTAGTATTATTACAAAGACTCTAATGTTAAATGCTCACGATTTGAGAACTGCTATGAAGGATTTGTCACCATGACATTGTTGTTGATCCAAGCTCCCTTTGTGGTGAAACCTCTCCTACAGTATGTCTCATTTACATCCAATATCTGACTGACTTCTCATGATGACATGGATGCCTATAAACAAAAAGAGAAATAATCGTGGCGATATGCTATTTTCATTTACTTGATAATGTTTCTTTTCCATGAATTCCACAAGCAAAGACAACTTTCACCTCATTTCAAGACATTGGTCAGAGGCCTCGCTAATATATTTCGGCATAATGTTATTTGTGCAGCTTCTTCGATGAATGAAGCAGAACTAATGAAATTAGGGAGACGTTGAGGTCACAACTTTTTCTTTTATTTAGTGGTCAATGATTACATAATGGATAAAGAATAAAAGATAAAGCTCTCGGCGTTGTTCAATCCCTGAGGGATGCGTCATGCTTTCGCTTCTAGATTTCAGCTTCGTTTGAGGTGAGTGGATGTAAATCTGACTATTGAAATGACTTATGGTGGCCTCCTGCTGTAGCGAGTCAGTGCTGCTTATCCTCCAAAACAAGTAGGAGACGAGTCCGGTACCAATTTACCGACCCCGGAGGAATGGATGGCTTGGGGAACCATGAGTGCGGCATGGAACCATTAACCTCGTGTTCGATGCAGAGTACCTCTAACCACTGCGCCACATGCGTTCAACGAATGCATATGCATAAATAATATGTAAGAACATCCCACTTTTCAAAAAACCACTAGTGCTGTTTTCCTACACTGCCACATTACTCCACTACCATCTGGCAAAAGATTTTAAATGCGGCAAATTCCAACGCTTTCAAAAAGACTGCCTTCAAATTTTGCAATTTCTAAAAAAGAAAAAATAAAGATAAATTATAGGTTTGTGCAATAGCTGCTCTTGACCCTCTGATAAGTTCTGAATTAGTCTGCATATGCTGCGACCGAATTTTTCAAACAGCAGCTGACACTGACGACGGTGTAAAGTTTAACAATAGAGTACCAATCATCAGTAGATTGTACGAATTGTCACAACAACCAGCGTCAGGAAAACTCAGAATACCTGGATTTTATTACCTGTGCAACATGCATGGGAAAAATCATTGCCCAACAAGTGCAACGCTAAGTAGAAGAAATAAGTCAAACATGATTTTTAAAGCGATAATGTACTCTAAAAGCAATTCAGTGAAGATGTATACATTTTAGAGTTAGTTCGTCTTTTTATAGGATAAACACCTCACTGACACATTACGATTCGACACCTTTAGCCGCCGTTCGTGCTGCTTGATGGAATATCTGCATTATTACTGGCTCAATTAGAATTTGAAAAACTTCGAGCTTTTACAAGCTGATGTTGAGCGCCTTGATGTGCTTCTTTTTTTCAATGTGTAATTTTGAGCTCAATTGAGTGTCCAGTTGTCGCTCATAAAGTTAGTCGCCGTAAAATAGCTTGAAGACATAATGATAAAGCTCAAGTTTTGTCGAACACATCAGTTTCCATGGGCTGCTCGATAAGCAGATACGTCATAATCCACTCATACATTGTGTGTCGAAGAATTAAAGAAAATCTTTTGAGAACTTCTGTATCAGTGCACAAAACTTGACGCGATAAAAGTAATGCTTGCACTGAAGAAATTTCTTTATACGTGTTTTCGCAAGTGAACGAATTTATAAATTCGTTGAAGCATTGCAATACTGGAAAACGGATAAGTATTTTGGGTTGTGTGCCAGCTTCTGACCCCATAGGCTAAGAGACATCTCTTGCAAAAAATAATCTCCTTCGTGAGCACCCAGCGCACAAATATTTGACATTGTCAATGAAAATGTAAACCACAATTTGTGAAGAATTCGGTCATCACCTTTAGAATATAAATAAAGACTACTCCAAAGCGGGAAGAGGCATGGGCCGGAGTGGTTTGTGATTCTTGGCGTGACTCGACTATTGTTGGTTCTCGCCTTCCTCTCACCGTTTTCCCAACACGGTCTTTGGCAATCAATACAACGCGCAACCATTTGGCTTTCCTCACGATCGGGAGTGCTCGACCAGCATTCTACGGTGATACGACGGCTGTGGTGATGATGAAATCTCCTAGCAAAACGAGGAGAGGAAGTCTAATTCTAGAAGTACTTGTATGCCCCACAGTAATAAAAGAAGCGGAAAAGTATGTAGTACGATGTCAATTGAAAGTGACGAAGAAACTGTACAGTAAGGGAAAGGAGATGATGGCAAGAGATCCCAGGATAGCCAATCAAGCAAAGAATTTCAGTGTAAACTTATGAAATTTATATGTTTTTTGACTGCATTTTCGATGTTTCTTAATGGCATCTAAGATAATTTGAGTGGTTAACAAAACATGCCTCCCTCGGGGATCGAACCCGCGTTCCTGCCAATACAACCACCGAGGCGCATTTGCTCACCACTCGATTCTCTTAGATGTGTATTGCAAACATCGAAAAATGCGGTCAAAACCTTAGAATTATAAGTTTTACATATCACATGGCTGTACACATCAACTGGGTTTATCAAGCGAAATCGCATACCGACCATACCTGTCAAAGGATGGTGGCTGATAACCAACATAGATGCTTGAAATGATTGCTGGTGCAAATGTGCCCTTGGTGGTGTAGCGGTAGAGCACGCGTCCTCGGCTAGGATGAAACGTGTGGTTCGATTCCGGACTTGGAGAGCGTGTTTTTGCTCACCAACTGCAATTATCTTCATGTAGAACGTTGGTGGTAGTGAATATCGTAATCGTGTTCCACATCCTTCTACAGGTTCACTGACACGGTTTCTCTACTGCCGGAGATTGTACAGGTTTTCACTCGAAACTGCTCCACACCATGATGACGTAAGATCTCATGGCGTGCACATTTGGAGTCTAGAAGTCCTCGTCACTGAAATATGATTGTACAGCCGTAGAGCGTACGTATTGGTGTGGTGTTTTTCGAAACTGCGACGCGTTAACTTCTCTGCCATACGACTAGCGCCAGCTTCCGTTGATACCCCACACATTTCGCCTTACCTTTTTGTGACCTTTATGTATTTCTTTTCCAAAGTTTCTCAAAAAATGTATGAAGAAAAAATTGAAGATTTTGTTCAAGACTACCTCTATGACTTTCACTACTCTTTCATTGAATCAAGATTCCTGATATTAGGGCCATAATCGTAACTACAACCTTTACTATTGACCAATGCGTCATTAATATACACCTCTCCATGAGTTGTATATGGTTTATATTGTTGGTCGTGTTCTTTGAGCCGAAATTTTTTGTCTCTCTCTAGCTCGTCTAGTTTTCAGTATATTCACGTTTTTTATTAACTTTGAATGAATACATAGCGAAATGCTCCTATTGGCTTTTTTGTCAATTTAAGCGTATGAAATGCAATATTCGATGGGTAGCTGGTTGTTTTTTTTTCACTAAAGTCATTGTCACAATTTATGGTTATCCTATCTAATGAAAGTTTATGAGAATATTCAAAAATCGAAATGAAGTAAGCAATGTTTGGACCGCTTATAGCACATAGGCTGGAAATTTCCGGCAATGCAGGTGGAGGTCATTGGTGCGATCACGCCGCGGGAAGTCGTATCATTCACCCATTCGAAGCTGTCAAATTGGCTGCATAGTTTACAGCTACTTCTGCAATGATCAGTGAAGTAGGATGCACGCCGCATCTTGTAGAGATTGATCTACGCTAAGCATGCTACGTATACATCTGTGATATCCAGTGATGCAGAGCAAAACTTTCGCGTCACGAGGAACGCCAACCCACATCTCACTCTATCCGGGAGCGTGTGCTCTAATCCGTTGCACTACTGATGCTCACTTTACTCACCGCTCTTTCTACACTACAATGCATCTATCTGTCAGCCGCCTACCGTAATTATATATTTACACATTTCGCAAACCGGTAAACAAAGTCTTACATCATCCTAACTGTGTACTGAAAGACTTGTTGTGGTACACTAAAGTTGAAAATTGTTGAAAGCATATAAAAATAAAATGGTTGATTTAGAAGAAGCAAGGCGTCTCTTAACGCATCTCCCACTCAGGTAGGCGTAAAAAGACGAAGTATAGCAGATGTGCTTTTTGCCTTGGAGGCTGACCATATAAAGCTACTGGCATTTAATTCCATTACCTTGAAGTAAAAATCGAAAAAGAAACTTAAGAGATAGAAATTGTATCTAATATTGCATACAGGAACAAAGTACAAAATTTTAACTGGACATATAGTGACATGTTACCTCTGCAGTGTACGATGTGAAATTTTCACTTCACACACGCGCATGTAACATATTCGTGGACGATTTCTTTATGTAAGGGGTTCTCTTCTCACAGGGATTGGCTCAGATGAAAGGCACCGTAAAACTGACGAGGCTGCAATGCCGAAACACGTGAATTGCACTGTATAAGCGCAGATAAAATTCCTCATGAAAGGCTCAGAAATGCATTGCAAGAATTAAAGTGCTCTGTAACATTATTTGAGAATAAAGTAGTGATGAGTTATGCGTTAATTTTGATGTTTGATAAATAAATAGATGCTGTGACTAGCCTTACCTTGCTGCCAATGTATAGAATACAATTGAGAAGAAGAACAAATGAATCCTTATAGAGGAACTGAAAAAAACTGTGTGAATTACTGAAAGCATAGTTGAAAATGAAAGAACCAGTCTGCAGTGTTCTATATTGTGATCACCACACGAAATGCTCATTGTTCAGACCTTCAGTTGTTGATAATCTAAAAGTAACCGGCTGATTTTTCTTTGCGCTTTTTCGCATTCTTATTCTAGATCTGGAAAACTTATTTGATAACCCACAACATCCTATACATACATTATGTTGTACGTAAGTACGATTTTATACAATTTTTGGGTCATTTATGAGCTCTCCTGATCTTTTTTGAGGATTTTTCCCATTTCGTGAGCCGACCGAAAAAAACGACAATCTCGAAGAATTCGTCGAGTGCTTACAGATTTATAGCACCCGTTTTCACATTTTATTATGTAATTCTAGTACTTCTAACAATCTACTTCGCATTCATCGTTTGAGAGTACTGATTGGGCAATCATCTTGTAATCTCAGAGATAGTGAGGCCAGGGCATTTGATCGACTGCCGCAGAGTGGTGGAAGAAGTGAGGTAATCAATTGCGCACTATGTCACTAACCACTCGACCGCTGCCTCCTCCTTCATTTACTGATTACTGGTTACTAAATCAGTGCTGAATTCAGTGCGATGCAGCGTTGCTCTCTATAAAAGTGAGAAAATCTTTGGAGACAACGGTACATTTTCTTCATTCTTCAAAACATTCCACATTCTGTAGACTAACGAGTCGGATAAATCGGTCATGAAGAAGACAAAGACGTTAATACACTATGAAGGTTATAAACACCTTCATGAGAATTCTAAAGAATCATACTCATTATTCTTCACTGCGGTTCTACTTCTCATTGTTCTAAGAGTGCGATTTGGTAGTTGATTGAATATCTTTTTTGAGCCTATTTCGGTTCAAATTTCTATTTGATTGACAAAGTTAACGCACTACTTTCAAGATTCATATTATACAATGCGTTCCTTTCGAGCAAAATGAGCAAAGGAATTTAGACCAATTTATACAAATACTAGCAAAAACACTATGTAAACAGAATTTGCTCTGTGTACCTCAAAAACCCTTAAGAAACGATGGAAGTGGTGCAGTTTTATGGTAGAAGAGTTTTTTTTAATCATATACAAAGTTGAATATGTCCTAATATGAAAGACTCATTTATTACTAGGAAAGGAAATCCGGCCTGTAGGGTGAAAAATGCCACGGAAAAAAGCTATATATATGGTGGACACTCTAGCTCAAGTTCGTTACGCCATATCACAAAAAAGCCTGAAAATAAAAACTTGTATCGCTTGCTAACTCGAGTAAACTTAAAAGTGACCGCCACGGTGTTGACTGCGCTACAACTTCGAACTGCAGCTTATCAAATATGCGAACAAAAAAACGCACTTCCGTTGCTGCTGTCGAAATAAATTCACTGTTTCTTCTGAGGCACAGCATTGAACGACACGAGTCCCAGTCATTACATTTGGTCGTAAAATCGTTGACGAGATCGTACTAAGTAAATGACTCTACACATCTCCAGCTGCTTGTGGTACAGCATGTTTATAACGTTGCGTCTCTTGAGTATAATGAACAGTTGTCTATATGTTTAAGTTGTGAATGTTGCTTATGACAGCCATTGATCTGTCGACCGAGCCGTCATCTCATTTTGATGATTGGCTTCCAAAAGGAGGACAATGTCATGCTTCAGTGACATCAGTTTCTATTAGCTGGATTCAGTCTTTCGGATTCGCGCGCTTATTTTGCTTCCTACCTATCAAGGCTTTTATCGAATTAGATGATCCTTTCTTACACATCCCTCATCTACAAGCTTTAGTACTTTCATTCAATCTAAGATTCGAAGTGTTATAGTTGAGTGAGTTACTTTCCAATCTGATTATGAGGAAATACAGTGATTTAGGTCATAATTCTGCAACTATCACAGCTGCCGACCTATTTATAATTGCTTTTTTGAAACTTCTACTTTCCTAATCAATGCATTTCTCGCGCAGTTTGAGAATACACTGTGGAACTGAAAACCTTAGCAAAGGCTCTTCGATCAGTTTATCCGTTGATGTACACTGACAAGTTTTCGTTAATTTAGCTCATTTTGTAATTTGTTTCAGTTTCGGCCTAAGAAGCTGGTTCCGCAGCGGTGATCAGTGGGACCGATTGAACAGAGTTTGTAAACCCTTAAGGGATGACGTGTATCAGCAGAGACACACGATTGCTTGAAGGCCTTTCTTGCTGGGCAAACTTTTTTTCTTGAACATATGTAAGATTTTTGCAAAAGCGTTTTTTACTACATAGTAGCAGCGAAGCTAAAGTTATGTTTCAAACCCAGTTTGTTTTATTTGCTCGGTTAGGGCCTGTTTATGACTCTTCGCCAAGCTCTTAGAAGTCATTCGACAGCCCATCTTGGAAATTTGGGTGCTACAATCGGTTCTTGAAAGGTTACCATAGAAAGCTCTAAGAGCAAAAAGATTACGTTCTGCACTCAAAGTTTTTATTGTACACAAAAGTTATATATGCACGAGAAAAGATGATCAAGTAGAGGAAATCAGTCACAGAATGACACAAGAAACGTGAAGTGCTACTTTCCAAATGAAGGAAAAATGGTGATTGAATGAAGAAAATCGCGCGCCTCTTCCGAATTGCGCTGTGTGATCAATCAACTACCGTCGCTAAAAAGTTGAAGTTTAACGTCAATGATTGCTCACGTGTGGTGGAACAGTCGTATGGTGTAGATGGATCTTCTCCTTCTTTCACTTGCTAAATTTTTCCGCACCCGAAATTTCTCATTGCACTTTTAGTATTCAGTCAATGGTTCATTCACTGACCAATGTTTTAGCTCCAAATGGAACTTTTGTTATTTGACCGCTTCTAGCGGTGGTACGATGTTTCAAATGTACCCAGTGATGTAGAGTGATATGCAAAACTTTCGCGTCAGGCGGGACTAGAATCCGCACTTCACGCTTTCCAGGAGCGCGTGCTCTATCCGTTACACTCTTGACGCTCATTTTGCACACCTCTCCGTTGACGGGTGGCGGCTGACAGATAGATGCGCTGTAGCGTAGAAAGAGAGGTGTGCAAAATGGGCGTTAGTAGTGCAACGGATAGAGCACACGCTCCGGGAAAGAGTGAGGTGGAGGTTCTTGTCCCGCCTGACGTGAAAGGTTTGCACAGTTCTCTACATCAATGGGTTTTGAGTTTCTGCAAGAGTATTCTGCATACCTAATAATCTCGAGAGAAGAAAACTATTTCTTGTGCTGTAAATTATTCCACTCTCCTTTAACTTTGACATAACCATTGACCATATTTTCTTTTCTGTTTTCTTTCTTGATCAAGCCTGTAGCACGAGGTTGTTAATGAAAAATCATTCGGTTAACGCTTTCACATTTTGGGCTGATGCTTTGAGTCCATGGTGCACTGTCGTTCGCGCTTGTTGTGGGTCTTCGCTTTCGTTACGTTCGTTCAATTAATGACCCAATATAGGGGATATCATCATTGACCCTTCTACGGTGGAGCACCGCTCGAATGAAGAACCTCCATAGGCGAACTCCTTATGTCGAGTATAGAGCGTATACGTTCAAATAGCTGTTGAGCGTGTTATTTTGTCGATTAAAACTGTTGTTGATGGTGATTTTAGTATCCAACATAGGAGATATCATCACTGAGGAGTGTATTAAGGTAGCGTGTTGTACAAAAAAAAATTGTTGTTTGACACTTTAGAGGAACTTTCATTTTAAGACATGACACAAGGCATAAGGCAAGATGGCAAAGTGCTGGACATACCTGTATAGATGTAATAAAGCTTCATATTTTCCATTACTTGCTACAACCAAGCGGGTTTCTCTCATGACCAGACTCAGCTAGGTCTTAAGTCAAAAAACCACCTCCGAGATTTATTGCTACCGCCTCAGCCACATTTCCCTTCTATAGATGCCTTCACGGCAATACATCGGGCTCTGTAAGTTCTCCTATAACGAACCACATGCGTGGCTCAATAAGTGATTGTCAGGCAAATACACAAACGCGAGTAAGTGTACCTTGGCCAATTCACGGGCTGCGGAGTGGGGCTCAGGGGGTTGACGCGATCATCGATAAATGGCTCCTATGCGAATTGCAGTTTTTGTTATTTGATTAGGAATTGTTCGCCGCTCTGGAAGAAACTCCAGGTTAAACGTCTGACTCTGATACTAACTGAAAGATTTTCTCTACACCTTCGTATGCTCTTCCTGCTTCCAGGAGAGTATATAGTTGAACTACGCGGCCGATGTGCAACATAATTTTATCTAATTTTATATAATTGTATATGGGTCTTTTCAAAAAACTAGCCATGTATCGCGCTAGCGAAAGATTCAAGCTTTCGAATGATAAGTAACACTTTTTATGAAAATTTTTGTGCAGCGTAAGGGATAGGCTTGGAAATCTGTGCTACCAAACGGAAAAGAGCCTGGAAAGTTGAGAAAGGCATTACCACCGTGCCTACAGTTATAGAGGGGCCCATTTTCTTTGACCAACAATGAAATGGGTGACTTTGATCACTAATGAAATGGGTGAGTGAAAGTAAGATTGCCGGTTTTAGGCAAGTAGAGCAGCATATATATATATATATAATAATATATAATATAATATTATATATATATATGCTGCTCTACTTGTCTAAAACCGGCAATATATATATATATATATACTATATATATATATATATATATATATATATTATATATATATATATATATATAAAGGGTGCCGTGGATCGAGATCTAACCCTCAAATTTCTCCGGTAGTCAACAACAGCCGATCTATCCACGAGATTGCAAGGAGACTCGATGAACCAGTATTCTACGACGTTCAAGAAGAAGAAGAAAAAATTGATTGCTCGCAGTACTGTGGTCCGCACACTGAGAGCAAACATTGTGAAGACGGATCAATAAAGTGTTTACAAAGATTATGTACATTTATGTCCTTTAAATGCAGTTAGTGGGATATAAAACAAATTCAAAATTAAAACGTTTTAAGCTTTGATAATCGTTTCGTAACATTTTGCTGAATTCACTGATACCACACTGACGAAATATTCTGAAGAACTCTCATTAGTGATTGTCATATTATAAGAGCAAAAGGCACACCCCTCGTGACAAATCCCGTGTTCAAGTAGAGGAGTTTCTGCTCCTCTTCATCAACCCTACTCTTTATGATGCATGCAGAGAAGAGTTTTTGTAAAGTTTAGAGTGAAGAGAACAAATTTCCACTTCTCACGCCATACATATCATGTTCCTTCGACAAGCTATTTATATGGTACAAAAAGTGTAGTGAAGAGCTTTGTGAAGGAAATTAAATGCTGAAGAGAAGTGCATAACACGCGATGCACTTCGTTGAAATTTACATTAGGAGTTCACTCTCTGGATCCCATATTGCTGACAAAGTGAAATTCCATTGTTTTTGGTTGCTATGAATCGTCTAACGTCAAAAAAATTTTCTCGTTTGATTGCTCTCTTTCAAGTTGAAAATGTCTTGAGCTTGGTTGGTTTTCAGCTGACATCTCAATCTTCCGTGATCTGTAAAAATGTCTGGATGAGATTCGAAGTTGAATCTCAGGCTACCTGTTTGATCCAATCTCGCATTTACCGCATTATAGAGACTCTTAACATAATAAACTATTATTTCTTGAATTTGTCTCAAATGGTTCGAAGTTTTTGTAGTCTTTTTATTGAAGTTTCTATGCGAGTTGTCTTCACTGTTTTTCACCATTTCAATGTTTTTACACATCATAAAATGCGATAGATAACAAGATCCACGAGACTGAAGAAAGGCTGTGTGCAGTCGATTGATCATCGTTTTGAAGAAGACGAAGACGTCGAAACGATGGCCGAAAAGAGTTTATTGATTTATTCGAGGTAGCCAAATCCCAAAAGGCATTATGTACTCGAAGTTTTACTGGCCTCCGTCCATGAGAGTCGACAATCAAGAGGACATTAGGAGGCGGGTGTATAAGCTAGAGCAAAGTCAATTTGAAAAATTATACCTTCTATTTCGAGTGTTTTATCGAGACCACGCTCAAATTTCAATATATCTCATAATTCTCTACTATCGACCTGCTGAACCGAGGGAGGGTGGTACCGACGAGTCCCAATAGGACGAGATAGGCACTTGTATACCACTAGACCCAACAGCTCAAAATATGTCATATCCTAATCAGATTATCTCATAATTATTATTTGAGCCCTCGTCAGTCGGTACTGTAAAATCGTAGACTGTAAAGTCGATGCACGTGTATCGGGCTGTACAAGAGCCCATTAACAGACCGCTTCTTTCTTTAGTACAACATGCACCGAAATTATAGAATTGAAAGAAGTGGTTTGTTAATGGGCTCTTGTACAGCCCGATACACGTGTATCGACTTTACAGTCATGACATGTTGGCTCAAATATTAATTATGAGATCAATTTGAATACTCTATCCAGTTAACGGTTCCTTTTCCTCTGTCTTCTTCAAAGCCCGATTGACTCGAGTCTCATTGTCTCTAGACGCTTACCATCACGAATTGCTTCCTTGCAGTCGCGTAGGGTTTGACTTTTGGAGTGAAGCACCGTTTGAGCGGTTCGACGCTGGTCACACCGCATACCACTGGCACAATCGACTTCCATCACTGACAACAGTTTACCAGGAATAGGTATTTTCTGCATCTGGTTCTAGTCACTTGACGGCTGATAATTTCACAAATAATAATGGGAACAAAGAGAGGAACGTCTTCCAGCTATATCAAAAAGTTAGCCAATAACTTTGAACTTAGTGGCGGTCTTATCAAAAAATAGCCATACTTCATCCCACAGGCAAAGATGTCGAAAAGTACTCAAAAATTTCCTGAAATAAGTTTCGCTTACAAAGCGCTTTCATGTTGTTCACTATGCGATAAAAGTTCGCTCACAGCTAAGCGAGAGGCTTTTTGACAGACAGGTAGTAACTTTGAGCTCCTCATTGTTTTAAAATTTACATCGTGACTGATATCCAGAAAACAATGTTGCTACGTTTGTACTCTTTTACGAACGTTTTCCATTTGCCATGGAAATGAGGAATTAAACGAGCTTAGTACTTTCTTCAGTACAACATGCACCGAAATTATAGAATTGAGTACGTTGTGAAAGACTTTTCCCATGGAGCAGGAGAGGGTAGACTCATACATCTACTCTAACTTGAGTGAAATTTGTAAATCAAGTACACTCATTGGTAACAAAAAGTTCGAAAAATTTTTTAACAAAGCGAATAAGCTTGAATTTTTATGATCATGCAAAGATGCTACTTCTCGACGAGGAAACGTGTTATGAGCAAATGTTATAGAAAATACGTACAAAATCGATCAAAGGTATGACCACAGATCTTTAGAGCGTAGACAATGCTTATAGTCAAAAACATTTGCTCAGGATAGGCAAGAAGTCCTGGAAAGTTTGGTGAGAATGATTGTAAATTGCGTTACTGGGACTTTACTGAAATTAATACTAGCTGATTGATGAATTTTGTATTATACTGATGATTTCTCTAATTTCTCTCATCTCGGTAAATTTTGGTGGGAATCTTAGTTGATATACTTAAGAAAACTGAGTGGTGAGCAAATACATGGCCTCAAGAGAGCATACGGGTAGTAGCACGCGTACCTGGTATGGAATGAAAGGTTGGTTCAATTCTTGTTTGAGGCCGTATTTTTGCTCACCACTCACTTCCCTTAGGTATATACGAAACATCATATCACTGCGAAAGATGCAGCAAAAATACAAGAAATTTCGAATCTTAATTGGAGTAGAAACGAGCATCATTTTAAATGGGATTATTTGAGCTATTTTTAGACTGAACGATGTAACTACACTCGCTGTGGATTCTCCAATTACACCATTTTTGGAGGGAAATGAGACGTTTTTCACACAAATCGAATCAATACTATGTGAGATAAGACTTCAAGTTTTGTTGCAATGCAAGATCATACAGAACTTTTTTGTACGCTCACAGCTGCACATTATGGGTTTTATGTGCTATCACGCTGCACGAAGTCTTTCTTATGAATTGAAGTCGTAGAGCGACAACGATTGCGTATCGCCGACAGCATTTTTTACAATCCAACAGGATTATTGAAACATTTCAAGTCGGACTGTAGATGTAGCTTTGCAAAAGGTAAAGCAAAACGCTTCCATTTGTTTTCAAATACATTTTGTTGATTTTTCGTGAATTCCAGAAATTAGATAGATAGCAAGATAGAGAGAGAGAGCAAGCCATGACTTTAGTGCATCGTGCTTTTATTTACGTTTTTCTGGTGTGCATTCCCAGCAGAGAAGAAGCTATGCTTAAATGAAAGTCATTCAAATCTAATCACAAAACGACACGCGATGTTGGCCAAAAATATTTGGAGGGAAAAATTCCTAGGAGTCGAGATGTGATGTGGCACTTTTGCTATAACTGTCATCATCAGTATCAACATAATTTTGGAGTTCTCAAGAGCACAAAAGCTGACACGATAGGTATCGGATTCGGAGTAAGTGCACTACCGTCAAGTGAAGTATATCACAAAATCGGCAGTGTTGCACACTCGATTTTTCTGGGCAGGTAATTATGAAATATAGTATCGCTTGTCTCGAGATATATTAGTAACGCTGCAATCTCTAAATGCACAGCACCTGCCTTCAGTGGAGGACTGGAGTACCGTCAGAGATTGGCTAAAGGAGAAGGGCCTGCCCTACCGAAGAGACTGTCGACGTCGAAACACGTGTATCGGGCTGAACAAAAGCCCTAAAAGACCTTATGACATGTTGGCTCAAATAATAATTACGAAATACAGTGAAATTTGAGCGTGATTCTAAGAAAACACTCGAAACCAACGGCTGTTTGACATTTTTAAATGCCTGTAGTTTTTTGACAGAAAAGTTAGTGTTCGGAGTTCATTAAGCACTGATAGCACTGTGTACAGACAACACATCCTTCCTCAAAGTACACCCTGACCATGTTCAGATTGCGCCGTTTTCTGGTCACCTTCTGCCGAATAGGGGAAAAAACTGGACATGCATTAGCTTATTCGCGGGACTCGAAAATTCTCCAAGGGTGGCAAATAAGATTTCCACCTAGTGTCTAGCTTTTCCTTTAAACGAAGACATGCTTCATATACTATACAATAAGAATCCAATACCTGTTATACATTACCCACAGTGGTCAGATAAACCAGCACCCGATGAGGCCGATTGCGAGCGGAACACTCGAACATTCGAAAAGACTCGTTAGAAATCTATTGGAAATTCGATGGAGTCTCCTCGATGAAGTGCATCGCATGTAATGGCATTACCCTCAGCTTTTCACATGTCTACGTAAATATCGAAATGCACCCAGTGAAGTGCCATCATTTGAGAGCATTTGCAGAGAAATCCACATTTATCTCATCAACATTTATATTTCAACTTTTTACTATGCGAAATTACGTCGATTTCGACGAAAGAAAAGTTTTATGATAAACTACTCCGCCTTTTTAGGAGAACTCTTTCTGCTCCTTGTCTCATTTCTTACTAAATCGTTGCATTTTTGCACTTCCCATTTTCTTCGTAAAGGCTTCCATCTGCGTTAGCTCAGTGCGAAGACATTTTTATTTTTGCCTCATCTGGTACCCATCTAGCAGAAAATCAATAGCAACTTTCTTCCGGTTTTTTGATCTCGTCTTCTTCAGAACCTGGAAATACCAAGTTGACAACAAGTTGATCAGTTAGACACCTACTTAATCCCAAAAGAAATAGTGTTGAGCATTGGATTCAGTGGTGTTGGAAAGGAAACGGTTTTATGACTCACTAACCGCTTCTATGACTTTTCGCTGAATATTTCACAAAGATTCCAGCTGCACAGAGTAAACAGATGATCAATGCAGTTTTTTTTTCATCAAAATATCAGGGCGCCGTCGTTTAAGAGCATACGTGATAGTGAAGCATAATTCTTTAGTTTCATCTCTGAGTCTTTGAATTTATTCAGAGTGCAAGAAATTTATTTTATTGCTCTTTCAGCACAGTTATGATGTTATAATCCCAGTGACGTTGAGTGATGTGTGGAACATTTGACCTCAGGAGGGAGCTAAACCTAAGTTTAATCCATACCGGAAACGCGTGCTACCACTATTTTACCAAAGTCATCATTAGATAAAAGACGGAAAAAATAAGAATTCTTGCAGAATCAATAACTAAGTTGGATTACCAGACCAAACCTGCCAATAGCTGGTTGCTGACAGCTGCGATGATCTACGTCGAAGAAAGAGTGATAGCAAAGAGTTTAGTAGTAGTATGTGCTTCGGTGTCAGTGAAACATGGCTTCAACTCGCGTGTGGGTGCGGGAAGTTTTGCATATTACTTAACATCTTAGAATATCTGCACCGTCGACATTTCAACGCACCGAAGTCTTGTATTCTTGAGCGAACATGGTAACTTCTACCTCAATTTCTTTTTCCTTTATATGCAAATTGTTCAATTTCGAATCGTAATGTTGAAAGTTGGAGCTTGTGTGAACTTTTCTGCCATCATAAACTACTGGGAAAACAACAAGACTCAAGTTCACTCATCGTATTGCGCAAATTAAGTTACTTTGTCAAACGTGTAGAAAGGAATATATTTGATCCATCAACGAATACATGTCTCTGAGCTTTGGTCCAAAACGAAACATTATGAATTTTGGACATCTCACTGTATCTGTGTTTGAGTGTAAAGGAACAAAACTGCTCGTACAAACTAGACAGCGCCACGCGAATTCGGGGTGAGGAGTCGTGTGTTGCTCTCTCAACTTTTGGATGCGTGTGAAAAACACTAAAGCTAACCCTTTCGTGTTGGATTGTGTCGCTTCGCACCCGTACAGTCGGTCAAGTTGCTTTTTCAAAGCAGTTGTTTGCAGCTCCTTATACCCTTTTTGATAATTTTCGGTTCTTTTCTGCTCTGGGGACAAATGAAGAAACGAACGCTTTTGCTCTGGAAAAGAAGTTTTCATAAGAGCGTTAGTAGTCACTCAAAAGCTTGAATCTGTATTTACTTCATTAAGTGCTGCTTTTTTGGAAAGGCTTTTTTATAACGCTATTGCACTCAAAACACAATTATAATTTACACCGACCGCGCGCTTTCAATGTTACTTCGCTGGAAGCACAAAAAGCATATGAACGTGTAGAGGAAATACTTTGGTATCGGAGTCGTACGTTTTATTTGGAGATATTTCCAAGGCAGCGGAAAAAATTCCAAGTTGAATTACAAAATCTTGCACTCCACATATGAGTTACGCCAACACGATCGATCAATCGCCGTATCGAATCCATGGCCAGTACACATCCAGCCCACGTTCACTCATACACTAACAGGCTAGAAAATGGCTCATAATTCCAGCAAACAATTTTTTCCTGCGAGAAATTAGCGTATGTGAAATATAAATGTTTTCTACCTGGTGCAGTGTTATAAGAGGGCACTTTCAAAAAACGACCACGCGCAGTAGTCAGAAATTTAAGTTTTCAAATGGTAACTAACATTCTTATAAAAACTTTTTGTCCAGCATCTCGTCTTTGAAAGGGTCTTTTCTTTATTGTGCCCGGATAACAGAAAAGAACTACTTTTCCATTGTTTGCATCGGAGAATACAACGTTGCTTACAAGATTTTGGTTCACCACGCTGAGAGTGCTTACGGTTTTTTACATCGATACTGATTGCAATACGGCAACTTATAATGTTGTTACTGCTTTATCTCGAAAAGGTAATTCAGTGCTTCTTCTTTCATGTGTAACCTTCACCGATTCCAGTATCACCTTTAAATTGCCAGATATCTGTATCGAAAGCACTATTTGTCTTTAAGTCCTTTTTCTCTTCATCATCAGGAACTGCTGTATTATCGAAGAGAATACGCTTGATATCTAAACAGTGCTAGAAGCTAGCTATGCAATTTTGCACCAACCAAGATTCATATGTCTAACGCTACACTCCATCCAAAATCAAACAGTCTGCCCTTCTCTCTTATTTGGTTCCTCTCCAACTCAATATAGGACAGTGCACATTTGATCTAAATTCCGATGTGAAAGTGCATTGAGTAGCCCTCTCTTCCATACTAATTACTTGAAACCATAACATTTGAGAAAGTTGATACAAGTTCCTTGTCGAAAATATATATATATACTCTTGATTCTTATAATTCTTTGTACATTTATTACACATTGCTACATATTATCTATATATTGCGCTATTAATTCCTTGGATTTATTGTGTATTATTATACTTTACAACTTATTTGAAGCTGTTGAGTAGAAGTAGTAATCCCAAAATGAAAAGTGATAGAAAAAGAACGACTCAATTCAAAAATTTACTTATTACTCCTGCAATTTTATGTTTTAACGTTTTTCATCTTAACGTTCAATATCACTCAATGCTATTTCCTTAACGATAATCGGTGATGATTTCATGACAACTGTGCTTCAGATTTTGTGTTTTAGCAAACTTGTAGAAGAGCTTTTTATCTAATGCGTTAGAATGTCGATAATTGGACTAAAGTAGATCGCACTCCATAATTCCAAATCTCACAAAAAAAAATTGAAAATCGAGTTTAGATTTGCGTCTTGAAAGCACATGAGGTGGTCGCAATCATTGACGACACATTAGCAAACACTACCATTTCATCTAGATGAAATCTTGCTTGTTCAGTTGCTTTCATATTCTAAATACAAATCCCATTGAAAAAAAGTAATTAAATGCGTTCTTCGGAACCATAGCAGCAGAATTTCATTTTGGAAAATTTTGCTTTTGATTGCTTCAGCTTATCGAATCATGTATGGGCTAAAATCTCACCAATTATTTACACAGTCCGTTACCACATCTACTGCACGGATTCCAGCACCTTTTACATTCGATTCATTTCTTCACATTTATCCTCCACATAGGTTCCCGAATATTTTACGTGTTATTCCGATTGCTAGTTGAGGATTTCGTTTTTTCCTGAAAGCTGATTGAATCGAATCTCTTCGTAATTTTGAAGATTCCGAGCTATGGCGTTCCCACGTGATTACAAGAAAGCTTTGGGGAGCGTCAAACTAACAACTTTCTTCCTTATGAGTTATATCACTAACCACTTCGCTATCTGACCACAAACATATTGTTTAGACTCAAAAACAAGTCCAATTTTCGTTCTACGTGCATTGAAATCAATGCGTGCAGGCTTGTAATAAGTATCTATTCACCATAGATCCTCCTTTTATCTCTTATACTCCTTACCCATCCAATGTTCACTTCCAGACTAAATCTTTACAAAAATCAACCACTAGAAAACATTTTCCACTGAGTATTGTTGATGAGAATTCAAAAAGTGTCTCGTAATTGTTGCTTCTACAGCCGTTCTGCTTTATCAGCTTCATCTCAGTCCTATCGTACATCGAACATTATTTTTCCGACTTTCTCCTTCTCTCGGTCTCTAAGGAGTTTGTGCTTTGTGTGTTTATTTTGTTCAGCTACTATTGAGAGAAATAGACTATTTCGTATTTACACGTTTCGTTATGAAGCATTCCTTCTTGGAAAACCCATATTTATTGATGAATGCCATAGTTTTACATTATATTGTTGTTTCCCACCGTCTCCTGGAGTTCTGTGATGGCTGCCAAGTCTTTACCTAAGTCTCCTCTTCTTTTTTATTATTACATTTTCTATAGGGCATTTTTCTTATATTCACCAGAACTACTACGTTCATAAATCAGCAATATGCTGGATTTTTTTTCGAGCACTTCTCGTAAAATTAAAGCTAGCTTGATTTTTACGATTCAAGATTGTTCAAGAATTTAGAAAGAGCGCTTGTAGTGCAGAGGATAGAGATGCTCTGTGTCGCACAAAAGGTCGATGGTTCGACGTCGCGCTCGCGATTCATCAATCCTTTCACCCCTCCGAAGTCGATTAATAGGTAACAAACGTGTCTGGGAGGATGAGCAGCTCTGACTTCATAAATCGGTAGGCCACCGAGAATCATTGTAAAAAACGCCAAACATGTACTTCAATCACCTCAAGTGACGCTGAAATTGAAGACGAATGCATGGCGCATTCAACAGGGATTGATCAACGTCAGGAGCTCAATCATTTACCCTTGTTGTTGTTTAAGTCGCGCCTACTTTATTGCACAAAGCAGCCTTGAGGTTTGATTCGTAACGAATTTCACTTCACAATCTTGTAAGCTTGTAATGGTCCCGCATAACAATCGCAAGTCTTCCTACTTGACTTACCTGTATATTTTAGGAGTTATATTTATTCAAATTACTCACACATCAACTTCCTGTAAATTATTGAAAGGTTGCTTAGGCTGAATGGTTTTCCATTATCTTCGTTAATTTCTGAAGATTGCCATGTGTTTCAAAATGAGTGACTAAAAATAAGTTTTTATTTGTGGAGCTCTTTCACACGGCAGCAGATAAAAGCGATTTTCTCCTGATTTCGCAAAAAATCATTTTCACAACTGAATAGCACTCTTTTCCCCATTTGGGCGGTTCTACGCTGACGTCGTCAAATCTAGTTTGGACGGGAATGGATGGACCGCTGGAGAATGTGGATTTTATAATAGTTTCTCAGCTGCTTCTTAAATCTTCTTCAATGTAGCAAGTTATCCGTTTCCACGCTAAAAACTTGATCGTAGTTTTTAGTGTAAAAATCAACTTTCTAACTTCTCTTAATAATGTACTCGACCCAAGTTCACATGTTGTTTCCAGTATTTTCTGCATCTGATTCGTTTCCTCGCATACATATCCCATTAAGGCTATCAAATTTTGCATGGATTCGGTTAGTGATCAAATTTTTCGCTTTTCTTCATGAATGTCGGTGATCGAGAACGTGGCACGGTGATTTGGGACGGCCTCGAGCGAGCATCTTGCTCGTACCGACATCACAACCATTATCTGTTTGATCGACTTTTTAGTAACTAGACACTATTTCCAAAACCCCTACGACAGCCCATAGTTCAATGACAAAACGCAAATCGTTGGATAGTCATTCGTCTACTTTTATTAAAGTGGATTTTTTTGCATCTCGTTAATTTTACTTAGCGTGCGTGCTGGATGTGTGGATGGCCTTCCATAGCATTTTGTGAGAGCTCTATTAACTCCCTACTCAACTCGTTGTCATGAAAAAATGTAGCCAAGTTCAGTCGAAGCTTCTTTTCCACATTGACAACCAATCCTATCTTTTCTCATAAACTGATCGAACATGTCTTTCCACGAAATTTCTAGGTATCGTCTTGAAACACTTCCGAGTTTTCACAATAGCCTATAAAAGGCCCATATCTGATGGAAGGCCTAGCGAGTAGGATTATTCAATGATGGAATGGGATTCTGCGACAACTCAATTAGCGGAACAACAGAGCAGTGACACCTTACATTCACACTCTTCGCATACTCAGTTGCGCAGGTTTTCCCAAAAACTCACTCAACTCTACAAAACTACCCCAACGCGTTGCTCGGCTCTATACCTCGTTTTATGAACCTTGCTCGGTATTGAATAGTTGATGGACAGGTATATTTAGCGTATATAATATAATTTTTCTCTACACCTGAAGCGCTATAATGAGTTAACTGATTACTGAAGCAGCAATAGGTTTGGATGAGATTTCTACTTACTTCTAAGAAAAAAAACCCAGCGGATTCTCGTTAACTTGAAACATTTTTTGAGTCAGCAAAGACATCTCCATTAATCGTTAAACCAAGTCGTATAACCATTGGACTGAGACCATCGGTACTACTTGTGAATGTTAGATGGCTGGAACAATGAGCATAGATATTCATTATACAAGTGAAGGTTTTTAGCTTGGTACGACCATTTGTAGCTGTCTAATCCAAAGAAGGAACGTACTTCCTTAAAAAATTCCAATTCTAAAAAATGAAAGACTATTTGAAGAAGTTTTAATGCGCTTTTTCGACAGTAGGCTCAAAGGTTTTCTTGTGAGAGCATGATATCATTGAAGGAGTTTTATTTTGGAGGAGTTTTCTTGTAAGAACACCATCGCATTAGAGACGAACTGCTCGAAGAAATCGAAAAAATAAAATCCGAAAAAGTTGTCATGAGAAATGCACTGACAAATCATGGCGTGCAGAGGAGAGTAATGAGAAGTCCAGTGATCGACAACATTGCAGTTCGTTTCTTTTTCTCATTTTTCCTGCTTTTCTCTTTCTTGTTGATGAAGTATTTCCGCTGCAACCACTTATTTATCCACATTTGGCATGTCCTCAAAAAAAGCTCATCACAGGACAATCATTTTTGCCCTAAGAAAAACCTGCTATAGATCTTTTTCTTCATACCATATCTCAACTTCAATCGATGTTACGTACTATCAAAGGATTGGGATCGCAATTTTCTACAAAAACAAGCCTCGGACTTAGCTTTTTACTTGGAACATCTGATCATATTCATTTTCCCAATCACTAGAACTGTAACTCTTCGTGGAAAAGAGCAATTTCCACTTTCTCTCAATCACTCACTATTTCTATGGCAGAGTGGTACGAATGTGGAATACATCGACAGGAGTGCTGGAGATACAGACAAAACTCAAAATTTCAGCTGGGATCGAACCCGCGATTACCTCTTTCTGGGGCATATTTACAATCCATAACACCAGCCGAAACCGTTGCTTTTATTTCTCTCAGCTATACTATAACTTATCGTTGAGAAAACGTTGGAAATATTTGATTCAACTTTGATATGACTGTTATTGATGGGCGCTTTTGTCTATAAATCTCACCAATCTCCCTAGAACTCTCCATTACTTCATGCTTCTTTTTGAGTTTCGCAGATTCGCATTAATGCGTATTCATTCCAATACATGCATACTTTGAACGAGCAGCTGATCTCGTTTGGACTTTCTTTTATGAAATGAAAGCCATCGTAAGCTACAGATCTGTGTGAACAAGCAAAGTGAATAAACTTCTTCTTCTGTAGCCATGATAGGCAGATATTTTTAGTTTATTAAAATTCGTTTCTTTCCGTTTTACTTTTGTGAAGACTCAATTTCGAGAAGCAAAGTAATTAAACAATCGAACCTTCGCCTGAGAGAACGCGATGTGCTGGAATGCGCCGTTGATGTACGCAGTTGTTAGATTCGCTTTATGAACTTTACATTATACCTATTGTAACAATTGACTCTTACAAAATGAAAACAACATTATAATATAATAAAACAATATTGTCTTCCAACTGACTATTTCTTGAACAATAGTTATAGTAAACTTGGCGAAAAATGCTCTTCAGGGCAAGAAGGCATAATACCTTCTACAACTCCTCTAAGGTTTTCACTAATTTGCTAAGAAGCGAAATTGTTTACATGTCTGAAAAAGTGAAGCACCTTATTAGAGTGATTTGACTCAAAAGTACGACTAAATCATACAGTGTAGGTGTTGTCGTAGTGCAGCGAACCGGAAGTGTCCTGATAAGCAACGGAACACTGGAGAAAACCACCTCTGTCTTTTTTACTGTCATATGAGACTCCACAGGGTGATTTCTTAACATATGCCTCTTGTTGGAAGTAAAACTTTGATTGCAAAGCAATATCTACGTGCTCCCGCTTCAGCTTATATTTTTGTGGAGATCCGCAAAAGTGGGCCTGATCGGGTTTCCTGAAGGTATCGTTCCATATTTCAGTTTCTAAAAACGAGAGATAGTGAAAGATGGATTTTCGAGATGAAGAAGAGGCCAATCGATTGATGCACCTAAGGTGCATTGACGAACGCAAGGGTGTAGTGCACATGTAGGTGAGAATGAGTTATTTTTTTTTAACAAACTCGTTATCACATTTGCTGTGCGGATCTTAGTACTCTGTTTAATTTCCGTTCATCCACGTTCCATAGAGTTCTGCAAACTTTCTTGCGTATAGCTTTGGCTGCTTCTTGAGGGTTTTTCATCTTCTTCACAATGTTGCTGAAGGTTAATAAAGCTCAGTCTTTGGAAGTTCTAAGGTAGTCGTGCGGAAGCGTTCTCACATGGAATTTTCAAACTAGGAAATGGAACTTTTTCATTACCACTACTTTGATCGCATCCACGTGGGACACTCATAGTAAGATGATCAAACTTTCATACCGTTCATTTCGAGTTCTTCTTGAGACCACGCTCGAATTTCAATATGCCTGATAGTTAATTTTGTACCATCCATGTGATATGTTATGGGCACTTATACAGTGCATTACACGTGTTTCGGCCTTGAAGCCTCGTCCTTTTCGTTCAGTCAGTTCCTCGGGAGTCTACTCCTTACATAGAGAAGTCCGTGACACGTGTACACGCGCCGATAAGTGATGTAAGGGATAGAGCTCCGAGGAACTGACTGAACAAAAAGCGCCGTGCAATTGACGAGGCTGCAAGGCCGAAGCACGTGTACTGCACTGTATAAGTGCCTATAACAGACCACATGCATGACTCAAAAATAACTACCAGGCATATTAAAATTTTATGTTATCAAGGCATTTGTCGCTTATTGCGGAAATTTTGGTTATGAATAATAGATTGCTTTGAAACAGTGAAAATGCGCAAAGATCAGCATGTTACATACAACTGCGAATAGCCGACTTTATTGATAGTCTCGTGGAAAATTAAGATAAGTGAGCAAAAAGCTTGAAGAGGGGTTCATACGAACAAAGAGTTCAAGAACCGCGGCCACCACTAGAAGTGAAGAGCGGAAGACCGCAAAGAAAAACAATGCAGGGGTATTCAATTGAAGAACATTTCGTGAACACTCTATGAAATGAGAAAGTGTATATAGAAAGTTAACAAATCTTTTTCCAACCAAGGCAAGAACATGAGGTTGCATTTCAACAGATGTTCGCATCGTACGACCAGAAAAAAAAAACTATAACTTAGAGCATAACGGATAAAACTCTCGGAGTTGATCAATCCCTGAGGAATACTCCATGCATTCGTCTTCAATTTCTTACTTCGTTTGAGGTGATTGAATGCATATCTGGCCTTTACAATGACTCGGAGTGGCCTCCCGCTGAGTCGAGTCACTGCTGCTTATCCTTCCAGACAAGTCGGAGACCATTCTGATATCAATTTACCGACCCCTGAGGGAAGGATGTTTGATGAGCCGTGGGCGCGAGATCGCACCATTGACCTCGTGTGCGACGTAGAGCACCTCTAAGCACTGCGCCACATGCGCTATGAATATACTATAACTTACCAAAGAATAAATATTAGATATGCTGAAATTTGAGCGTAGTCTTAAGATAACACGCGAAACGAAAGGTATGATATATTATTAACACTTTGGTAACGACATGGGTCGATTTCGACCCCTGTTCCTGTCTCACGCCACGTCTGCGGCGGGGAGGCGCGGCGGCGCGACGAGCAGGATTACATCGTCGTTGTCAACGTGTTAGGTCGTCTTCTCGCACAAACAGCCCGGTTATTGTCCTCGCCAATCGCGAGTTTTACTCAACAAGAAGTTGCAAATTTCCAGTCACTGTGCTAAAGGGGAAATTTCAAGTGTAAAGATGAAGGAAAGAGTCAACTTTATCTGAGGCTTCATTAGCAAATGTAAAAAGTATTTATTCGAAGGCTTCTCACAGAACAATAGAATATTCTGCTTACTCGACTTTCATCAAAATGATCTCTCTCAAGACTTTTTCGTTCCATAGCCCATTCGTTCTCTTCGGTAAATCTGTTTTAGAAAATCTACAATAGTTTGTTTCACTTCAGAAATAAATATTGGTACACACACTTCTCATTCACGTTTGCGGTATATTTAAATAATTGACTATCACATCCAATTCTGTTGTACTTATCCGTGTGAACGAAACTCAATTGGAGCCTAACATTCTGAAAGAACCACTATGCTCTAGTCAGTCAATGCACACATAGCTTTTATTCAGTGGAAAAAGAGAGTCTCCATCTACTCATCGCCTCACATGGTAAGACTGAGTCAATCTAAAGCTCTTCATAGAGCACGGCGAATGTTTTCCTAGTGATAAGCATGAAAAGCGAAGGATTGTCATTTCCGTGCAATGTATGCTTGCTAACGACGCTGCACATGTCTCCAAAATAGTTTGATGAGGATAAAGAATTTCATTTTTTGAAAAATCATCATGTGGCCAGGCATCAAGTAAAATAAGTATTCTCACTGGAACGAGTTTGGAAATGAGCTTCTATTCCAATGGTTAGATAACAAATATATAGCTGCGTTAACAGCGGGCAAACGTATTCGTTCTGGTATCAAGACCTTCAAAAACTGTGAACATTATTAAGTTATTGCGTGATATCCAGACTAGGTGATGAATTAAAAGGATAAAGCTCCCAGTGTTGATCAATTCCTGAGGGATGCGCCATGCATTCGTCTTCAATTCTTAACTTTATGTGAGGTGATTGAATGCGTATTTGGCCTTCAGAATGACTCGCGGTGGCCTCCGGCTGCATCGAGTCAGTGCTGCTTATGCTCCCACACAAATCTGAGACTCGTCTGGTACCAATATACCGAGCCCAGAAAATGAATGGCTTGGTGAGCTACGAGCGTGAGCTTGAACCAGTGGCCTTGTGTGCGACGCAGTACACCTCTGACCGCTTCGCCATATGTGCATGGACTAAGTGACGTCTTATGATAAATAATCAGCAGCGTTTCTAACGTCATGACTGGCTACAAAATACCTGATGAGCTTGATATCAAAACACGCAGAATGAAGAGAGATAGACATGACGAAACGCTACTCAAATCTACAAGAGGGCCATTTCGGAAATTGAACATAAAATTTCCTCGGCGAGGAGTGGCGTGTAGCTGACTACGTAACCGCAAATCTAAAAGATTGGCCCATCGACTAAGTAGGTGTACTGCTTTCTTCTCTTTGATATATTGCTATGTAAACGGCACTATTACCACTTTTGATTGAATCATGGTATTCAAAGAAACAAGGAAAACGAGCAACATAATCCAAAGCTTTGCTGAAGGAGGGAAGTACCGCTGTTTTTTGCAATTCACAGCTTAAAGATCAACGCTTTTCGTCGCCAAGGCGGAGCAGGCATCAGCCACAGAAGAGTAGTGGGAAAGATTCTGCTCCGTTCTGTTCGACTACTAAATCAACTTAACTCCTTATCAAGTTAAATAAGATGTGTATGCAATCCAATGGTACACGTCGCTGCGTACTGCCTCCTGTCCAGACATTCAGCATGTAGGGGTCTATCATCAGCCCCATTAACACACCGATTCAGCTTTTTACACTTTACCGGTTGAAATGCAGGTGTTTTGAAAGGAACGAGCACCTGTGCAGCATCAACAGATATCAGCCGATTTACCCAATTTTCATCGTCTAAAAACTGTTCACTCGAGATTTCTTGGACAGGTTGATAGAACACTGTACGAAGGACAGCCATTCGAGATTAGCAAGGGACGTAGTACGGCGAACAACACCCACACGGTACGTAAGAAAACAACAGACCGCCTTATACCGCCTTCAAAGATATAGATAAAAGAGGCACTTGTATCAATCGATGCAAAAGTTGTTACGGAAATCGTGAGTTATCCGAGCATTTCATTTTATGATTCTATGTTCCATCATTAACTTCACATGACTTCAAGATCAGAACATTAGCTCTCCAGTTATACCAATTTCATCACCATCAACAGAAAGAAAAGTTGACATTGTGATATGATCTCGTCAAATTTGAGCAAACCGAAATGGTTAAACGTAAGAGTAAAAGCTTATGCCCACTGATGTAGAGTGATGTGCAAGACTTCTGCGTCAGCTGGGACTCGAACCAATATTACACCTTATCCAGGGACGCGTGCTCAAACCGTTGCACTACTGGCGCCTGCTTTGCACGCGCCTTCAGATAGAGTGAAGTGTGTGTCCAAGTACCAACTGACGCGAAAGTTTCCTATCATCTACACGCTCATGGACAAAAGAAAAACACCATTTTAACATCTCGCGTCGTGCTGTCGATGTCGGATGATCGTAAACTAGTGTCAGACACGACATGATGTTAAAATCAAGTTGGTCGAAGTGGTAACACCTTTCAAAGAGATTCGGTACTATTGTTGCTACTCTGTGTTCCACGTGGCGTGAATGACAAATGGAGATGAACATCAGCCGAAGAACTAAGCTCTCAAACAACAACGCAGATAGAATTATCTGATAATTTTTGCATTGGGTTCACTTGACAGGGAAACTAACTTGATCCCAACCAGCTACTCTAACAGCTGACGAAATCATTTTCTCACTTCTCTTCTAGCTGAACAGGTGATGCGGTTGATTGATGGGAAAATGCTGCACCAGGTACCAAAAAAGATGAGAGTGCGGATGAATGTTTATTCAGAAGAAAACTTTTTTCTCTATTTTGCATTACATATTTCGTTTTGAAATTGTCAATTACATAGTCAATAAATTTGCTGCACGCTGTTATTTTGGCTATCATTATTTCTTTTCGATTGGTTTTTTTTATTATTTATTCTTTATTTTATTTATTTAAACAATTTACCCATTCATTTATTAATTTTTATTCATTCATTTTTTACTTATTACTTATTTATTCACTTGTTATTTCATTATTAGTCATAAAAAAGGATGAAAGTATCTTGTTACGTTATTTACTAGATATTCAAATTAGATTATTCCATTCTTATCTCTTACTACTTTTATCATTTTCTTTTTAAATCAATTTTTTACGTTGTCTCATATTTCTTTGCTTGCCCGACCCGTCTAGCAGTTCACTGTCCGGATTCCAGCACTTATTCCATTCGTTTCGTTTCCTTGCATTTATCCTCCACAAGAGGTCTCTGAATATTCACCTGTTGCTTCGGCTGCTGCTTGAGGATTTTGACGTTTTTATCAATGTCGTGGAATGCGGGTCGAGACGACCTCCTTGCCACCTTAGAGGTAGCCAAACTAGAGCAACCTTAGGTGTTTAGTTGGGATCGCAGAATTTGTACTTAAAAAAGGAATCGGCCCAACCCCTCGCATATCACATTGATTCCTGATACACCGCATCATGAACCATCTCCCTTCTCTGTCTTCTCTTCCTTTTCTTCAGTAAATTTTCAACAATTTCTATTTTGGTGAGTTCTCCATTTTGATTTTTCTGACTTTAATGCCTAGTGTCTCTCAGGATAAAAAAGTCTTAATGTCAGAATCAATTTGGTATAAAAGTGTACCCTCTCACATAAAAGAGTAGTTGCATGTAATGGCATATAAAGCCAATCGTGTTTGGGAATATTTCCTTAAAAAAGCAGGCACCGTGGCCGCGTGGTTGTGATGCTCGTTGAGGCGCGCGTGAAGCCGCGCTCCACTACTAAACCCTCTCCAGCAGTCAAGAGCAACGCCTTATGGAGCACCACGGCCAGGCCATCCTTGAGATAGCAGGGAGACATGCTCAACCAGCATTCTATGTCATTCAAAAAGGAGACAAAAAGCGAATTGACGCGGAGAAATTTTGAGTCGCATAGTGAAAAAACATTGTGAAGACGGATCAATAAAGTGTCTAAGTAAAGTCACAAATAAAGCTAGATATGGATAGAGTAACGTCGAGAATTATCGGTCCCTCAAATCGTTATCGTAGGAGTCCTGGTCAGGATTGAGTCCACTTATACATGTGTTTAGACGATATTTTGCATTACTACATACGACATGACCACGTGCTCGCTTGACTTCACTGGGGTATCCAGTTGATTTTACAGCAGCTGTTCACGATACGACGGAATTCAATCAGGGTCCTCATCGAAATGATGAAAGTCTTTTGCAACATTTTTTTCTTACCAATATAAATGACTGCGATAATCTCTCATTTTTATGTTATTATATTTATCAAGATCAGTTTCCAAGAATCATAGCTCATTACTACTTCATCTCATTGAAATATTTCTCACCACTTGGAAGTATAGTTATAGAATTGATTTTTCGAAATACTCTACTGGCATCACTCTTTTGTTTCTGATATTTGACTGTAGACTCACTTAAAATTCCGTTTAGTCTTTGTTCTTCTATTTAGCCTACGTGTTTTTCTTTCCTGTGGCTGCTTTTGTGATTGTCTATGTCGCTCCGACGACCGGTACGGTAGCCATTTGGCACTCTCAAAAATCTGTTCCGTTTTTCGAGTCTCTAAACCTGGAAACACGTAGATTTCAGATGAATCCTATCCTCGCACCGCCATGAGTGAAGATTCGAAAAAACTCGGAAACCAACGTTGTTTTCAATATTTCTCCCGGTAAGCATGTATTTTCACAGTTTTCCTTCGAGTAAAAGTATACAGGAGGCAGCAAAAAATTCAGATAAATATTTTTGAAGTATGTACGATAGCGATCTCAAAGAATTAGATCCATTGTAAACAAGAGGCTTTGATGAAGTGGGGAACATTTGAGGCTAACTCGCTAGCACCGTATACAGGATGATGTCTTTTACAGTGTCGATGCATAGATGAGTGCTTTTTACTCGTAGGCGCTATAAGTGAATGAACGTGATAACTAACCTTTGAATTCACGCTCATCATAACGTATGTTTTGTGTTGATACTATCATAAATAGAGAAATGCAATCTGAGGAAGAGATTGCAGAAATCCCATTTGAATACTTTTAGGTTTGGAGAGGAATGATTCCGACGAAATCAACCTCGGCTCGAATGCTGATCGTGAGTTTTCTCATTAAGCTTATCGTTTCGTAATATATCATTTTACCCATATCAATGCAAAAAAAAACTTGCTTCAAGCTAAAATCGATTAATTATCGCTTTACCTTATTCCGAGAAATCGTTTTCTCGAAGAACCTAATATTTAATTGAAACTGTACCTACCTTATTTTATTGAGTGCGGTGTTTGAAAATTTCTCTTGTTCTTTTGTTTTATGGAGAAAACGATGTTCATATTTTTCTATGAAGTACGCTCCACTTTGTGAAGAATTTTTTTTTAGAATATTTAAGTCGCCACGCTCACAAGAGGGTGATGACTGAGCAGTGTTCATTTTATTCTTCAAATTCTCTAAAAAATACTCTGTTGATTTTGTCAAACAGTTCAATGAGAACTCTCTAGGCAAATCCTGAGGATGACATGAAATTTTTATCAGTGAGTCTAAAACAATTGGCTGTACCAAAAGATTCACCTCACATTCAGTAAACGTGCTTGCTTACGTGCTTGTCCATTAATAAATGCATTGGAAAGATTTTTTTTTGTACTTTTCAAAAATCGTCAAATATGCCTAGTGAATAGTTGTCAATCTTTTCGTATAACCATTCTACTTATTTGATATTTGCAGCAAATGAAGGTGTCATTCTCAGAGAACTATGATTATGAGAACTCTATGAAAGAAGATACGAAACTGTACTCTAGGAAAATCCTCAATTTTTTGAACATATTACGACTAATATCCTGTTTTATTAAGAAAAAAATCATGAACACTAAAATGAATGAGGCATGTGCTTTGAATTAGGGATGATTTCTTCGAGCTGAGTGAGTAATGAAATTTCAAAGAGGTTACTTTTCAATTATTTGGGACAAGCATGTTGAAAGCAAAGAAGTTGGCCACGGTTCATAGTCATTTTAAAGGACAAAGTTCAAGAAGCAACTATGGCAGTATAAGTGCAGTCAATTCTGCCGATAACTGAAAGGCATGCTTTTAATATCTTTAAAAAATGAGACGCTTTAGATTGCGTCAAATCTGATGTAACACTTGCAAATCTTTTATTAAGCTGAATCTCTCCTTCAATTTGTATGCATGACGTTTGACCCGGTCAAAAGTTCCGCATTACAGCAGAACAGTGGGATGAGATTCATATTTCTCCATCTCAAATGTCACTTCACTTAGGTGACAATCACTTCCGTGAGAAGCAATTTCTGCTCTCCTGTGAACGCGGCGATATCGGCAGCGTTAAAAAGTTACTCGCTATCAAGGACTTTGTGAATATCAACTGCGTCGATCCGCTAGGGAGGTCAGTGTGTCCTTTCTTTTGTGATTAGGTTCAATTACTTTTTATCTCAAAGCGAAACTGAATGTGTAAGTCAAACAAAAGACAGATCGATATCAAACTGTTCAAAAGAAAAACTGAAAAAATCGGAGTAGTGCGCAATGAGCCGGGTAACGTCGTATTCGTCGACATGAGAGTTAATGTAACCTCTTTGAGCATAATCCTGCAAAACGGTTAGCTTGCGTTGAATGAAACTTCCTACTCAGAAATCAAGAGCTGGATCGAAAGTAAGACTTCTCTAAAGTATGGAAGTGGTTGCTGGCAGCTTAAGAGACGTAGCATAGATAATTTTCGTATTCCAAATCACAGACTATAATACTGCTGAAACAGGTTTCACCTAGATACTTTCACTAGCGAATATGTTCTAGCTATTCAGAAATGCTCTACTGATCGCCATCGAAAATGAAAACATCGAGATGATCGAACTTCTTCTCGACAATAACATTGAAGTAAGGATTTTCTTTCAAAAACAACAATGCAACAACAACAATGCGCATGCCCTTGTTATAACTGCTTTATGAGAGCAGAATGTCCACAGACAGTACTGTCATCTTGCCGCGGCTTACAATTACTTGATTGGACCCTTGCATGGGAATGTTGAACTCGTTAGAAAACTAATCAAATTTGCAAAAAAAAAAATAATCGAAAACTGCACACTACTTGATTTGTTTTGACGAACAAAGCGAGCCCTAGATCATTAACTATTTCTCATAGTTATTATTTGAACCAACATGTGATGTGGTTATCTTATGTGATGTTAAGGGCTCTTGTACAGCCCGATACACGTGTTTCGGCCTTGTAGCCTCGTGAGTCGGGCAGGCCCTTCGTCTTTGGCCAATCCTCTCAGGCGCCCCTACATACCTCTATAAAGAGTAGGCGACGACAAACGATTTACACAATTGCCGTCAAGTAAAAAATTGTTAGATCGACAGTGTTCGACACCCGATTGCTCTTGGCTGGTATTTTTGAAATATTATACCGTTTCGAGTGTTCTCTTGAGATCACGCTCAAAATTTAGATTTATCTCATAATTAATATTTAATCCAACATGTCATGTGCTCTTTTATGGGTTCTTGCATATCTATTGTCTATCTGTCTTTTCTAGTGGAGCACTATACTGGTCTGGTTCTTGTGGTGACGTTGGAAAAGTTCGTTCTGTGGTCTGTAAGTCCTTTCCAACTATAAATGCACCAGGCTAACAAGAGCCTCAGTTATCTCCACTCGCTGTATGGGTCGTTTCAGAGAACATTTGCGTCTATGGGTCTGAGCCGTGATTCTTTTCGTCGATCTGTGATCTTCTCTTCTCATTACGTGACCGGTTCATCCTGTTTTCGTTACTCTGACAGCATATTTCAAGCTTTTACGAGGCCTGTTATGACATTTTTAGTGCTACACATGCGTATCGGCCTTCTGGTCTCATCGGTAGCACGGCCCCCTTTCGGTCCGAACAATCCGGTGTAAGGGAATGTACCCTCAAGGGAATCGACGTCGAATTGATTAGGCCGCGCGTAAAGTAACAAATCACTATATGTCAAATGATGAAATCACCTGACATTGCAGTGATCAACATTAGATTGATTATGGCTGGTGAGTTGAATGGTACTTTTATATTCGACTATTTTTAAGATCTCGCTTAAACTTCAATTCACCCTGACTGCATATTTCAAGCCTCTCATGAGATCTGTTATGGCACCTCTAATGCGTACGTTTTGGCATATTCCAGTATTCCTCATCAGTACCTTTCGATTCAGCCAATCTCTTGTGGAGAACTATGCCCCCATATATAAGGTAATCGATGCCAAATAAGTTCCAAGGTGAAAAGATCAATCTACATTGCAGTGATAACAAACCACTTCATGTTAAGTGATAAGATAACCTGACATCAGACTGATTAACAGTCGACTGTTTATGGCTATTATGTTGGGTTAAACCGCTATAGTCGACTGTTTTTTGAAATTTCACTGAAATTTCAATACAAACTAGTCATCTTGTATTTTGGAGGCGTTTTAGAACTCATCCAATTGTTTCGCTGCAATATAAACGCCCGGATAGGTCAAATTCTGTAGATTGCAGGTACACCTTCCAAGTAGACGTTGTATCACCTGTCACGCGCCATCCCGTTGATCTTTGAATGACTTGTGATGGAACCAATGACCTTTTCACTTTTCCATGTTCCGTAAGAAGTATATCGGCGATTCTCCTCGCTGTAGTAGTCCATTGAGCATTATGCTCTTTTTCTACGGTTTTCGTGAAGAATCTTTACCAACAAGTCGATGGTCTTTCTGTTGTGCACTTGACATCCCAAAAAATTTAGTTGGAAACTGTTCTTGTCCATCGATTGTCACTAAAACGCAATACGTGTACGCCTCTCCTAACCTGCGATAGTCTGGCCATAAAGAACGGCTTCTATGATTTTTGGGTGCTGACGCAGGTCGGAAGTGCCTAAAACGGGATACTAGTAGTATCGACCTTTTGATTGCACGTCCAATTATGTCGAGTGATTTTTCATCGCGCTTTCTTAGCGACCAGCTTCTCATATGTGTGAAACTCTGCATATCAAGGTTTTTACTCAGAGAACATTACTTAAGTTTTCTGTTGGTGATGAGAAGAGTTCTCTACACCTTGAGAATTCAGTCAGATTTTTAGCTACAAAACAGAGCTCTGAGAAAATCGTTCAATTGGAGAGTTGGTCGTGAAGTTTTCCTTCCCCTACGTGATAGTTTCTTTTCCGGTAAGCACCAATGCAGTCTAAAGTGCCCTCCTGAGTAATTCATTTCTAAGTTATCTATTATGCATATTATTTCTAGTTTAAGCATGTGGGAAAGCCTTAATAATCGAAGAACCATGTAATTTGCTTTGGACGTCTGAAAACTAGGAATATTCCATGAACTGCGTTTTCGCCTTCTTTATGTTTAATCCAGCTCTTTCTCTCTTTTCGCTGAGATCATTGGTCAACATCTACACTGTACAGATACTTTTAAGAAAGTGATCATGCCCTCAACAAACGAAGATTTTACAGATTTTTCAACAATTTCTGTCGAAAAGTCGTCCTAAGACAGCAGTCTAAGAGAACTGCAACCATTTTTGCTCGTCTGATTTTTCAAATTTTAAACTCATGTGTCCATTGCCGTTACCTTCCTCGATTGGAAATTGAAGTTTCAAACAACTAATTTTGAAACAACCTATTTATTTTTTATTAAGTTATTTTAAAACCCATCTATTCGCTTCTCCGACATGCGCTACGCAGATTAGAAGCAACACTAAATGAAACAGATCAAGAATGACCTGGAATAGAGCAATGCATTCTGTTTTCGCCCTTTATCGTCAACCCTTTGACATTGACGCCGTTTCTGCTGCTTTTAGAGTCTTAGTACTCACTCGATAGCTCAAATCTAAAAATTTTTATTCGTACATTTCTTTTCTGAAAATATCTTTTTCACTGCGCTATGCAGCAAAACTAAAGTTAAGTTTTACACTCGGCGTGTTTTTTCGCTGGACAACTCTTTTCTCTCAATCTTTTTTATTTTTCCATAGCTTAGATCTCTATAATTTCAACAATGTGTTTGGTCTCTGAAATGGCCTTTTTAGAGCGCTGTTGAGGCCAGAAGAAGATCACCTTTTACCTACACCGAGCATTATCGTGCGTCCCTCAAACTGTGCGCGCAGCGATCTCCATGCCTCCTCGAAATGGCTCGAATTTCATTACATTTGAATGTTTGTTACTTGTTTCGCAAAAAATCTAGCTTGCCCGTATTACGATTGTAGAAGAGACTTTGTTCTATCGTTCTGTAGGCTGAAGACTTCCCGTTTTCATTTGAAATTTCCAAATTAACCCACAATTGAGCCTAAGCTTATGCACGGAACGCAACGTTCAGAGGAGGTCATAGAACAGAATAGTCATATGTTTCATCACAAGTTTATTTCAAAGCTAGAAAAATCCCAAATTCGATAACGGAAGCCACATGCAACATGTGAATTGCGGTGTGCAGTCAATTAATCGCGCTATCGATATTACAGTTACACACACCATAGCCGAAAAGAAATGCACGCTGAGCGCGAAATCCAATATTTCTTTGACTTCTACGATGCAAAAATAAGTGTTTCTTGGTGACCAAGTAGAGTGATGAAAATTTCGAGATATTGACTATTAAATGATGCCAAAATTGTAGAAAAAAGCTCTGTTCAGAAAAAAAACATATAAACTCAATATTTTTTTTCTGTTGGTGCAATTGGAGAACCTTATCAGTAAATAGCATACTATCAAGAGTTTTCAGATTTGAGCTATCGATTCTATTAAGGCTTTAGAAAGCAGCAAAAATGACATGAATGTTAAAAGGGTTGAAGATGGCTAGAGATAACAGAAATGATCCGATAAAAACTGCGAGTAGATGCAGAGCAGAACGTATCTTGTCGTCGTTACTACTGAGTGTACGCTGTTTTAATCCCTATCCAAGGCGCCAAATACAAACTTTGATCTCTCACATCGGCTGTCTGATCAAACGAAGGACAATGTTGACTAGGCTATTTTTGGTTTCTTAACGCCTCGGCGTTAGTCTAGTTGAAGCTCGCTCAAGTCGTTACTACAGTTAGTCCAAACCTTTGAAATCAGCAAAAGATTTGCGACTATTCTGATACGAGGATGGTGGTGATTGCTGTCTTCTGTCTACTCGAAACTGAGTTTTCAATCTATGGTTTTCATGGTATGGTTTTTTTACATCAATCTAGGAACATCAAATATTTCTAAGCGTCAGCCAAGAGCACGCGCTTTAAATGAATAATAAATAACTGTATAGATGTATATATATATATATATATATATATATATGTATGGATGTATATATACGTATATATGTGTGTACCATTGTACATATATATGCTTCGATCTAGTAGACTTTCGTGTGAAACTGCTGCTTTTCAGACCGGTGACGCGATCTTGTATGCCATCGGCGAGGAGAACGTTGAAGCGGTAGAGATCATTGTCGAACACTTGGAGAAGATCGACAAATTCAGCCCTGAGGTACTTCTTGTCTCTCATTAATAGGGATGAGATTTGAGAACATGAAGGATCCATAAAAAAAAACCTCCGTTGGAGCACGATTTAATGCATGTGCTCATAGAACACCTCTACTTTTGCAGAACCAAGGTGTAGAAATCAACGAACACTCGGCTTTCACACCAGACATGACACCGATCATACTTGCAGCACACAAGGTAGTTTTGTGTCGTATTTTTGAGAAATTCGATCTGTGAACGATGGTCCTCTTTTTAAGGACAATTATGAGTGCATAAAGCTTTTTTTGGATAAGAAAGGCACGGTGCCGCATCCACACGATATTTACTGCTCCTGCCACGAATGTGAAACGGTAGGTGTCATAACCATTCCTTCTCAAGTCAATCAAACTGGGCAGCACGTGTTATCAATTGTTTGAGTGCACACTCTGTGACGATGTATTTACAGAAGTGTACCACCCTCAAGAAATGAGTGAAAACCATGAATATTATTTATTTGTAATTTTTTTCTTTTCATAGCAGAAAAAGCTGGGCTTATAGTGATGCATAAACAAAGAATAAATCGTCTGCTCGGATGAGCCAAGATCTGAAACTGTGGCCACTTCTTCAAAATTTGAAAACCATAAAATCGGCTTAGCCACGTGCTTGACCGTTTTGCGTTTGGTAAAAGTGCCTTCTTCCTTTTCTATGAGTGTTCACTAGGAATCAAAAAATGAGTGGAACCTAGGAAAGTATGATGTAAAACTTCAGAAACCTTTTTAGAATGCGATAGGTGCTGGCACAAAAACTATTTTATTTTGAATGAATGTCTACTTCTATGAGCTAAAGGGCGCTGACTAGCCTAGTAAATCACAAACCTGTAAACCTTAATTGATTCTTTTCGGTTATCCGAGGACAGACAAAGAAGCGACCCTTTTCGGTGGACAGAAATTTTTCATTGCACTTGTAATCATTCGAAAGCCTAAACTCTGTTGCACTAAATGACTTTTTCCAAAAAAGCTTTTCCATAACGCTGTAGCAGAAAAAACTTGGGTTTCAACACGGATATTTCTCATAAGACAGAACTCTTTCCTCGAATTATAAATAATTATTCAATGGCGTAAGTTTCGACGGTTCCAATGTTGTGCTTGTTTTCTAGAAAGACCGTTTGACTGAAGTGTAACAGGAGAAATAAGATCGAGATTTACATTCGCGGTGCATTTATTAGTCGGCTAATGTCTAGACTGGGTGTCTGCTGACCGTGGATTCGATACGGTGTATAAGATCGATCTCTTCGGCACGAGTCACATAAAGAGTGAAATTTTTGTTTTTTAATTTGGGATTTTTTCTCCTCTTTGAACAAAACTCCAGATAAAACGTAGACTCTAAGATATTACAAGATTTCCTCTACACGTTCATATGCTTCTTGTGCTTCCAGCGAAGTAATAGTAAAAGAGCGCAGTGTAAAATAATTTTATTTCGAATGCTACTAGATCGTTGAATGTTCTGTTCAAAAAAGGACTGCGTAACGCAATAGCCATAGATTTGGGCTTCCGAATAATTGCGAACACTCTTTTGAAAAGATCCTCTCCAGCAAAAGAGGTCGTTTGTTCAATTGTCTGCGGATTACCAAAAACCCGCTAAATCGTAATTTTATCCTTTATCGTTACTGCGTTGTATTCTGGTTATTTGTGATTGAAAATGCAGGGTAGGAATGAAATAGAGTACAATTTGTTACGTCTTTCTAACCATTGCGTCATCATCAACCAAATGAAATACATTTAACGGAATTACAATGTTATAGGGAGGATAACGTTACTGAGACGGAAATTATGGATGGAGTCGCACTTGCCGGCGATATATTTGTACAGTTGTTCTTCATGAATCTGATTTGTAGTTTCATTGTCGTGCTTCCGTTTTACGTGCAATTTGAAACATTTCTGCAGCCTCAGTGGCCCTGACACAGAAGGCATCAGATTAGCGGCAGATTCTTGGAAGTCTACAAGAAGACGACATGAGCTTATAATTTAGTCATATAATGACATATAATCTAGACATATCCTAATAATTCTACCGGGATTTAGCGCATATTGTGTGCCTTTGACGTGAAAATTCATTTCATGTGCATAGGGCGTGACTAGATGCAGCTTCTGAAGTAAATGCAGCTAGAACGCTAATTGCTGCTAAGGTATTATCGGGTTCAGTCACTGTGCCATATGTTATTTTTAACTTGTAGGCTCGCGAGAAGGATTCGTTACAACTGTCTTTATCGAGAATCAACGCCTACCGTGCGTTGACGTCTCCGTCGTTGATTTGCCTTTCTGCCAAGGATCCCATTCTCTATGCTTTCGAGTTGTCATGGGAACTCAAAAGACTGTCCTTCATTGAAAACGAGTTTCGAGCCGAATATCAGGTAAGTGATGGAATAAGTCTCAGTAAAGATATTGGAAATTTTTTATCGGTTTTTTCTCTAGGAATTATCGCAAAAATGTCAGAAGTTTTCGGTCAACATGTTGGATCAAATAAGAGGTTCAAAAGAATTGGAGATAGTTCTAAATCATACGACAACCGCCTGGGAAGAGGTTTAGTTTTTGTGACTTTCCCTATCTTCTCATAAATCACACTCAAATGAATGTTAGTTTAATGAGAAAGAGACTAATCAGGTTTTATCGCTATTAAATAAAAGCGGTTGACGCGGGTATTATCTCTCTGACCATATGCTTATCTCAAAATAGTATATTTGACTACGTAAGAAGGTTTGTGAAGGACCTACGATAGCGGCACTTGGTACTACCAGGATATATATACATTGAGTTTGTTAACTTTTATCATGAAAAATAGCAGGGATGGTTAGAAAGTCAGAATTAAAATGGTTACAACTTTCAGGTCACCACACGAGGAACATCAGCTCCTGAGCAGCTGGCTCGATTGAAACTCGCTATTAAGTTAAAGCAGAAAAGTGTTAGTTCTTCAAAGGATCTCAGTCATCGACATATATTTATCTATTTTTTAATCTTGAATGAAAAATTTGAAGTTAATGTTTTACTTACTTTTTTTGCTTCACTACAAAATCTCCATACCGCTTGAGCACTTCTGTCCTCACTATTTGTAATGTAATGAGAGGGATCACGCAGTGGAAGTAAGAGTTCATCACGAACATGGTGCTGCTTCGACACCTTCCGTCCCGGATTCTTCAATCCTCTCATTCATCTGGAATCGGGAAATCAGTGGCTAACTTTTCTGTGAAAATGCACTCTCTGCAGTCCGAGTTGGAGCTTTTCACACAGAAAAATCAGAACTGTATGTAACTCAATCCGCCAATATATGACGCATTGATGACTAGAGGAAAGTCTACAAACAACTGCCGAGCCCTATGCGGAGGAATTAGACAATCGTGGATGACGTAGGAAAAGGAACCATTGAATACCAGAGGTGATAGGATCCACACTTTTGATGTGAGCGATGGATTGTGTAAAATAAAAGATAGCTCCACTTTGCACTTTCTACATTCATGGCTATCAGAAAACTTTATCAATGAACAAGTTCATTATCCTTGTAACTCAATGAAGTAAGTGTCAGAAGTTTCACTATATTCTCACACATGGTTTGAATTTGGAAGTTCTGAAGATCATAATATCTTATAAGGCTCTGAGGAATGCGGAATTATTAGAATCCGTTCTTGAAAAACCTCCTTTTTTCTTCAGTCAACCGCAGCCTCCTACGGGAGCTCAGAGGTTAGTGATTCAGTGTATCAGGAAACAAGGCGAAGAGCAAAACGTGCTTGGCCCTTCATCAACTTTCTCGTGCATTTCTCATTGAATTCCTTGAAAGAAACATTAGCTTTGCTGTTTCAAGATTGCAAAGAGAATCGCCTCGATAAACGCTCTGCCACATTAACGAAGAAAACGAAGTCCTCTTGCAGTAGCTGAAGCAACAATGAGTCATTTCAAATAGCCTCATGAAGGACAAACGCAAGAAAACGGATCCAATGAAAGAAATGCTAGGGCCCGAATACTCTATTATGATGGCTGATTATGTAAAATAAATAAACATAAATCCCTGGTTCAAATCGAGATTGTTCAGTGATGTCTATGTCGTTAAATTTGCCACATTTCAGTTCGTTGCGCATCCGAATTGCCAGCAGCTGCTTTCCGGAATATGGTACGAGGGCTTAGGCCCTGGGTTTCGCAATAGAAATATTATCTACAAGGCAAGTTGTTATATGAAATTCACTAACTATTTCAATCGCTAACGTCTCGGCAGTTTCACATTCTGTTGATTAACAAATTGGAAGCAAGAATTTACAGCAACTTACAGTTTGTTCCTCATGAATCTTCTATTCATTAACTGTTGACCAGCACTACAGCGTCCTACATGAAGTAGAATTGTTCCTGGCTCAATCAAAATATACCTGAGATATCGCGCGAGGCACGTAAAATCACGAGACGCCCCGCCTCTTCAAAGCTGATTTTTTTGATTTATAGAATTTATCTAAGTTCCCTTAAAATTTTCTAGCGTGCACATCTTAGATTCCTGCGCTATTGGCCGATTTCTAGTGCAAAAATTTATCATTTGTTTGTGCCCTATACGTGGTATGGTGGAGTAATTTGCTTGATCCATGGCAACGACTATTTTTGAAACCTCGCAATAAACTTTCAATCCAATTTTGAAGATTTATAAAGCCTTACCCGAGATTTGTATGCCATGGTCATACACCGGTGTTTCGGAGGTCTCGCCCTCCTCATCAGTGATCCGCGCCCCACATACGCCTCCATCCTTGCTATAATACAGGGCTTAAACATTCTTCAAAATTAGACTGAATGTTTATTGCGAGGTTTCAAAAACAGTCATGCCATGGATCTAATTTGTTTGACTTTACGTTTCCTAACTAGGTGCTCTTTTATACGGACACAAAGTGTTTTGACCGTCTTGCTAATGTATTCGTCTCCGCATACTTCAAAAAAAAAAATTTGGTGTACCAAACCCAAACTTATGCAATCACTACCTTTAGCATTATGTGGACTACTGCAATTTACATTCGCAAACGCAGTCGTACAATCGCTTTCAAGCCAGCTCGCACCTTAGAGTGTTCTGGGTTATTCTGCCTTTACCGATCAGCAACACGAGATTTTTATGAATCCATTACTATGACTAGCATTTCAGCGATTTCGCCCCACGATGGTTTGAGTCGGGTACCCACAGCAGTTGTTCTTTTTGCCACTTTAGTCTTCGTAATGACCACATCGACGCGAACCGGATAAGGTGGATCACCGCATGAATAAACTGCGTCCTTGACGTTGCCATTTTATCTAGAACTCGGGACACGCCGAAGTGATCTGACATAATTCGTCAGTTTCTCAAGGAAAAGTTTTCCAGGACCTTCATTGAGTGACTCCGGACAGATACTCTCTGCTCCTCCGGTGGCACTCCATCGCACAGCAGTTGAATTAGTACTAGCTGACATTTAGGAAAGGAAATCTTCAATTCTGACATTTGGTGTACGTCAATGAGAATGATCAATATCTTGTCTTTATTAGTTCTGTGAATTTCATTTAATGCTAGCTCATTGATGAAAGAACAATATTGGTCATCCACACAGAGGTTCAAAGGAAGTCAGAACTGATGGCTTGTTCGATTGTGTTTCACTCAGTGCTAGGAGTTTATCTGAACAGGCTCTTTTGAAGTAACGTTTTATGGATAGACCTGTTATGTCAAAAATGAAGACCAAAATGAGCGAGACCTTATGTTTCTACAGTTACCGTTTGGAAACGTCATCTTTTCTCTAAACCTAACTCGAGGATCTCGCACCGCTTTGTGGCCAGACAGGGTTAATCTCCGCTTCAAGTTCTGAGAAACCCCGTTCTGCCTCCTTGTTGTGCACACATTGGCGGCTGTTCGAAGCATCTTTCCAATGACCGTCTATCGAACATCGACAATGATTGCATAACTCGGTAATTTTCTTAGTCACTAGGTAAGAAGTTGTTAGTATGATGATTTATCCAATAAGCACGTGATTGACTGAGCATATTGCATACTAATTTAACTCTTTCAGGCTCTGAAGAAGGCGAGAACGCCGAAATGTAAGCCATCACAACTATTTATATTGGACTGTTTATGCGCACTAGAAAATCTTCGTCTTATTAGCCTTCTATTTGCTGAATAAGAAAATTACGGACCTGTTTATGTTTCCAGTGAGCGAGCGCTTTGTGCGCGAAGAGTGACAGTAAATGTGAAGAACCAGAATACATGTATTACATGGCTTTTGATTCCTCTTGGATCTAAGCCACGTTATTTTGATTGTGGCATCGTCCACACAGCTAATGATTGGTCTAGCCGTGAATTTGAGGGGTCTGTAGACGTAAAGTCATCCACGCGGGTTTGTGTTTTGTAGAGCACCTCCAGCTATTATGTTTCAAGCATCTTTCAAAACACAGCAAAAATCTGTGTGGAGCAAAACATATATTTCTTCCATTAAATCGTCTTTTTTCAGTGCCTCATAATTGCAGCCGTTGGACTTTCGTTTCCATTACTTTCCATATCGTATTTGATTGCGCCCACATCTGCTATTGCTCAATTCACTCGTAGGCCTTTCGTGAAGTTTGTTTCGCACTCAGCCAGTTACATTGTGTTCCTCCGTAAGTTCTATTTCTATTTTCGAAACGGGCATCACGACTGAGAGCGTTTTCCATTCTTCATAAAATAAAACGTCTCGCTAACATTCCTGATTTTAACGGTTGCTATACTTTCAAATTTTTGAATAGGCGGAGCGCCTCTGGATATCAACAGCAATAGGACTATTCATATAGAAAAAAGCTCACACTTTATTGGAAGTACACTGGGAGCTTTTCGGTGTGAAATGGGCATCAGAATGACAGTCCACCTGAAATTGAATTTTCCGTAAACGATACTTCTATACACTCTGCTAAAGACTAGTTTCAGTAGCGACCGCTTGAAAAAAATTGTTTTGGAGCTTTTCATTTGATTCTCGCTGCCTATTCGAGAAAACACGTTTTCTCAGATTAATATATTGAATACACCAGAAGAAAAAGTATTACATCATCCAAGGAGTGTGTGCAAAAATTTTTGAGTAAACAGCGTTGGAAAATGTTATTTAGTGCTTCTACTAATGGCTAGTCAACGAATTGACAAAGTCGACAACATGTTTCGTGAAGAGAATTCGCCTGCCAGGAAAGAGGTCCGAGGTCCACCACCGACTCCCGTTGAAGTGGCGATAATCATTTGGGTGCTGGGTACGTTTGCACACCCATCTATTCCTTTTGGCAAACTTCTTCACAACTCGCTGTGAGAATAAGCCAATATTTTCGCATCATTTATTCAAAACGTTTTTCCACTTTTACATGTATCGTGTTGTTTGACTCTCCCTTGTGACTCATGCTAGCCTCAGTATAACAGTTCTCGTCGTCTACTACTAGCATCCATAATCAATGCAAGTACGTCAGCAGATTTTGCTAGCGATCAACTTAAGAGCACCTGCATAATTATGGAACCACTCAATTGCCTTTCCAGGAGACAAACTAGTTTGTTTCCAAATACTGACACGTTAGTGACAGTCTGGTCATTTGTGATCACAATGTGATAATGCAATCACTTGAAGTTCTATCATGTCCGCATGATCAATTTCAAATAAGATTTCTATAATGACGTGGCTTTTTACTAAAATAACCAACATTCGAGTAAATCTGGACTTGTTCACCAGTGATATGGTTCAGATATTTTTAAGACCTTGGGATGCAAAAGCGAACTTGGCCTAAGTTTTGCGTCAGTTCAAAAAAAAATTGTTAACATACAGCGCTCATCGCTTATTTTTCTAATATATATTGATTTTTGCTTTTATGTTCGACTTTTCTAAAAGCCTTGCTTAAAAGCTGATACATTCTGACAACATATTTCATGTCAGTCATGAGGTGTGCGATGACACTCAGACGTAGACGTACGTTCAGCACCCAAAATTCCATAACAGACTTCATGAAAGGCTTAAAATATGCTGTGAGATTATTCTGCACTGAGATTAGTCTGAAAGTGGTGAGGATTTCATGAATTTGTAGACAATAGTTTACTTTATCTCTCTTTGAAATTTTCAAGTTTCATGAGATGCCTCTATTTCTGGATTTCTCAAGGATTAGGTTTTTCAAAAATTTAGAAAGGACTTTGAAAGTTTCCAAGATTCAAAAATGACCAAGAAGCTACAAATATGAACAGTACATTGGAGACCCCGTACTGTTCTGCTTGAGTAAATCCCACTTCCTCGATTGACTTTGTGCTCCTAATACTAGTGGAGAAAACAGGAATATGGGAGAAATAAATTGTTGCAGTTCCGAAAAATGGAAGCTTCTCATTACTAGGATAAGATAACGCTTTCCTTGTAGAAAAAAGTTAGATTTCAGCAGTTCTTATTTCAACTATCAGTTTGTTATAGATCAAAGCATCGTAGCCCAAATTGGGAAAAGGGCTACATTACTATTATGTGGCAAAACTGAATAAGAAATTCGTGCACATCGAGTATCATTAAAACAATGACTTACTTACGACATTTCTCAGCTACCTACAGAAGCGAAAAATAAATTAGGAACAAAATTGTAAGAGCGGTTTGTATTGGTTTTTGCAAGCTTGAGAATTTCCAGGATCTCTTCAACCTTTCTAAAATATTCTACCAAAGTTTCAGTGCTATTTAAGTCAAATTTCAGCACCTTTTCTTCTTTGCTTTCGCAAAACAAATCTCTTTATGTCTTTTTTTTGCTGCTTACAGGTTTGATTTGGGTGGAAATCAAGCAGTTGTGGAATAGTGGACTATATGATTATTGTAATAACTTATGGAATATTCTTGACTTCATCCACTAATTCACTCTACCTCTCAACTGTCGCTCTACGTGCAGTTGCCTACTATCAGGTACGCATTCTTTACTTTTCATTTGGATTTCTCAGAATATATAGGGAAAAAACGAAGACAGTATATAGAGTTTTAGCTATTGATTGTCTCAAAATCGCCCATAAAATGCGGTAAGATGCTCATCTTATAGGCTGATCACGTTTTGGGAGGTTAAAAATTATTTTTTCCACTTTTATAGTTGATTTTATTGTAATCAAAGCCTAGAAAAGTTAAGGTTAATCAAGAGATGAACAATCCACGAATGCAGCACATTGGACGTTTCCTTCAACGGTGATTCACTTTTACGAAATTTTTTTGTTTTGATTTTTTACTTCAAGCTTGAATTTACTCTTTAAATCGTTGAATAGCTAATGAACGCGTATCATTTGAATAGTGGAGTTGACATGTTATTCTAAAAAGACCTCTTGTCTTCTTTCGAGGCCCCATTTTAACCGCAACTGATTTTGTCGCAACGCTCATGTACCAAAATTCTCATTCAGTGTTCTGCAGGTGAAAAGTCGAAGACGTCACATCGACGGTTCTTGCACGTTGAGTGTGTTCTGCAAGCACCTTTAACCTCTACTTAGTACACGCCCTTCAGTGTCGGGTTTAAACCCATAATTGGACAATACTTCCTTTGGTGCTTGAGTTAACAGGATTTTGTTATAAAATTGAGCCTTGCGAACAGGTAGGAATAGGAATGGGTAGGACTAGTGAAGTGAAGAGTAAAATAGTCCATCAATTATCATGCAACCCACATGGGAGCATCTTCGCTCGGGCATCTTTAGGGTTTTGAAAGATTCTATTCAACAATCTACTCTTGAGAAAGACGAAAGTTTCAGTAGCAGTCTGGGCAAGACGCATAATGTTGAACATGTGGGTGATCTATGCAAGAAATCGAATTCAGTGCAAAGAATGTTGAAGTCCGCACAATAAAGGTGTTGATGGGTCATGTAATAAGAGTAATTAGACCTTCCACTGTGGGAATCTCCAATATCCTTGCCATCTGATAAATATCATAAGCATTGAATATGTTAGATTGCCTTTTGCTGAATGTCTATCGATTCCAACTGCTGTTGCTCTGTAATAAACAACCCGTTCTCATCGACATATCTTGGAGTGTCAATTTCAAACTTGATTAGCAGCTAACGTCAGGATGTCAAAGTGAAGACTTCCTGCAGCAGTTCGTAGAAATAAGTGACATTATTCACAGTTGAAATTCACTAAAAATGATAAATTTAGCAAATCGACATAGGATCAGCTAAGCTGACTAAGATAATCAAAGAGCACTACATTTGTGGGTCAAAAACAGCTCGATTAATCTCAAACGGCTCATTATATGATGCTCGATAGTGCGACACAACATATCAGTGAAATCTATTAGAGAACTAATGGACATCTTTTATGAAGAGGATCACTTGCTACATGCTTTTATGATTCGCAAAAATCTGGCAGTTACTGGCCTCCGGTACGAGCATATGTGCTTTGATTATCCTCGACCTCCGTAAGCAATGAAACAATTATATGTTGTCGTGTTACATTATTCCGTAGTTATATGTTAGACGGCGACAAATGAAAAAGTGATCTCAATCGCTGTACAGGTATTCTTATAGGAGTGTTAATATTTATCCAAAAGCTTAAATCTCTGGCTAGAGCTGAGCATAGTCGCTTTTCAAAACACTCTTTTAATAACGCTGTAAAATGCGAAATAAAATTATGTTTCACACGAAAGCGTATTCTTTTTGTCTCACTTATATTTTTCTGAACAAAACAACTTCGCTAGAATGCTAATACTCATTCGATAGCGCAAGGTTTTATAAACTCAAAAATACATTTGCTTTTGAGAAACCTTTTTTGAATGTGCTGTAGGAAAAAGAAAAAAATTTGTGCTTTACAGCTCGCGAAGAGCTTTTTCTTTAGACTATTATAATCATTCTATGGTGTTATTACCAATTATTCTAATTTTATGCTTACTTTTTGGAAATACCATCTATCAGGGGAAATAAGCTCGAGTTTCAGAGTTTTAAAACGGGCTTGTTTACCGGCTAATTCATGGGCGGAGCGATCGATCGCGTTTGACATGTTCTTGATCAATTGATTTTCTCCGCTCTGGAAGAAGCTCTAGATAAAACGATTGGCTCAATATTACGAAAGTTTCTCTACACGTTCCTATAATTTTCTGCTTTCAGCAAGTTATACGCGTAATAAAGAGAAGGCAAACGGCGAGAAGTAAAACATAATTTTATTTTGAATCTTATAGCGCAATAATATGGTCCTTCGAAAAAGCAAACACTTGGGGCTGTACCCAAGAAGTAAGCTTTCGAACATTTACTAACACTCCTATAAGAAAATCCTGTCCAGCGAATGAGATCGGTTTTTCATTTGTCGCCGTCTAACGTAAAACCCATTTTTCTGGCCCCACAAGTGATCCGCGCTTCCACAACTGTGTTGAACATCGTTGAATTGCGATAAACACGGTTTGGTATTCAGAATTTATGATGCATTTAAAATAAAATCACCATTCGAGACTGTTTGAGGAAGGTTTATTACGCAAGGCAACATACATGGCATAAGTTTTAGTGCTCTCTGCTTCTTCTTAGCCGTTCACTTCCTATCTACATAGCTATTTCTCGTCAGATTGATGACCGAAATGATGCGAAGATAATATGTGATTACAAATTTGAGCTATCAGCTTTCAGCTTGTAGTTATTACTTTTAATTGAATTAGAACCACCAGATAATTCGGAGCTTTAGCAATCAGCTACATGCTTTTTTATTCAAGTAAATTGAAAAACCGGTTTTTTAGGTTTTAGAACATTTTCTGCTTTCTCTTTGATCGTCGCGATCGTATTCGACTAGCATTAAAGATATTACTGATTCTAGGAGAGAGTGGGATGCATGGGATCCAACTCTGGTCAGCGAATGCGTGTTTGCTACTGCGAATATTTTCTCATCTCTCAAGCTCGTCCACATTTTTACCATAAATCCATATTTAGGACCATTGAAGATATCATTAGGTCTGTTTTTAAATACTTGAGTTAAGCGAAACGACAGTCTGACCATAAAAGTGCTCAGGTATTAAGAAAACTTTGAACCTGAGGTGATTTCGAACTCACGATTAGTTTTTACCGCGGCTAACTAAATTTTCTACTCCACCAACTAGGCCCTTGCTCTGTCTTTCCCTCGGCCGTCCAAAACCAATAAAGTCCCAGCAAAAGGTTATCGTTGGTTCAAAGCCACCTTTCTTTTTAAGTTCTGGTCTTTTCTCAGCACCTTGTGTTTGAATTTCATATAGTTTGTGTCTTTCAAAATGAATTAGTAAGAAGTCAAAGATAAAAACTGCAAACGACGCTATATACAGTAGTGTTTGATTGAAAGAAATACAAAAAAGTAGTGTCTTGATCACTTCACAATTAATACGAGTACTCCGCCATTGCACTGTCCCTATCGAAAAGAACTTTTTTGTATTTCATATATGACAGAGTTGAAATTTGGAGGGTTCGAGGTACTCCTGAAGCTTTTTCGCTATCTCAATCAACCATGTCTCTTGTTTCGTCTAGTGGTAATATTTGACTAAACCTCATTTAATTTACTCCAAGGAAAGCAATTTAGTGCAGGAATGAGAAAAATAGCAGTAAAAAGTGTATCTTTTAGGTCGAATGGTGATTGACATTCTGAAGTTCTTCCTAGTATACGCTCTGGTACTTTTTGCGTTCGCATGTGGACTTAATCAACTACTATGGTATTATGGCTCGATGAGGCGTCAGGTAAATCCATTCGGTAAATCGGAGCTACTGAGTTGTTCCATGATTTCGCTCCCACAGTTGTTTTATTCAGTTTTTTTTTCTATCTAGAATCGGTTTACTTCCAAAATGCTGTGGTATGTTCAAGCGTTCTAGTACCTTATCCAGGGAATAAGATACTAGAATGTTAGTTCAGAATGCTAGCAGTCAGGCCCGCCCCGGTCAACCAAAGACCAAGTTCCATGCGCAAGCGATAATGCGTTCGGTTTTCTGAAATTTGCAGGGCATGCTATTTCAAGAACTGCTTGACATCAAGCAGACAAGCAATGCCGACGTCCGCGACGGTGAACAACTGCGGAAGTTGGCCGCGCCAATGCGAGAGAGGCATCTGCAATGACCCAGTGTCATTCCTCTCCAGGATAGCGCTTAGCATTACAATGCAAAGTCTATTCGAAACATTTTGGAAACTGAGGTGAATCACGACACCACCTTTTCTTTCGCACCCTGAAGCAGTATCTGAGGGAGAAAAATCCGAAGACTACGACCAACTCAAAAGTGACCTCATATACTTCTTTGATCGTCAGTTTCATTATTTCTGAAGGGAGGCATACAACTCTAGTGACAAAATGGTTGATTAATATTAATCATGACGATGATTGAATTGTTGGCTATTGTTTTCGCAACGATTGAATCGATAGAACTGTCGGAATGTGAAAGATATGGGACAATCCAAATTTTCGCACCTTTCAGCAGACGTTTCTCACTACATCCCAGTAAGAAAATTATGGAAATTCTTCGTGAAATGTAATTGAGCAATGTGCATTCGGCCGCTTTCTAGAACTGATGACTAGTCACAGACTCGTGCAGCATTATCTAAGTTTTGTAAAACTCGAATAGATATCACATTTCAACTATATTACCGATATCCACCTAACATGACATCATTGATTGACACTGCACTATATAGAGTAACATGCTAGTCAACTTCACCACTTCAAAAAGAAATTTGATAACAAAATGAACAAATATACTAATTTAGGAATGCGGTCAATACATGAATTTATTAGCAAATCCAACATCGATAATCAACGCCGCTAAGGTGGAATCACTAAAAGACAGCTGCGATCCGAAATACAGAAGTGTATCCAGGTTCTTTGACAGATATTTGTAGCCTCTTTCTATGAAATCTTTACCATATAGAAGAATAAAAGGAACAAGAAATTCATGAATGCAGAGCAGTTTAAGCAAGAGGAACCAGTAGAAACACTCAGAGAACTTACAATTGTCTTGTCCATCAAACGAGTTATCCAAAACATTCGAGAAAGCCAAACACTATTCTCTTGAAATATCATTTGTTAGTAGCAATATCTAAAGTTCTTCTAACGCAGTAGTGAACCTGACAGAGAGGGAACCATTGCTGTGTATATTTTCTTAAATCCGCTAAGGACGGTGTGTACATCTCCAGGTCCACAATTATTCATAAGCCTTTTCTCTGGACAGAGATACTCCCTCGGATTTTTTCCAATTATTCGAAGGGACGAGTTTCGGTGAGCAGTGTGCTTTTTTCCTGAAGCGAACTTCCCACTGCATAGTAGCAGCGAAAATGGAATTACGTACCACATTCGACGTGCATTTTTTGCTCGGTATGGTCTGTGAGTAGCTCCGCTCTTGATCGAAAATTCAATTGATATGTGATTGTATAATCCTTAGTGATTCTGGAACTAGGTTTGATTTCTGGAATGATCTTTATATAGCACTGTAAAAGTGAAAGGATGTTCAGGTTTCACATTCGAAGTTTTCTTCTGATCCAGGAGTATCATAGAATATATCATTTGAACATGTTGAAAAAATTATGAAACATCGTAGTAAACATAGAGTTTTCCTCAAAAACGTGAAAAAAAGCTCCAGTCAGGCGAAAGATCGACTACTCATATGCTTAGTCGGGACACCATAAATACCATTCTTACGAACAAGCATCCAATAGTGAAGAGAACTGCGCCTAGGTACACGACAGATAGATAATTTGAATAGCAAAAATTACCCAGAATTTTTGACTATATTGTAACTTATTTTATATCAAGCTAGTTGTGCTTACTGTGCTTCTTACATAGCATTTGCTTCTTGTGTGAAATTGTACCACATAATCACTATAAAAGTTTTCAGCATCTACTACACATCGGAGACGCTATTCTGGGCAATGTTTGGTCTAATTGACCTTTCTCATTTCTCACTTAAAGTCAGGTTTAAGTCTATTCTCATTCATTTCGTTTTGATTCGATGGCTCTACTTCGCATACCAATGTAGTAGAACTACAATATTAATACTCGCTTTCTCATTAGAAGAGTACTGCGTGGAACCATTTGAAGGACAACAACATTCGCTTTCTCTCAAATCTCAAAATGACATTATGCAACCTTTTTTGCCAAATTAATTTATCCCCTCAAATATCATAGGTGTTCGATTTTAACAACATTTGGTCACTTTTGATAATTCTTCTATTACAATCCAAATTATATGCATATTTCAAGATTATGCTTTTACTCTATCACTATAAATACACATTTCAGGAGGCTCATTACCTCACTGAATGGACGGGAAAGACTATTTTTGGAAGTTATTCATGCTGTTCTATTATTGTGCTTCTCAATATGCTGATCGCCATGATGAGCAACTCCTATCAATATATATCTGTAAGTTCACAAAGAGCCGATAAAATTTTGTTGACGAGTCAAAATTTATTTCCATGATCTTGGAGTCATTAGATCAGAAGACCAATTGAATCTGTATAGAAACAGGGAAAGGAATCGTTGTCTCGGCTGTGCTGTACTTAATCTACCTATATACGTCGGAATATTTGCGCAATTGTGCGATATGGCGCATACGTATAACCAAATTGTATCCCACACGCTAGTTTGGGCAAAAACTTGCAATGAAGGGGCAACAAAACAGGGAAAAGGTGGTTAGGAGTCCCTCCATAAAGTAAGCTGCTCATTAGCTTTAGGAAGGCTGTTGAAGTGTTAGTAAGTACATTTAGGTCCCAAGATAGCATCCAATGCATTATGGGTTTTACACAACAGTGAAATGAGGTCAAAATATTTTTTCGAGGGTCAATAACTCAATAAGAGAGCGATGAATAGAACGAGTACGAATCGGCTACAAAGTTTCGGGCCATTCTTCATTGTACAACTATATACCATCATCATGATGTTATCTCACAGCGAATGTTCACCGTCAATAGACCTCAGATGGGCACGGATCAGAAAAAAGCTAGCAGGCTAGTTGGAGGAAATTGCATAAATGTCAGCTCTAAGAGAAATCGTCGATCTTGATCAGCTCATTCAGTAAGTCACGGCACCGACAAAAAAGCTGAGGGATTCGGGTGTCTCCGCAAACACTCCAGATTACATAATTTCGAGCGAACCGCAAACACTCATTTTATGTCCAAACTTTTATTTCGAGGTAAAATACAGAAGAATATACCAAGGACAAAGCAGTGACACAATTTAACCACCGTATCCGGGAAGCAATGGAGGGGTTTGCTCAAAAATTGTGCTCTGATCTACATGGCAGACTCGCTCATTATTGTCATGCGCGACGAAAATGAATAAATGGATGTAGTTCAAACCACATTTGAAAACAATACAGCATGTTGTCGCTGAAGATTTTTGCAGCACTTCGTCTCAAGAGAATTGATCATAAAATTTTAAGATCCTCATTCCTCATCAAAACACTTGTTCAGCTTTTCACGCGTAGAGTGTCAAACTGCAAGGATACCAGTGATTAGCAAACACGCAGAACTAAACTATTGCATAAACAAAGGACCTACATAGCATAGGTCAATATTTCCCAGTCTGTCTGCTATCGATCTTTCAAAGCCCTATAAAGTCATTTTAAACAGAATATACAAAATGCTAGACAAAGGTGTGCCATGTAAGCACTTAATGTCTTTGAGGCGATTAGTACAGTGGAATACACCCACATGATCAAGAGATTCATTGAAGTATCGCGTTGATACAAGACACCACTCTTTCTCACTTCAACATGGGAGAGGCTTTGATTCAGTTGGGACAGAAGTGGTCATGAAAGCGCTATAGAGCCAGAGATACAGTGTTCAGAATGTAAAGGTCCTCTATGTGCTATGATCAACACAACCGCAGCTCATCATTTAACATTATCATAGCTATAACAAAGAGAGAGAAGTTACAAGAGGCAAATTAACTCATATAAATTATTACAGTCACTTTCGAAAACGTCATCAAAAAGCTGACATATGCTTAACTTTTTGATGAGAACCAGCGTTGATAGGCAGGCGGCGTCGTGCCATCGCCCACGGGACGCAACGCCGCCATCATCTGTGGAAGCATGTCTGGCTATCTACTTGCTTTCCCACGAGGCGCGACGCTGCCATTACAGTACCTGAGTGACAGACATGTCGTCGCGCGGTGGGAATTATAACTCTGACTCTCATGACTCTCATGGTTCTCAAATGGTTGAATTAAAACGGAAAGTAATAATCTATAGCGACACCGTTTTTGCTTTGCTGATTATATTGTTCTTATGATGATATAAAACATTATCCAAGATGCACAAATTATGTCGAGTTCAAAAGTGACTGCGAGGAAGTTGATCTTTGGCCGAATAACGAGAAAAACGTTATTGATGAGAAAAATATTTCTTATGTTCTATTCACCCCCGTGGAATGTGAACCGGCAACTAGAAGTGCCTTTGCAATACATGCCTGATGTTTTGTTCTTAGCCCCAGTACAGGGTCACGAAGTCTTCTATTGCTCCCATGTCGGCACATTGGTGTTAGATTTGTCTGTAACGATAGCAGCACCGAATTAACACACTGGGTAATTCACTGTAAATCACTTCTATGGACAGACACGCATTCAATGGCCTCTAATGATGCTTGAGGGAGTGGAATTTATGACGCATCTATGGAATGATAAACGCTGAGCGCCTTGTTCTTAACCTTTATTCACGTCTAACGTTCTGTTAACCTGTTCCTTAACCTGTTAACCTTAACCTGTTCCTAACCTTTATTCACGTCAACTATTCATCCGGGAGTCATGCAGCCATGTGTAATCAAATTGAGAATAATTATGCAGGGCGGTACGGATCCAGAGCTAGACAAGTGGTATTAAGCGGCATGGGAAGCTCTAAAGAGAATTTGCGATGGAATGATGGAGACAAGGAACAACTCGCAGACATTCTAAGCCATCTTTGGCAACTCTGCCATCTTTTCTGTCTTTTTAGTATACGTGGAAGTCCACTTTGTAGTCGTACTTTCAACCCGCTACTCTTACTTATCCTATTCAGCTGTTAACAGTCTCGAATGTTTTGAATATCTTATAAAGTTCACTGAACAATAAACCCAATGAAACATTTTCCATATCATTTTCGTCTGCTATTCTGAACCCCCAACACTCCGAATTTTGACGTTTTAACTGGACGACTTTGACAGTGGTGCTTCAAACATAGAATATCAAAAACTATAATGATGAGTAGGATCTAGAAGGGAAAATGAAGAGGAATAACGTAATTTCATGGAAGTACAGTGAAGCAGTGAGGTTGGAAGAGGAAACTAAAGATAAAAACTACTTGTTTTCAGAACCAATGCGATATTGAATGGAAGTTTGCTCGTAGCAGGCTCTTCGTTGATTATTTCGATGACACCGCCACGCTTCCGCCTCCATTTAACATTATCCCAAGCCCAAAGAGCTTCTATTACGGTAAACCAAAGATTCTAGATTTATTTCCATCTTCGTTCAATTATTTGTTAATTCATGCGCAGTTTAGTGCAATAGTAAGCCGTTTCTATACCCCTCCATGAGGTTAGCTTTGACAATGGACATATATACGACGTTATGAACACAGATTACCTGTTCGTCTGATGTGATTCTTTTATTAAACAAATCAGATTCACACTCATCTTCATTCTGAAACCTATAGATAAGATGTGGACCTGCTAACACAAATTTAGAAGAGTGATAGAAGCAGTACTTTTTTACAACTACTATAATTCTGCAGAACTGCTGGGCAGATGAAGATCAAAAATTCAAGTGCTTGTGACAATACTGACTTTCTGGAAACCTTGGATCGTCATCAGAAAATGAGTTTTAAGGAGATCGGAACCTTACAACGTTACACACCGATTTTACTCTGTTGCTATGAATGATTTTTCCATAATTTTACTCTAACAACAGTTTTCTCTTGAACCTTAATTTTCAGAAAATCAAGAATGTACGCAAATTCTGCAAACTTTTAGGAAAATTTGGTGACGGTAGACACCAATGATATTTTTAGCGACATTATCACTTTTTGCTAGGCGGGATTCCACTTGTTTAGTTGCAATATTGTTCAAAATAAGCCTGTATTCTGGCAAAAACTTATAAAATCCTCAATCTAGAAAAACGCAGTTTTTTCAAATCTTGTCAAATGAAGAAATCTTGTGCTTTGTTGGCAGAGACCGGTAGATTCCAAGAATTTGAAAACTGATAATATTCATCTTAATCGAATTTTTGCTTAACTTTCAAATGCACGTGCAAGATTTGAATTCTAGTCTTTTCCAGAATATCAAATTCTGCGTTTACGACGTCCATAATAAGTACCTTTTCATGTTTTCTCGATTAGAATTCTACGTCGAGTAGTGATGCAAACTGGATTTCGTCCAGCGCGGCAGTGTTTGTCACCGTATCGCTAACATGCTTGTGGAAGATTAAGAGTGGAAGCTTCATCCTCAACTTTTGAGGAATTAATTCTATTTCAAAACTGAAATGTTTTGTAAAAGTTAAATATGTCCTCAGTGCGAGTACAAAGTTACCTCTATAACTGTGAAGTTCTTAACAGCTCTAGTACTCTAGAAATGAAGAGTTCCCACTTGTTATCGATAAGCTAGCCCTGTCGCGAATAAATCAAAACAAAGAAAAGCACTATAATCTTTGGGACGAATGGATGAAAATAAAGGGAAGTAATGTGCGTATTGACCAATTCCGCCTAGTTTAATCGCAACTTTGTATTGAAATCAGTGTCGACTTAATAATCGATAGCCTGTTTCGACGAGGCGAACTGATCTTTTGAAATTTTCTATCCTTTTGTTCGCAAATTGGTAGAAGTACCTAAAGAGGCCTAAGAAAATTTGGAAAAAGGTTTTGAAATAACATAACTGCCGTCATCACAGACGCCACATTATTGTGTGGAGCGAAATGGGTTGAATCTTTCACGACGACCATACAACAGCGTGCCAGGGTCGCATTAAAATCAGTATCAATTTAGTGATCATTTGTCAACTTTGACACGGCAAAATATTCTCTTCGGACTGTCGCTCAATTCTATTCACAAAACATGAAAAGAGATTAATGAAGGAGAGCAAGAAGCTTGAAGGGGCTTTATAAAGTCAATTCAAAGGAGATTAAAGGGCTACATGTACAAAAAAGTGCACATTCGATTTTTGTATAGTACCGAAGTTTAAGAATAGCTCAACATTGTGTGGTGCAATAGTAAAAGCTCTTGAGCGCTTTCTTAATGAGGCTATGACGAAATAATGAATTATGAATGGCTGATATCGAGATATTGCAGGGCTGAGGTGGATATGTGAGAGGTACTGCGATTGCTCGAAAGGGAAGCAAGTCGGAAAGCAGCGCAGTATGAGGGTAAGGAGTGTACGTGATGAATAGGAATCTCTATTAATAGCTTATTTTGCATTATTTCACTTGCAATCAATGGAATTCTTTGATGATGGGAAAATTTTGGACATTTTGCATCTTTTGAAATTAACATGGTAATTACTTTTCAATAGTAGAACCTATCAATAGGCTAGGAAGGCTTGCTTTGCTTTCCAAGGCTTACTTTTTGCATGATGGATTTTGTAGTCTTTAGATCAAGATTTGACAATTGTTTCACTCTAACATAATAGGATTATTCATTTCTATTCGTTTGGAGGTTTTGAAGGTGAAGAATGATTTTTCGCGTCATATTACAAAGCCCTTTAACTAACTGAGCAAGCTGTTGCAGTGGTTCAGTGGGCTGCAGTTGCCAGGAATATGATTTGCCACTAAGGTCCTTTCTAGTACTACCTAAAACTTAGGTAACTAAACCTTTGTATTCAAGATAGTACTTTCAAAAACAACGAGGAATAACAATGTCAATGAGAAATGGAGATAGTGAGTGTGAGTATTTGACGCCAATGAGAAATGAGAAGAATGAGTAATAAGTATGTTACGACATTGAGCGACCATATGATGAGATAGGATATTATCAAGACATGCGCAGTGGCGGCTTGATGGTTCCGTGGATGTTGGTAGAATAGGCGAGTATCCTGTTCACGATGGTGCCCGTTGCGACGATAGCCAACTAGCACGCAGTAGAAGTATGCTCTGGGGCGATGAGCTAGCTGCCCCGTTGGCTCCTTCCAGATGAACGTCGAAGTTCGGATGATCCAGTGGTGAATATCACAAGTTGTATACTGTGGAGGGGAAGTTGTGATGTTTACCGTGAGTGAGTTAGCTGGGTATCGCTAGGACGCCGTCTTTCGTTCGCCACTAGCAGTGTCGCGGTAATAAGATGATTGTAGTTCAAAAAACAAGTCTAAGACATCACCTTATGCTCGTTTTTAGCAATATCCATAGGAAATGACGACATGAATAGTGGATAAAGAAGTCTTCAGTGTATAGGATATTTCTAGAGAAAGCATATTTTAAACAGAAGAAAGGTTGGCTTTGTCATATTTGCCGGTTGTTAGTTAATTACTTTTTAACAATTCGATGCCAATACTTTTTATCCATCAGAGGTATCTGATACATGCATGAAACAATTTCACATATTCATGAAAAATCGGCAGCACCACCAAAAAAGAGACGTGGCTACTGAACGTCTTCAAAACATAGCAAAATATTTCGACGAGGAAATTTGAATAGTTATGATATAAAATAAAACGTATACTCGTAAAATAAGAAAAGTGGAAGTAAGTGTAGTTGCTGGATTATTGTGGAATATTTCAGAATCAAAAGATTCTACGTGTCGTCAACGACTTGGAGAGCAATTACCGCGTAAGTGCTCAGTTTGATACTTTCATGGGTATTCCTCACCGAAGACAAAGTTCACAAGCAAAATTTTCCAAAGTGGAATAATGCGGAAGATGTTCCACGTAGACCAGAAAGTTTTTAACCTTCGCAAATGCTGACATTGGAGCAAGGGGAGTCCACCAGTGGAGCGCGTCACTGAGGTGCCATTTGAGCACGAGCCAAGATCAGCGGGCATATTTCTTGGGATGCACAGAAAAAAGACACGGTGAAGTGGTTTCTTGGAATTAACGTCCCAACATTCTCTTCTTAGAAAGGATGAAAAATATGGCTAAAAAAAATTCTTAGTCACAAAAGGTATATGTCCGAAGTCCAAGGTTTAAGGCGATCAACAAGCGCTTACCATAATCTATACACACGATGCAGAACGTTCGAAACACGTATGTGTAGAATGCAGTTCACATAATTGTAAATGGTTAACTTGACTTAGTTGTTCAGCAGGAATTCTTAGAACTTTTTCCCGAAACGGACGGTTGTCCGTAAAGCGAAAGCCAATCTTGTAGCGAAGAATGCTGTTAGCAACGTCACATTTGGTCATCAGCCATACCGTATTTCTTATTTTCGACATTGATGCGCTAGTGATCACGCTCATCTCAAAGAGTGATGAATGTGTTAAATGTGGAATTGTTGCAGTGTTTATGCCATTAAGTAACGTTTCCAAATGCATGGTCAACATGAATTCTGCAGTGACGTGAATATCAACGCTGTTAATTTTTCCTTTCTTAGTTCGTCACAAGGAACCTCGTCAAGCGTTATATCGCGCAAATGCAGCGAGTCAAGCAACGAAACGAAGGTGTCACTGAAGACGATGTTAATGAAATAAAACAGGTGCGCCACATAGTGTACTGCCTTGACTCTGGGTTTTAATGGAGGATTTTCATTCACAATGTCACACTTTCATAAGATTTTCAATGAAGCGCATAGTCCTTTTATTCCGCCATTATTAGATTTAAAACAGTGTGCCTACTGTCAACATTATAAAAGGGTAATCAAAAATTTCACAGATACTTACGGCTTGCTTTGAAGAATTATAGTCGATGCTTCCTTTCCGCATAAATTATAAAAAGGATAAAGCTCTCGGCATTGATCAATTTCTTGGGAACGCGCCATGCATTCGCTTCCATTTAGCATTGTTTGAAGTGAATGAACGCATATCTGGCCTCAATAATGAGCTGAGATGGCCTATCGATGTATCAAGTCATTGATGCTATCCTTTTAGACAAGTCTGATAGCCACTCATCAAGAGCGGAAGAATAAAGACTTGGTGAGCTTTGAGTGCGGGATCGCACCATCGATCATCGATTGGTCGACCAAGCCTGTGTTTCTGGGAATCTCTAACCACTGCGCCACACGCGCTCTTCCCATAAGATAGATAACAAATTTTTGCTAATATTGAAGTGGAAATTCTTGTTAAGGATAGACTTAAAAAAGACTTCTTACCAACTGCTTTGCAACAGCACCCTTTTCCGTAACTTGGGCACCCATTCGTAGTCTGTTCTAGAAAGCCCACTACATGCGTCCCTAGCGCGTGCCATTTTCCGCATGGTCTTAACATCTTGATGCGGACCAAAGCATCACAAATGTTTCTGTTTGATTTTGTGTAAAGTAAACATACATGTACTGCATAACGTGATATTTTGCTTCAGGATATCAGTGCTTTCCGGTACGAACTGTTAGGAATATTGCGCTCAGCCGGCTTCAACACTGGTCACACTGACATTAATCAGAAGACGCACTGTCAGTCATTCAGTTTTTATTCTTTCTTTGAAAATAAATGTCATCAACACATTTCGTGTGGTGCGTTTTTCCGTACGATCAAAACGCGATATTTACATGCGCGCAGACAATACATTTAGAGTGAGACCTAAAAAAAGAAGAGGGTAATTGCTTTCTCGATGCGGTTATTTTATTGTTAATAACCAGAGAGAAAAGAAAAGATGGAAGATAGATTACAGACAAGAAAACGGCAGCTTTCAAAGATAGAAATTCAATGGACTGTAAGCTTATACCTGGACCCCAAATCGCCTATGCCGTTCGGAACGTGTTAAATTAGCATCAGTGTCACAAGTGATGAAAGTATCTGGTGAATTGACACGCACGGCGACGAGCTATTAGTCGCAATTTGTAGGCTAAATTTTAGTAGATCTCTCTAAATTTGTGGAAGTACGACACATATAAAAGCTAATTGTAGTATACTCTCTAATCATCAAAGCGGTTTCTTCATTTTATACTACTTGTTGGCATTCTATCTCAGTCTCATATCGTGCAACAACATATCCACAATTTTCCTAATTAATGGAACCATATATAAGAAAAAATTCAAAGTAACAGCTTAGATTTTCATATGATAGCTGGTTTGACAGAACTTCTAACGGATTCTAGTCCAAAAAAGCACATTGGGCTCACATTGAGCAGCTTTATTTGGTGCGGTTAGTGCATCATAAGAAATAACTGGAAAGATACACGTGTTTCGACTTTACAGTATCTTCAATCGGGCAAAACCCGTCGTCTTTCAGTCTTTTGAGCCAACCCTCTATGGGTGTTCCAGTCCCCACACTAAGAGGTAGCGATGACGAATGATTTACACTTTGAGTCAAATGAAATTATCACCGAACTTACACTGTTTTACATTGCTCTTTGGCTGGTATTTTTATAATATTATACCTTTATTTCGAGTGTTTTATCAAGACCACGCTCATATTTCAATATATCTCATAATTAATATTCAATCCAACATGTCATGTGGTCTGGTAAAAGAGCTAAGTATAGGGGACCGAGCGCCCAGAGAGCAATGGCTGATGACGAGAAGGGTACCGCGCGACTGACAAGACTGCAAGGTCGAAACACGTGTGTCGGGCTGTACAAGAGCCCATTACCAGATTACACGACATGTTGGCTCAAATAAAATAATGAGATATATTAAAATCTGAGCGTGGTCTAAATAAAACATTCGAATTAAAGATATAACTGGGAAAAGGTCTCCTTACACATGCGTATAAAATGACATGCTGAACTTTTATGGAAGTGCCTCATCAGGAACATTTCGATAAAGATATAACTCAATGTTATGGTACTGTATCCTTTTCTGTTCAAAACTCCGTCAAGTAAAGTGATACGAAGTTCCTACCTTTGCACGAAATTCTCCAGTTTCTGTCTGTAGTGTAAGCTCATATTCAATGAATGAATACTATATAATTGAATAAGAATCAGAGAAAATGTCTCATGGACTCTTCTTTTCATTTACTTAACGCCTTATTACGTGAGACGAAAAGAGAACCGTGTACGAGAACTCAAACCTTCGATGGTATTGTCGGACAGATGTGAAGCTTCTTGATGCTTCGAAAACCGGATTTACATCCAAAGAACCTCTGTTATAACTCCTTGAAGAGAATGTGTTTTCTTTTTTCTAGAGTTTTCAACCTTTCGATAGCTTAGAACTCTAGAATCTCATTGATGTACTCTATTTATCGAATAGCCTTTTTGCTGCACTACGACAGTAACAATAAAATTATAAAATTACACTCAAGTACTTCTGTTGGATAGAACATTTATCCTAGACCTACAGTAGTCATACGATAGCTCAAATCTCGACAATGTCAATGATGTACGTGATTTCTGAAAGGACTTTTAGTGCGCTATAGCAGCTAGGAAAACTCTAATTTGCACTTGGGACGCATTCATCGAGCAGCGCTGTTCACATTTGACGTGCGATTCTTGTTTTCAAATTTGGGGTTTTTTTCCGGTTCAAAAAGACTAAGTAGAACATATGACTAGGAAACTCCAGGATTTCATCTACGCATCCATATCTTTTCGCATATAGGCTTATGCTTCAATTTAGGCTTACTAGCTAGTTGGTTTGGCAAAAATCGAAATGAAAGGCATGAACCCATAGAACGGTAGAACAAAGTTTCTGTACTTTTCGCTTTGAAATCACCTATATTTATGCTATCAGATAACTGCTATAAGTCTGCATACATCTACACAGCGGCAAAAGCGCGGTGGCTTGATGCTATTCCGAAATTTCATCCATATACCGGAGCAAAGAATGCTCACAGAGTGCAAAACCCAACATTCTTTCGGCTGATACACCGCACTAAGATGTTTGTTTTTCAAAAGTTAAATGCGTCTTTGAAATCTCGAGATTTGGGCTATCCGAATGATTATTAAAAGTCTGTGAGAGGAGCTTTCTCCAGCAAAATTGAGCTTTTCTTAAAAACCAAGCAAGCCATTAGAATTCTCAAAATTCAGCTAATGAATGATTGTTAAGACTCAAAGAAGCAAAAAGCTCTTTTCTCAAGGGGTTGAAAAAGGGTGGAGATGACAGAAAAGTACGCAAAGTATTTGATCTAGGGAAGAGATTACAGCAGAGCAAATTTATTCAGCCAACTTTAACCTAAAGAAACGTTCAACCCCTTGCGCAGGTAACCCCAAAAACTGGATACGTTGAGCGTTGAAATCTTTTCTATCTACCATGCTCACCAAACCTTTTGTCAACTGATTATCATCACATTTCGAACACCTCGGCAACTACTTCCAGATATAAATCATCAATCAAATTGTTGCTAGAAGTACCTTCTAACATTCGACCGCTTACACACTTCAAAAATTCATGTTATTGAAATTGATGAGCTTATTTTGCTGTAGCAAAAAACGCGTGGATTGTGTTCCTTTATGATATGCGTAGTAAGATTTCTATGTAGCTGAGTTACAGGACTTCAGAGCATTGTTTCTACCAACCACCTCAAGCTTCTCCATTTTCTTATTGTTTCTTGATAGTAGTTATCATCTTTACAAACGTTGGCATTTTGATTTCAGCAAGGAACAAGAAACGAAGCGCAATTGCAGAGCGCCGATTAAAAAAAGGGCTGCCTGAATTCAACATTCCAGTCCCAGAAAGTTTTCAAAATAGGAAGGACAGTTTGGCTTCATTATTGTCAGAAAACAAACAGTAAGTCCCGATAGACATATTGAGTTTTGTTTGATAACATTTACACTTTCTTCGTGGGTAGTTTGCCTACCTCTTAACACCGATACAAAAAAAAGATGACACCAAATGCACCCATTCCAGGAAAGTCACTACGCCAGTACGGTTACCACATATGAATTGGAGACACTTCAAGAAAAGGGTAGACATTCAGTGCAGAAACATTCGTGTTGAAATCTGAATGATCCTAACTGGTTGAACAATATCAAAATTCCTTTCAGGTTGGCTTCAAACAACCCTCTCCAGGATCCTCACCAGCAGCAGTACGCGTGAAAACTAAAGTCTTTCACTTGATATTCATGAAACCACAGACTCCACTTATATCAACAATATCAGTAATGGAAAGCGCCGGTCAGTTTTTTAACACAAAAGGCATATCAGTATCAACATCATTACTACTCGGAAAACGATAAAAATTTTCAAGTAAATGACTTGGAAGGCTAGTTTTTGAGTGACCTTGGCAATAATAAACAATCCACTTCTTTTTGAGCTGACTTTGATTAACCGATAGGAGTATGGCAACACACGCTTCACTTCTCAACTGCATATGCCTTTACCATTTTGATACTGGCATAAGATAATAATCTTGCTATCATTTGTAAAAACTGGGTTGGTGATTTTTTTCCTGAAAAAATGGGCAAAAATGACTATGAAAAAGCAAAATTGCCGAAACACTAGCAATGTAGCTAAAAAAAACTTTTCAACAACCTTGTGTCAGATCATAGACGAAAAGAGCAACATAAGTCCGAAATGAACTTTACAGGAATCCCTCAAGCAGTAATCGACCGCCTTTGCAGAAGCAGAGACCGCTCAGTGATACGATGCCCAAAACAGAGCCCGACGACTTGTTATGAAAAATATTTCTGGTTCAAAACGACATAATAAAATGAATTTGATATATAAATAAGGATAAGCGAACTATTTGGTAATGTTCCATATACCAGCGAAACGGTTAGCTATGTGATACTGTTCATCAAGAAGTTAACTACTAGTTCGATGCCCCATCACAAAACTTTTGCACTCTATGTAAGAAAGCCTTAGCCTTTTAAGGACTCTATAGTGGGTTTCGTACCATGCCATGTGACGTCGAATCTCACTAAGCTAGTGTATTGGTGGCGTCGCGTCTGGTGGGAAAGTAGGTGCGGGCAGCCAGACATGCATACGTAGAAATGCGGAAGCTGCCTGTCTGTGATTGCCGCGCAAGCGACGGCACGACGACCCCTGCTTATGAACTGTGGTTCTCAAAGGGTTAGCTCGGCTGTGCTCAAGATTATAGGGAGAATGGACTCGATTAGCATTCCGCAAACAATATGAGAAATGTCTGAAAACTTTTGGGAAGATGAATGCGAGGAAACTAGTCGGATGCAAGAAGTGATGGAAGCCGCACAGTAGATGTATTGACGGATCATATAAGCTAAGATTCTGGTGTAATGTTTTAGAAACAATACATCGCACAATTAGATTACATAAAAGGCCACAAAAAGTGTTAGTAAGCTATAATACTACAAATTTTGCAAAAACATTTCTTTGTATGCAACCATTTACCACTTTGAGTGTTGTAGAAAGTCGTTTCATTACAGATTTCCGTCCGAACTACTTGTTATCCCTTCATTTCTGCAAAGATTTGATTAACAATCAGAACGGCTGCAACAACGCCATTACAGCGACAAAAGTGCATCGGTTCCTTTCTGAGTTCACGGTGGTGAATTGGAAGCTGAACGCGAACTAAAAGGGGCAAAAACCTTACCTGAGACGCATATTGACCTAGCGAAATATATCCAACAATTTCAAAATGCCTCGTAATCACTTTTTGAGCCTTTCGCGTGGTCTGTTATAGGGCAGCTTATAGAGCCTGATACACACGTTTCGACTTTCACATTCTCATCAGTCGAGCGGTACCCTTCGCCTTATGCCATTCTCCCGGGATGCTACAGTCTCTCATACTAAGAGTAGGCGACGACGGACATCTATCAAGTAAATTTTCCATTGAACGGAAAGTGTTGTACACTTGATTACTTTTGGCTGGTATCATTAAATATATCATACCTTTCGTTTCGACTATTTCCTTGCCTGTTGTCTTCTGTGCTTTCAAAAAGTGGTTATTAAGCACCCTGAATTTTGAGTGTGGTCTTAAGAAAACACTCTAGATGAGTGATTTAATATATCGCATGATTAATATTTGAGCTAAATGTCATTTAGTCCGGTTATGGACTCTTGCACAGCGCAATACACGTGTTTCGGTCTTGAGCAGCCTCGTCAGTTGGGCAGGCCTTTGGTCTTTATCCAATCCTCTTAAGGAGCTCCAGTCTCGCTATCTAGAGTAGTCGACGACAAGCGATTTACACTGCTGTCAAGTGAACTAAGTATTTAAATCGTTAGTGTTGTACACTCGATTATTCTTGGCTGGTATTTTTGAAAATTTTATACCGTATGTAATATTATGCTCATTGAAATATTATACCGTTTATAGTACTACACCGGTCTATGAAATGTATTTCCTGTTTCCGCAAAATTTGGCGTGCTTTCTTTTCTATGAATCAAATTGGTCTTAAAGCCTGCAGTCAAGCGAGTCAGAATTACATAGGAGACGATTCTTCATAAATTCTTCTTGCCCCTCTTAGAGAGAATGTCAAGCTATTACTAATACTCACCCATGTGTAGAGCTCAGCATGCTAGCTTTGCATGAAAGCCAAGTACGGTAAGAAAAAATGGGCCTCTCCTTAACCCTGCAAAAGGCATACAAAATGACAGCATTTAAAAGGACGAAAAGGGAAAGGCTGCTAAAATCTCAGAGCCATACTAGGCTGTCAAAATCGAAGGTGCCCGTGTGCGCTTGCAACATACGTACTTTACATATAAATCCTATGTAGAGGACCTACTTATCCAGGTAAAAAGGAAAAGGTACGGCATCATCAGCTTGGTTAAGACGAGACGATACCACCCAATACACGATGTCTATGACCCAAAGAACTGTTTCTCGGAACATGCGATGTGTTCCCGTAAGGACGAGCTTGACCATGACAGCAATTTATTTAGGCACTTAACAACCCGATTGTGAACAATGCGGTATGAATCAATTCAGGCTTTGACCATCTACATTGTTCACCAAGCTTTGACAAAGTCGAAGCCAAAGCGCTCTATATGAACTCAGAAAAGTTCTTCAGAAGAAACGATACTTTCTTTGAGGTCATAAATTGAGATAATAATGCGAAAAGTGGATCGAGAGAAAGCCTGAAGAATGTCACATTGAAAACCGCGGACTATAAAGAAACGAACATGATGAAAGGCTCTGGTTTATTATGGCGAATAAAACCAGGCACGGTGATCCACAGTTAGAAAAGCTTTACTTTTAGCGGTAGACGTGGGAACTTCCCAGTGGAGAGTACTACACAGAACAGATCATATTTACGTGTAATGTTAAAGAGGATCGGTATAACACTGGGCGAGGATAACCATGCCAACAAGCACGATTTCGGAAACGATATAGATAAAGACCACGTCTACACAATAGCACAACTCCTTATGGCTTAGTAAGACTGCGAAAGACCACTCCGTTTCAGTTCCATCGGTTTGAAGAGAATTTTGATTTAGTTGGAATAGAAGCAGTTATAGAAGCTCTGAGCAGCTAGAGCTTTCTCACTGATTACATAAAAATTTTGTGTGTGTACTGTTTAGGAGTTGCTCGTCTTGTAATTTACACCGCGCGTGACTTCAGCTCCTTTTTGCCGTAGATCAGACGGTCTCAAACTTAGGTAATTAGTCTTCATGTACATTACAAAAACATACCGACAACATATAACATATTGGTAAATTTTCTACAAGTTAAATGGATAATATGCGATTAATAATAAAGTATTAGAAAGAGGAAATCCATGAGATCATGTACGTATGATCAAGTGAGTAACAGTGACTCCTGAGGGGTGACAGCGATTTGGAGGGCTGCTGTTATGATGTGATGTGCGGGTGTAGGATAAGATACAAAACATCAAAAGCGACCTTAACTGAGCATTATATTAAGTTACTTATGAGAAAACTTCAGTAACGATTGAGACGACTATGGAGAGCGACTCAAAGCGGGATAAGTTCCACATCATGCAGGTGCAGGAGCATGTCCATGGAGTTGAACCTAATGCACCTCAAGAACTGGATTGAGTTAATTGAGACTTATGCAGATCACTTACTAAGAGAGCTTAGCATCAATATAGTCTACTCCTCTCAATAAATAGGCTCGGTAGAAGTTCTGAGAAAATGCTTGTAGAACATTTATTTATACACCTATTGCACCCGAACAAAGACAAAACTAATAGTCAAAGTGCTCCCCTTCAGCTTCAAGCACTTCCTGCCACTTCTCCGTCAAAAGGTCGATTCCGCGAGCATAAACTCCGAGTTCTTCTGCTGAAGAAATGAATGACCGAGTTGTGCAATCCAAAATCGGTATCTAATTTTTTTGTCGTGCATGATAGTGCTCCATTGCACCAAACTTTCTTCACCTTCGTCAAAATTTCTGAACCACCTGCACACCGTTCTTTTGCCAACTGAGTATTCGTCCCAAGACAGATTGATACGATCACTTGTCACCATTGCATTTAAATCCCAACAGCCATTCGTGCAACATTAACAACCTAATTTTCTCGCTTGCTAACTCTATCTTGAAAGAAGTAGATAGATTTTATACCAATCAACGCGGGAGAAGACGGACTTTTGAGAAGCTCGAAAACACAAAAAATGGCCGACACCCAGAAAAGTTACAAGCATTTGCTCAAAACTTTTTTCTAACCTATCAAGGGTGCTCGGATAAGTGTTTGCAAGGGAGCAAGCAATGGGATTTCATGCTGGCGACTTTGAAGAGGTAGTAATGAGAGTTGAAATGGACACCAAGAACTTAAGAACAGATTAGTGACTCGTGTTGGGAGAACATTCAAGAAAGTAACATTTTGAAGATGCGGTTAGGTGGCTGGAGAGGTACTTACGCAATCAAGAGGGTGACTCTAAGAAGGTTGACAGCGACTTGAGATGCGAAAAAGTGTGATTAGCGGATTAAAAGGTTTTGCTTACTCTCAAATGGATAAGAGGAGCCTATTGAGGTAAGTGAATGACTAAGATTATTTGAGAAGGTAAGCAAAGGTTGGATGTCGGCTGCTGCTTCGAAGCGATTTGAGGCAGCCAAAGTGTCATCGAAGGTGTGTTGCTCGAGAGTTTTTGTGTCCGTCTTTTGTCTGGGAACCGTTCAAAACGCCAACTGGAAGCCGAAAAAACTGTCCATCCGCCGGCTCAACTCGCTGACCAACAATATGATTTATTGCCTGACCTCTTTTAATACCTATAATTAGAATATTAGTTATTTGACGATATGCGATAGAATAGGCGTAAAAGAGAAAAGAAGCAGTTATGCAAGGAAATAACCGCTACAGTGTGAGCGATACGAATTTTTTGCGTCATATATATTTACTTCTTATATATATATATATATATATATATATATAATATATATATATATATATAATATCGACGTGAAAAGAGGAGTTTGGTAAGTCAGTTTAATTTAGCCAAGAATGTTCATTGCTGCCTTTCAGAAAGGTGGCCGAGTGGCTTATTGTATATATATATATATACATATATATATGCTTGACGTGATGCTCGACGCGGTTCATCAACCACCTCCCCTTAACCCCCTCCGGCAATCAATCGTGAACGCCTTGCTGGCACCTCAACCTGACTATCTTCGATGTTGCAAGATAGTGCTTGACCAGCACTCTACGACTTTCGTGAGGAAGATGAAATCCTCGAGCAAAGTTTAAAAAAAACGTAGCTACAGTGCTGGAACTAGCACAGTAAGAAATATTTAAAAAATGTGAGACAGGTCAAGTAAAGTGGAGCGAAGTGTGGTGCTTCATGCGGTGACGAGACACGTCTGAGTGACACAGTGAAATCAAACTATTAGAAGCCACGTTTCACCCATATCAGGGCCGCGTGCTACCACTACATCACCGATGCCACTGCTCTGTTGCACTTTTTCCGGTAATCGTATAGCAGTTGCCAGCAACCAACCTCTGACGAGCTTGATCGATTGAGCACATATTGACATTACTTAAATCGACAGCTTCTCAAAGTGTATTATTCAGTTTTTTTCTTTATTTACTATGCATTTCAGCAGTGTTATAATGTTTTAAGTAAGAATCAAACGTGTGATGCAATAGTTAGAGGTGCTCTGCATTGCACACAACATCGATGATTCGACCTCAGCTCACCAATTACCCATTCCTACGGGGTCGATAAGTTGCTACCGGACTGGCTGCCGACTTGTCTGGGAGGAAAGGCAACACTGACTTCATAAAGTGAAAGCCCACCACGTGTCATTGTAAAGACCAGATTTTGCATCCAATCAATTTGAATGAATTTTAAAAATTGAAGACAAATTCCTGGCATGCCCCTCTGGCGTTGAGCAACACTAAGAGCCTTATCCTTTCTCTTTCATAAGTGGCATAACAAGCCTCACGAAAGGCTCAAATTATATTAGCATGTCACATATTGTTTTGAGCGATTTCACAAAAACACTCGAAACAAAAGGTATGCAGAGAATTATTTGATGGAAATCTACTAGCGCAGAGTGTTGACTTGACAAGGCTGCAAATCGGATTGAGCAGACTGTGAGTTGGCTACTGTGAAGAGTTGCAATTCCACTAATGTGTGTCCTCATTGCTTTCGTCAACTGGCTCCTCGAGCATGTGGGCGGGTAGGCGCGCGATGTAATTAAAGAGCTCTAGATGTGATCCTTCTTGTGTGGACGGATCTTCATTCTCCAGTACACTTCAGTGATGTACCCGGGCCATGAAGTATTTGCGTGTGCCACGGATGAGTTTCATCTTGTGTTTCAGATGGGATGAGGCGCGCACACTTGTTCGTGAGCACCATCAATGTCGTCTCCTCATCCAGTACCTCTCGCCTGGAGCAGTGCTTCTTGTGCTTGAAGAGCTTGATGTCCATCTCGTAGTTGAGTTTATCGACGAAGGATTTCTTAGATTGGCATGCGACGTCATTGTCGAGATTAATTGATGAGATTACAACTCTCTACCAACGTCTGTTAGTCGACTTGATTTTCTCAGGATCCGAAGGAAGAAAGTTTTCAAAACTGTGGTTGATATTGCATTTTGATGAACCCTAGTTCATCAAGAGCATACTAATGAAGGAATGTTCGGTGAGTGGGCGAAGAAAAGTGTTGCCATCAAAGTTCTTCCCTTTTTATTCGATAACGACGGGAGTGTTTGAGGCGAAGTAATGTTCAGTTACAGGAAAGAAATTGATTATAAAGTTGATAAGTCGCTTTGGCGGCAATGATGAATGTGTAAAATGCTCTCACTCCCACGAGATAGGTTACAAAAACACGAAATTTGAATAAATGCCTTGTCATTTTCAAAAAATGTCATTCTAATGAAAATGTGGATAATTGAGAGAAATGAACACTGCGCACTTGAAAGGCTTTTCTAAATCAAAGAGAAAAATGATATCTTCATTTTTCAAACCATCGGAAATCAAGTTATGGCCTACTAAAAAGCAAAATCACTAGTTGTTGATAGTACTGAGTACAAATCCGATGCAACAAAGGTGCATTGCTAAGCGGTTTTACACATGAATGAAGGTAAATTGCTGTTGATCGATGTTGATCTTATAAGTTGGAGTGCTAAAAAATTTTTGGGCAAAAAATGATAGGTTGCAGTTATAATTAAGTACTCCTCAAATTGATGAATGTGAACTCTATAAAGGTTCACTTCTTTGCGGACGGCGCCAATTTCGGCTGCCGGGCACCTCGAACGGCTGCGAAGAAAGGCCGCCGTCGCGTGCTCATATGCTAATGTGGTGTTTCTCTAATAACATTTATACTTCTTTCGTCATTAAATGGGATTTTCGTGCCACTAAATAATCAAATTTGATGAAACAGACTTCAATAAGGTATTTTTACGGAAATAACCTAATTACTCCATTTTTATCCAGAATTTTGAAGAGAAAACTCACGTATTCATTGAAAAGCCTATAAGACCCTTCATAGAACATTTCTATGATATTTTATTCATACTTGCCCACAACTCAATCAAATTTATCTTTCACTTCTTCCAGCTCTCATGCACACTAATGCATAAACTACTAGAAATTCATTATACTGGCTGAAAATTGGAAAACAATGAATAGTTCGTCAAAAATAGTGCTGCTTATTGCATGCAATCCTGCTTCATCGACATTCGTCCACATTTTTTCAATTATTATGCATTTCATTTTCCCACTTTTTAGATCAATGCGTAATTTCGTTAAAATTCTTTTTTCATAGTTATGGTATGCGAAGAAGGAATGGAGGTATAGCTATCCATTCCCTTATCTCCACAATGTTCAAAATCTATTGTGAAAATATATCTTTTACCTTCGTAAAATGTTTTAATAGCCATTCAGTAACTAAAACCATGTGAATGTGAGAAATACATTTTTAAAATGGCCTCTTTTTGCCCTGAACAATCGAAATCAGATTTTGTTTCACATTCAAGCATTTCTCGTCCAATCAAGTTTTGTTCATAAACTATCAAATATGATTAGATAGGGAAAATCTTAACAATTTCAACGTGTGTTTGGTTTTTGGAAAGAACTCCTTAAGCGCTGTGACAGCTGAAAGAAGTCTTAGTTTCTCAAACTTGAATCATTTTGATGTCCGTATCATGCTTTGATCTCTCTAAAAAAAGCAGTTTTCTGTTTTGTTAAAAGTTCCAATAGCCATTCGATAGCTAAAACCTTGAAAATTTTGATGTTGTACATTATTTCCAAATGGCTTCTTTAATAAGTTCTATCAATGAAAATAGAAATATCTTACGCATTCAAGCATTCTCACTAAGTAGAGATTTTTGCTAGAATTTTACTAATTGTTCGACACCTTAGATCTCGACGATTTCTATAGTAACATTATTTTTAAAAAAGAGCTACTTATCGTACTGTAGCAGTCAGAAGAAGATCACGTTTTGCAGTTAATCGACATGTTACAAAAGAGCGGAAACCTGGGGTTTATGTCGCGCCTACTGTATCAGTGCTTTGAGGGGATCTCTTCAAAAACTATTTACGTCTTCGAAATTTTTGAGATTTGCAATATCGAGTGGTTAATTGTTGTTCATAGAAGATACGTTATTCGGCTAAGAATCTTCAAATATGGAACAAAATTTTATTTCGACTGCTACATCGCCACAAACAAACCCTTCAAGAAATAAAATACATATTTCAAATTCACTTTATTTCAGCTATCGAACGACTACTAATAATTTAGTGGAATAAGTCTTTTCTAGAAAAAACTAGGGGGTCACCAGCGCAATTCTTGGAATGCGATTGCATGCGACAGAAATTGTTTTTAAAAGTAAAGATGTTTAAGACACAGGGGCGTAATTTTTTTAGAAATACGTGTACAAAAGTTCTTTCAATGATTTTTTATTTTTCATTACTGAAAAAGTTTGTAAGAATTGAAATCTAACTATATATTCCCAAAAATCCACTGTGAATTAGAAGAAATGAACTGCGATAGCAAAACGTTATCCACCATCTCTTAGTGGATCGTGGTATAGAAATCTTTCCACACAATGAGCTTACTATGAAAATTGAAATCGGTTCTTACTGTTTGTGAGAGAACAAGTGAAAAACCGACCTCATTCATTAGAAAGAAAATTTCCATAGGAGTGTTCTAACCATTCAAGAGCTGAGACTTGTGGCTACAGCCCCACGTCGCCGCTTCTTCAAAACACCGCTTTATGGCGCTATAACATTAAAAAAATTAAATTATCTTTCATAAACCACGTGTTTTTCCTTCCATCTCGTTTATATTTCGCTGAACAAAACTCCTCCCTTAGAGTACTAGTACTCAAATTCTCAAATTATAGCACAAGTTTCAAAAAACTAAAAAATGTATTTGCTTTTCAAAAAGCTCTTTTAGTCTTTCTCTGGTCTTTTGATTTAATCCTTTCAGGACCATGTGTGTCACTCATAGTACACGTGCATTTCGTGACTTTCTCGTCGAGCACAAACTTTTTACCAGGCTTTGAGCAGTCATTCAATAGCCGAGAAAATTTCGATTCTGATGATATGTCTGACTTTAGAAATCACTTTTCTGGTGGGCCGTAACAACTAAGAGAAAATTGCGATTTTTTCCTCGGAATGCAGTGTGATTTGCACCCGTGATTGCATGATCTTTTCACCGAACAAAGCTTATCACTAAAGTTTTAGCAACTATTTGATAGCTAGCTTGAAATATGGCGACTGTAAATATAAGCTACTTTTTAAATTCATTGACAATGATAAGTTTCCAAAGCGCTGTAATGATGAAAAATGCGTTTTGTCTTCCGAGTGATTTACGTGCCTCGCCATCGTTCATACCTGGCACTACAACAGATTTTCAATAATCGTTCAATAGCTCAAGAGGTGTAGATTCTGTAAACCAATTTGTATTTTTTTACTTGAGTTTTTAGTGCGCTGTAGCAAGGAATTAAGTGCGTGTGTTACGCTTTGAGTGAACAGCTCGTCGCTTGAACTTCACAGTAAGTAATTGATAATTGTGCAATGAAATTTGCACGCTGGAAATAATTTATGATCAGAAAAAGATGACATTTTGCTGAAAGCCTCATAAAAGTCTTTTTGTTATGAAAAAAGCTCCCACGTCTCTTGAAAATTCCTTCTTTTCAAGACGAAGGCCACACTAATTGGGAAACAGCGTATCTCCGTTTCTTACTCCTTATTTTCTGACAATATGCAAAGTTTTGAATCAACAGTGTATGACTTTTCTAAGAAGCTTTCAGAGTGTGACTTTTAGTACGTAGTCGTAATAAGCCTTCATAAAGCTTACAGTCATCATTTTGTAGACCCCTTTTATGGAGAACACGGATATTTCTGACCCAAATTTTTCAAGAAAATCTTCCAATGATATTGTCAATCTTTTGCTCAAAATATTGATTCAGCAAACAATATTTATAAAGCATCGAGCATTAGCAGTTCACCCTAAATATCAGTACCGGCCATCATTTACCCGTGTTGCATAGAATTTTGCTTGTTACATCCAATAATTCATGCGTTCTGAGATAATAAACATCAAGTTTTAAAATAATCAATTCTCATCATTATTGTCTACAGTATTATACAACATGATTGTTCGAGCCAAATTATGCATCTTGTCGAACGCCATAATGCCTAAGGACACATCTCCGATGAGCAGTATTGAAACAATGTAAATAGAGATACTGCTTAGATTGAGTGCACCTCGTGTTTATCGTTTAGTATTGCCTCGAGCACATGCAGCCACTTACAAATAGTATCAATTTTCTATGAGATCCAACATCACGTCCATATCGTGGAAAAGTGACTTCTACAATACGCCTGGGTGTCGGCTGTCAAGCGATATGGTCTTGCAAGTATTTGAGATATCTCCACCTTAAAATCGATGAACGAATTTTTTTCGCGTGTTCTTTGTAGATTTTCTACGCCTTCATGAGGCACATAAGCGTCATCAGGTGGAAGAGAGGCGGATGTACCTAAACGGTAAAATTCGATACTGTGAAGCAACATGCAATGAAATGCACTGCCATTTACACATGTAAATTCCCACCATGTATTCCTGGTGTATGATCACAACAAGCAGCAATTTGGGCTGTAAAATCCATAGGAAACTTGTGCTTGTTGTAACCATGCACGACCTCAAATATCCTCGTCATTGGATCGCTAGTGGGCACGTGCACTGTGGAAGACAAAACATCTCTCTTGTCACAACATCTCATTATCACAACATCTCCCTTTTCATTCCGTCTGAGCACCATTACGCCTTTCTTATTCTGTACGACCATTGTGTACACCTTCTCCATTTGGTGCTGCATAAATTCATTAGGTAATTCTCGCCTATTCTTTCTGCACTTCCCAATCAGTGCGCTTTTTTCTGCAACAAGCCCTCGGCAAGATCAATACTAGTATACCCATTGACGGTGTAAAGGTCTCAGCCCTTATTTGATGAGCCATCCATTGGGTCCATCACAATACTGTGTGGGAATCGTCCGGTGCGCATGAGAGTTGTGCCAGTACTTGCGCATGGGAACGTGCTGTACGTGTATCCCCCTAAACTGATCTATCACAAGAAACACTAGATCTACTTCCAAAATTGTGAAAAACCCCAATCAAATAACAAAAATCGCACATCGTCTGCGATTTCTACTGCACGTCGCGATGACAAGTGGTGGTCCTGAAAGAGTCAAGCGCTTAACCTTCCCGAGCAGAGCTCTTACTTCAGATTGTTAGAAATTGCCTGATGTTCTTGATTCTAGTAATGCGCTTATTTTCTGGAGATACAGTCCAACAGGAAAAATAAAGTCAAGTTTTACATTTTTGGCAACGTAGTTTATCGGCTATTCGAATAGACGAGGGCAGTGGTAGGAGGCGTGGCAGTAGCGCGGCGAGGCGGTACGATCGATATTTGTTACTCAATTAGGAATTTTTCCTCCGTTTTTAAAGATACTCTCAGTTAAACGGCTAACTAAAAAAGTACGACTCTTCAGCGAATGAGTTCGGTTTTTAATTTGTTTCCTCCTAATCAGACAGAAGTCAAGATTTTTGAAACTGTCTGTTTAGTATAAAAATACCAAGAAGATAAGAAAAAATGTTTAACATAAACTGCAAAAACACTCCTTTTCGTAAGGATGTGGTTTTTCTCTCTGAAAAGACAAGATTTTGGATAGCATTAGCGTCTTTGTTAATAATGCTCCTTTGAAAACTTAAATAACCCTAATATCTAATGCAGCTCGCACCAATCTTCGTTTCGAACGACGTGCCCAGCTGAGGGTCATAATGACCCCTTAAAGTCCGTAAAAGTTTGAGATTTTCCTCAAAGTCAATATTACAGCAAACTTGTTTTCGAAGAACATATAACACTGTCGAGAGCGATGCGGAGAAGAGTTTAACATGTTTTGTAATCCTATTTATTGTGACTCTCATATCAACCCTTGGGGTACGACATGAACACGGTGCTAGTCTCGTCCGCCTCCGCTTGTGGCGGCAAGCATTGTATAGCCTCGAGTGGTTAGTGATATCGGCCATCTCGAAGAAGGTTACTGGTCCAATCGCCTAACACGACGCTTCACAGCAGAGCTTTTGGCATTGATTAGTACTGAAAGTTCTTTTATATACGTGATTATTATAGCAGAAAAACGTTCTTGCTGATACTTGCTGGTACGAAATAGATTGCTGAATGAACGGTTTGAGTAAATAAATTGCTTGTGTTACGGTGTTATGATATGAATATGGTTTGATATGATGTGTTAGTGATATGATACACTTGAAGTGTAACCGAAAGAACACAGAAGATGGCTGTGAAAGAGGTGGAACCAGCAACCTCCCTCGTTATGGCCGACATAGCTAAACGCCCTGGCTAATGTAATGGAGTTTTCGTGGCGAGTGTGGCGGCGTGCGGCTGGTTCCGTGACCCTGTCGCACTTGAAGTGTCGACGAAACCTTTGAAACTTGCAAAAGTTTCTGCACGAAATTTTTTTTTATTAAAGATATCTGTAGTAAGGTCTCTTCAATAATGAACTGCCTTTCGATACAAGTGTTAGCCTGTGTCGTACGTGGTGTGAATGACAGAATAAGATGAACATCACCCGACAAATTAAGCTCCCTAACAAGAATGCAGGGAGAAATTAGATACTTTTTGGGCAGTTGGAGCCACCTGACGGAAAGGTAAATTTAACCTCAGCCAGTTATTTTTACAGCTTGCAAGAACAAATGGAAACTTTTGTGACCTATGCTGGAGATGAGCAGGTGTTATGGGTGATTGATGAGGAAATACTGCACTAAAAAATATAAAGATACTGGTGTGAAGCGCTGGTGAGAATATTTAGCCAGTAAAGAAGGTTTGTTCTCCTTATTTTGTGATACACATTTTATTGTGAATTTACCCCTCATTAATCGACTAATTCAGTCTCAATCGTTTTATTAATCAACTAATTTGACGATTATTGCCATTATTGTCAATATTGATTAACGTTTACTTTTATTTTATACCATGGATTGTCAACATACAAGCCGATGGTCCGATTTTTTCACCAAAAAAAACCTAGAAGAAGGTTATGATGCTTAGCGAATTCCTAGACCAACTGGGCTTCTCTTGCACGCGATGGGAAAAGCGGAACTATCGTTGGCATCCGGTCGAGTCACTCGACGGTCAACGGACGACAGGTGATACAAGTGATACTATGAATCGTGCTTTGGGAGCGCCGTGGCCAAGCGGAGTCAGCAGTGAATGCCCTATGAAACGTCACAGTCAAGCTCTCCCCGAAAATGCTAGAATACACGCTCAACCAGTATTCTTCGACGTTCAAAAAGGAGAAGAAACGGATTGAATGCTAGAGGTGCTGAGGTTCATATAGTCAAGAAACACATACTGTAAAGACAGATCATACTAAGCTAAAAAATTGTTCTGTACATTTTGAATTGTACGATCTGTCATCGTAATGTACTGTGTGTTCCCAGCACTTCCCGTATTCGATTCATTTCCACGCATTCGTCCTCCAAAAGGTTTCGAATATTGCACGTGTTGTTAGGCTATTGCTTGGGAATTTCGCCACCCTCAAGAGTGCCCTAAAATGTTGTCGAAATGTTTTTTTATTCTTGTACTTTAGAGGTAGCAGAACTGACGCGTTTGTTGATTGATTGCAAGAGAGTGTTGGGGGAGGGAATTGACCACTTCTTTACTTAACACCTTGCCTCCCAATACACCGCATCACTAACCACAGCACTTTCCCGCCTCCTCTTCCCTTCTTCATTATCAAGATTTTTATCTGTTTTCAATATGCTACGCTTTATCTTACTTCTCGAAGTAATTTTTTGAATTCTCTCATAGGGCGAAAAAATACCTTTGTGAATATCAATCTCATATAGAAGTGCATACTATCACAAAGAGGAGGCATCTTATGTATTCTCCTATGAAACGAATCAAAGCTGAAATAGGTCAAGAATAAAGCCTGATATGAATGAAGTAGAACACGTTACATGGAAATTGGCGTGGCCTTCTAAACCCTCTCTGATTTGACCGTGGGGCGCTTGCCAGTGTTGTGTGCGCTAATAAGTAAATTTACAATATATATTCAGTTTTTACGTAAGTCATGACCAACGTACTAAGACTCTTAATTTTGTGGAGTTTCGAATTTTAAATTCTGAGGCCAACTATATATTGAGGCCGGCACTGTTCAATAATTCATTTTTTTTTCTTTTTAAGCTGAACACGAGCCTGTTATAGTACATTTATTTTCGGACAGCTGACATTCGGACGGTTTTTCTTCCATCAGCGCCTGGAAGATCAGGAAGTCTTCAACTTTGTCAACCAAACATTTTCATCTCTAAGAAAAAAGTCGCCAAACCAAATGTTTTCGCATCAAGAGCAAACAGCTTATACACATAATAACCGTTTTATGAATCTTCTACTGGGTTGTCCAAGTGGAGAACGAACATATAGAGTTCACATTGACTACCGCTGCACCGCTCACATCATAACAACATTTTAATTTACTGTGCCACTTCATACGTAATATCGAGGGAATCACCCCTGCTGTTCATATTTGGTAACTATCGATTCTATTCGAAGTCCTCCAAATATCTTACTCGTAAAAGTTCTAAATTCCTGTGCGAGGATGACGATTTCTGATCCATAGTCCTCCCCTTAGTGTGTCTGTGCTCTGTGCGAGCTTAGTGGGGTGCTAGGTTTACCTTTGAGCTTACCGACTATTTGTTCTTTCACACGGAAACAGCGCCTTCTCGTTGTGTCGCTTTCCTTATAGCCGCTCGCTTTACAAGAGACTGGACAAACTGCACCCGTACCCATGGAATCGCCGTCTCTACCGTTCGAGCATGTTATACACTCTTGCGTCGCATACGGGCAGTCATATAAACGGTTATGAACTAACTTGGCACTTCAAAGTAATCGGTGGCATTTCAGTCATCGCTAACAATTTTTTGAGCCTACTTTTTATACATAGTTTTGCAGTCATATTTATATCTCACGTCCGACAGCATCTCCTTCCTCAGAATCTGGAAGAGTCAAATTTTGACATGCAGTCCACTCAACCAAGTTCTCTCATAGCCATAAAAGATAATGTCAGTAAGAATGCTCTCCGCGTTGATCAATCCTTGAGGAAATGCGTCATGCATGTGTCTTCAATTTCTAGCCTCGCGGGAAGTGATTGACTGCATACCTGGCCTAACAATAAATCGTAGTGGTCTACCGGTGTACCAGTCAGTGCTGCTTATCCTACCAAACGAGTTTGGTACCAATCTAACGAAACCAGATAGATGGAAGGCTCGGCGAGCCACGAGCGCGAGATTGAACCATTGAGATTGTGCAAAGCAAAGCACCTCCAAGCACTGCGCCAGATGCGAGCTTTTCAAAGAAAAGCTATAGAAGATGACCAAAATCAAAACCAAAAGAGACTAAACTTGATATTAAGTCAAACATAGTTCCATCTCTCCCAATTGCGAGAAAGTTTTGAGCCAATTTTACGATTTCGGGGAAGGCGCTGGCCTAGTGGTGATGCATGTTATCAGGGTGTGTACTGTTAGGAACAGGAATCAGTGTACTGGTGCGAAGCAGTCCCACACAACTCTTTTGCATTTTGCTCAACGCCATAACTTGGATTTTTCTGGAATGTGTTTTATCAACTGGAATGTCACAAGTGCAGGAAACAATGTTATTCTCTATTGTGGTCTGTTTATACGATTGATGATGGATATACCTTTCAATCAGTTTATTTAATCTCTTCTGAAGTGTATAGCGGCAAATATATTAGCGAGACAGGTAGGCCACAGTGTGACCATTTGAGGAACACCTAGTCAGCAAACGTGAAAAAGAACTAGATATCTCTTTATCTCTTTAATCTTTAATCTCACTTGCCTTGGGGGTGCAGACACATAACGGAGCGAATGTCGAACTAAGCGTCACCATCCATGCATAGGACATAGAATCTCAGCACTTAAGAGTCTCATAGAGTTCTGAATGAATGGGATCAATCCAAACATGAATAGCAGGTGCGAATGCTTTGTCATCACACATGATGTGACGCAGTATATTAAATATAGTATTCATGTGAGCGGTGTTCTAGCAGTCAGTGTGCTCTCTATAGGTGGGTCTCTTCTCGGACAACTCAGTGGAAGTCATAAAAAGTGGTGAGTGTATAGTAAAGCCGTTTTGTTGTTGATTTGGAAATCTACATTTGATGACTTTTCTGTTCACTAATGGAGGCAAAGGAGCGCATGTGGCGCATTGTTTAGAGGTGGTCTGCGTCGCACACAAGATTGGCGGTGCGATGTTGCGCTTATGGCTCTTCAAGCCATCCATCCCTCCGGGTTATTCGATTAGTATTCGGCTAGTTCCGGACTTGTTAGAGAGGAAAAGCACCACTGATCTGATACAGCGCTAGGCCACCGCGAGCCATTGTAAAGATCACATATGCATTCAATCACCTCAAACAAAGTTAAAAATTGAAGACGGATGCACGGCGCATCACATAGAGATAGATTAACGCCGACAGCTTTATTCTTTTCTAATGGTGTTTGGTTGATCGAATTGTAGACAAACTAATCTTTTTACGTCTGTAGAAGAAGAAACCGCCAAAAGGTCAGCTGCTCGAATTAATCGTATTATATAACAAACTCCAGTTGATATTACAGTAGTTGTTTGTAATTTGACGGAAATCAATCAAGGCCGCAAGGTCCATATCGAAATAATAAAAAACTATTGCGACGTTTTTCCTGCCAGTGTAAATTACTGCGATATTCTTCAAATTTCATCTTAGTATAGTTATCAGGAACCAAGCGTCTACGTTTTAATTGTTTCATCCTTTGAGGATATTCCTCAACTTTCGGATGCTTTGTGGTGCAATCATGATTTCAAAAGACACTAATGGAAATACTCGTTTGTTCTTCTTCTTTGATTACAGACTCACTCGAAATTCCGTATGGCCTTTGCTCCTCTATTTAGCCTATACGTCTTTTTCTTCGCTGTGGTTATTGTTGTGGTTCATCGAAGTGGTTTAGGCAAGCGATGCGGTAGCCGTCTAGAAATTTGAAAACCTCTTTCCGTTTCAAAGTGTCTGAATCCGGAGCCACGCATGAATACTATCTTCGCACAGCGATGACTGAGAATTCTAGAAACTCGGAAAAGAACGCCACTTTCCATGATGACCCCGGTAAGCACGTACTTTCCACAGTATCTTGCAGATTTTGTTCATATCAAAGTATACAGGAAACAACAAAAGAATAGACATTGTTGAAGTATGTAACATAATGATCTTGAACTAATTAGATGCACTGTACACAAAAGGATTTTATCCAGTGAGAAGCATTCACGGTTGTCTCCTTAGCATCGTAGATTCGGTGATATTTTTTTTCAGCGTGAATGCGAAGATAAATTTTTTTCCAGACACATAGGCACTAAAGTAAAGTGAACTTATATAACTGAGAAGTAACGTTGTCTTCACGCTCACATAGCGTCAGTTCTGTAGGAGTAGTTGATGAACCAAAACAACCGATCTAAGAAATGTCTGGAAATCAAACTCAGATTTGATTAGTATTTAACAGCACTCATATGCACTTACATCATAGGCTTGGAACACAGTGATTCCGAGGAACTTTGCCCCGTTTATGGTCACCGTGAGTTTCCACTTCTCGCTTATTTTTTCAATACTTTATTTCATTCATACAGATAGAACAAAAATCCGTCTTACTTCAAAAATCGACTGTTGATTGCTCTACTCTGTTCCTGAAAACCCACTTTTTTCTTTGAAATACCTAATGTTGAATCCAAGCTGTATTTGTTTAGTTCATTGGGTATGGTTTTTACAACTTTTACTTGTCCATTAACATCTTATTTCAGAAAAAAAACTGTTATATTCACCTCATTTAATTCTTCAATTTACACTGAGGCCAAGTGTATGTCTTATTCCTAGCCTAGGTAGAGCTTGTACTAGGAATGTTTTATTTTTAATATTTTGAGAATTTTCGGTTTTTACGTTCACATGAAGGCAGTGAAGCAACATAGACCAATCCATCTCTCCAAACTTTCACAAAGGTTATTCTTGTCAATTAAACTAATGAAATTTCTTCAGCAAAGTTTCGAGAATGACATGAAATCTCCATTTGCTTGATGCCATTATAGCCATGGGCGACGCGAAAACGAATAGTGCACCGTGGAACAACATCCTAAGCATGAGAATATTGCGTTCCGTGCTCCTTGTTTCATGGTTTGCACAGCGATGATGACCATTTAGTCGAAGAATAGCTTTAATTCGTCATTTTTTCTACAGACACAAGAAGCAATCCACTGAACAAACAGTCGTATAAGTCCCACGCACCATAAGCATTACAGCATCCCTAAAATCTACGGCTTACAGGAGAAATTCGAGAATAAGAAGCCGTGGATTTTAACAGCAATAAAGTTTTTCTTCGAAATTACTAGCAAAATTTTATCTCTACAGATATGTAAAATTTGAGATTCTTAAATGTCCTTGTATACGCGATATTTACTAGTGATGCATCCGAGGTATATTTTTGAAAAGTTTTTGTGCTTTCCAAACGTCGCCATATGTGCCTAATGATTAGTTGCTAATCCTTTCATATTTTTTTCTTATTTGACGAATCCAGCATTTTGGGTTGTTATTCGCAGAAAAGTATGGTTTCTCAATAAAAGGAATTACAAAACTAATCTAAAAAGCATGTTCGGTTTCTTGGGGTGGTTATGACTAATAGTCCAATGGCTTCTCTCGTAGATATCTTCATTAGTGGTGTTTACCGTTGAAACATGATCATGATCAATTTCATTAAATGTCTATCCAGATTTGTTGTGAGTGAGAAACAGCAGTATGAAAAAGACATATTTCGTGAGCTTAGAGTGAACAATTCGGATTTGTGTAAATGATGAGAAATTAGAATGATTTGCTTAAATAATTACCCGAGGCAAGGATGTTGGGAGCAAAAAGTTGAACAACTGTTCGAAATCTGTTTTGAGCACAATGTTTAAAAAACTGACGTGGAAATGTTACTTCTCCTACCACAACTGACAAGCGGAAGAAACGCTGCTGCTTTGGATTCCCCTTTTTTGTGGATACGCTATAAGCGTGCGTGCGAAAAATCGTATGCGAATGTTCACACTAAAATAAACCCTTATTTCTAGTTGCGTGAGCGATTTTCAATGCTATAGAGCTTCCGTACTGCATGAGAACACCACGAAGACATTCATGTCTCTCTATGTCAAATTTCACTGGATTTAGTTGACAAACGTTTTCGTGAAAAGCAGTTTCTGCTCTCCTGTGAGCGCGGCGATATCGGCACCGTTAAAAACCTACTCGCTATCACGGACTATGTGAATATCAACTGTGTCGATCCATTGGGAAGGTCAGCATATTTTATTCGTAATTAGGCTCATCTATTTTCTACTCTGAAGAAAAATAGCGTTTCCAAGTCCAACAACAGGCAAACCAGAGTGGACTTTTTGAAAAGTTGAACCCAAATCAGAGTAGTGCTTAGTGAGCATGAGGCAGTGTTCATTAATTTACGTAGGAAATCTATGATAGCTTTAGTATAAATCTTGCAAAACGGCTAGCTTGGTTTGAATCAGAAATACTGCTAAGAAAATGAAGGAATTTAAGGCGAAAATAAGACTTTCCTGAAGTTTGAGCACGAGCGCTAACTTCCACAGTTGCTTTTCAAACTATAAACTGATACAGCAGCTATATTCCAAATTATTCTGGTAGTGAATAATTTAATAACTTTTCAGAAGTGCACTACTCATCGCCATCGAGAATGAGAACACTGAAATGATCGAACTTCTTCTTGATAATAACATTGAAGTAAGAAATTACTTTCGTAAACATCAGCAAGGAGCTTAGCCTTATTATACCTGCTTTGGTAAGAATAAAACAGCCACAAGTAGCAAGCTAAATCTGTTGCCAAATTTATCTTTTCTTGGATTTCCATATGCAAATGTTAAACTAGTCAAAAAGTCATCTTTTTTTGAGTTTCCATTTCCAAATGTTGAACTCAGCAAAGTCACCACGTTGGAAAAATCATTGCAAGTTTTGTATCGCTTACCCTACTTTTACGAACGATGTAAATCGTAGAACATTTTCCATTTTTCAAAAAGTTGTCTTGCTTAGTCGACGCAAGATTGGTAATAGCGGTGGTAGTAATAGTAATTCAATGGCTGACGTTTCGGTGACTTCGTCCTCTTCAGAGCCTAATCTGCGTTTGATCAGACTATTCATAAAAAAAAAGGATGAAGCTCTCGGCGTTGATCAATCCCTGAAAGATGTGCCATGTATTCGTCTTCAATGTCTAACTTCGTTTGAGGTGACTGAACGCATATCCGGTCTTTACAGTGACTCGCGGTGGCTCCCGCTGGACCGAATCAGTGCTGCTTATCCTTCCAGACAAGTCTGAGACTAGTCTGGTACCAATTTACCGACCCCGGAGGGATCGATGGCTTGATGAGCCATGAGCGCGAGATCGAACCATTGACCTCGTGTGCGACGTGACGTTACTGACGTGACGCATTCGCCGTTCAGGCTCAGTTTGCGAATTTTCGCGTTTGTCTAATGAAAGTTCAAGCGTTTTGCGCGTTAATGTTTTAAATTCCAGCGCTGGAATCGTGACAGCCACTTCAAAATCACTACCGTTGTGCTTTTGTGCTCTATGTGCAGCTAAAGGCGTACTTCCTCAAATTCCTAAATTGTGGACATAAAATGGTCTATCCTTTCGCCTGTGTACTCACCGCCTCCATGCTTTGCATTGAGATATTATATTATAAGGGAGCGCATGTGGTACAGTGGATAGAGGGCTCTGCGTCGCATACAAGGTCGACGGTTCGATCTCGCGCTTATGGCTCACTAAGGCATGCATCATTCCGGGCTTGCTATTGGTACCGGGATGGTCGCAGACTTGTCTGGGAGGATAAACAGCGCTGACTCGATACAGCGACAGGCCATCGTGAGTCATCGTAAAAGGCCAGATATGCATTAGTTCAGCTCAAACGAAGTTTGAAAAATTGAAGACGAATGCATGGCGCATCCCTCGGGAATTGATCAACGCCGAGGGCTTTATCCTTTGGCCTCATATTTTGCCGGAACTCATGGAATTCTCTCTTCTTCGTTGGGACCAAATTATACAAGTTTCTGAGTTGCAGCAATGACTGAGGACTAATTAACGACGCAGGATGTTAGATTTCTCATTATGTAGGGAAGCATGAAAGGAATTTTCTGTGGCTGCGCGATACTGTTTCGGCTCAAAACAAGCAAAAAAGAAACTCCTTTTGAACAAATGGAGGTATATGTAATCCTGTCTCCGATATGTTCCTGAGGGATACGCCATACATTCGATTTCATCAATCGTCGTGAAGGTGATGAATGCTTATCTGGTCTCTGGAACGGTAGCTCACCGATCCATCGCACCGTAAAGAAGCCATTCAATTAGTTTAGTTTTAACAAGAACAGCACTCTTGCAATCACACGTGATATGGCGCATTATGTAGGACTGTTTTTGGTGATGGAAGTGCATTTGCAGTCTATGTGATATCTGCACGGTTGGACTCCTTTTCGACAACTCAATAGTCAAGAAGTATAACGTGGTGAGTATGGAAGGCTGTTTCGTTCTCGATGCCGCTGGTATCTAGGCTTAGTGAATTTTCTTCTGTTTGAGTAATGGAGGTGCTTGGCTAACTGTGTTGTGAGAACCCTGATCCCTGCAAGCTCTGAATAAAGCGAAACCGCCGAAACATGAGCTGAAAGAATATGTGTGTCTTGGAAAAATTCTGATTGGCTCAGAAAGCAACTGATTATCAAGGTACTGCTGCTATTCTCCCAGAAAAATCAGATATCTATTCGCCGATCCTGTAGGGATGGAAACCTTAGAAGCCTTAAGCGCAAGGTCGAGCCAATGACCACGTAAGTGCAGCGAACGTTTAACCACTGTTGGAGAGGAATTTTTCATAGGAGTGTTAGCAACCATTCGAAAGCTGAGACTTGAGGTTACACTTGCACTTCACCGTTTTTTGAAATTTTTCAAAACACCCCTTTATAGCGCTGTAGCATCTAGATCGAATATTTATGTATCATACTCGTCCTTCGCCTCCATTTTTTATCACGCCTATGATTCGCTTGAAGCCGAAAAGCATATCAATGCGTAAAGAATTTTTCGCAGTATCTTGATATATCGTTTTATTGGGAGCTTCTTTCAAAAGCGGATTGGAAATTGACAATTGATTAACAATATATAGGTTAGCCCGCCTCGCCCCTCTCCTAGCCACTCACCTTGCTACGGCCATCGCCTAGTCGAATAGCCACTAAACAGCTTGCCAAAAATGTAGAGTTCGATCTCATTTTTCTTGCTAAGCCGTACTTCCACAAAATAAGCGCATGGCTAGAATCAGAAAACATTGCCTTATCAGATGACTACTTATAGTTCAGAGAATGGGCTGAGTCCAGCGAGTTTCAAAGCACTAATCCAAAGACCAAAGGAAATTAAGAGATCAAAAGAGCTTTTCAAAAAGCAAATACACTTATGGGTTCTTTGATCCTTGTGCTATAGCTTGAGTACTAGCACTCTAAGGAGGGAGTTGTGTCCAAGCAAATATAAGCGAGATAAGTGGAAAAAACACGTAGTTTTATGAAACATGATTATATTTTTATTGTTATAGCGTTATAAATGGGTTTTTTGAAAAAAAAAAAACGGCGGCATGTTACTGTAGCCTGAAGTCTCAGCTTTCAAACGTTTACTAAAGTTCCAGAAAAGTTCCTCTGCGACGAATGAGATCAGTTTTCCATTTGTTCCCTTATAATCAGATTTATATACCTTTGTCCAAGACCTTGTTTTTTCGCATGAAATAGCTTCTTTTCAGACCGGTGACGCGATCTTGCACGCAATTGGAGAGGAGAACCTCGAAGCTGTCGAGATCATTGTTGAACACTTGGAAAAAATTGACAAATTTAGTCCAGAGGTATTTTTGCCTCCCATCAGCAGGGAAGAAATTTGGGAGCACAACCAGTCTCTGCATTTAGCTTGCATGAGAGATCCATATGACTTACGTACTCATGAAACGCTTCCGCTTTTACAGAACCAAGGTGTCGAAATTAACGAGTACTCGGCATTCACACCAGACATAACACCGATCATACTCGCAGCACAAAAGGTAGTTTCATGTTTGTGATGCTCCCCCCAAAAAACTTGGTATACTTACGGTGGTCTTATTTTTAAGGATAATTACGAATGTATAAAGCTTTTCTGGATAAGAAAGGCACGGTGCCTCATCCACATGATTTCTACTGCTGTTGTCAGGACTGTGAAACGGTAAGTTTCATGATAATTGTTTCTTCTCGAGACAGATAAAATTGGATAGCCAATCAATTGATATAAACCGAAGTTGCATATCCAGTAATGTTGAGTCATATGCCTCGAACGGGAGTGAGCTCACCCTTCACAAAGTTCATGCTGAGTGATAGCAGAAAACAAGCTCCCTTAGTGCAGTGTTTAACACTCGTCATCAAAATGGATGAGGTGGGGTAAAGCTTCCGCCTGAGATCGGAAGTTTTACATCCCACTCAACGTTATTAAATATGTAATCATATCATAATATCAGTGACAAATAAAAATTTCTGTCGATAATAAATTATTCGTCGATGTTTATATTTTCAACGAATAAAATCAAACTCATAGTCATGTATAGACTAAGGATAGAATTTTCCATTGGATAATGTCATAATCTGAAGCATAGTGGCGCCTTCAAGACTCTGAGAGCCATAACAATGGTAAAACCACTTGCTTCACCGAATTACCTAGTGGTAAATTTAACTTTGGCCTCCTCCATAAACTCGTAAGTGAAACTGAACATTAAGTGAAACTGTGATGCTATAGGTATGATGTATCAGATTAGATATATTATTTGAGATGAGAATGATGCTGACACATCAACAGTTTGGTCCAAATGAACACCCTACATCTATAAGTGATAAGGTGGCAAGTGGCCAAATGTATTACGAACCTGTATTGAATTTAGTTTCAGTTTTCATACTTAGCATTTGTGCTTTGTTGATGGAATTTATGACTGAAAGAGGACATGTAAAAATGAAGCCAATCTTAATTTGAACGTCCTCATTACTATTGCATCGTCATCAGCTATGTGCAATTTGTTCCGTCAGATAATGAAGCTGTAGGGTAACTTTATAACGTGGGAGTAATGAATGGAATAGGACCGCTGGCAATGTATTTGTAGAATTGCTCATTATAAATATGACTTGTAGCTCGTTCCTAATGCTTCGTTTTACGCCCGATACAAAACATTACTCCAACTCAATAGGCGCCAAAACAGAAGACAACAGAGTCGGGGCAGATCCTCAGAAGTTTACAAGAAGTATACATGAGTGTAGATTTGAATTATATGTTATTTGTAGCTGTGTATCTAGAAATCTAACAAATTCTGAGCACATGTTGTGTGCATTGAGGCGCCGTGGTTGAGTGATTGCGACGTTCGTCGCGGTGCGCGTGGAGCTTAGCTCTATCCAGCCTTCCTCCCTCACCCCACCTCTCTCCGGCAGTCAACAACAACACTCTATGGACCGCCACAGCAATGCTATCCTTGAGATTGCGAAGAGACTCGCTCAGCCAGTAGTCTACGCCGTTCGAGAAGAAGACGAAAAACGAATTGAAGTACTGGGATTCGCACAATGAAAAAGAAAACACTGTGATGACGGATTAAATGTGATAAAGTGCTGTTGTGCGCATTTGAAGTGGAAAGCGTTCTCAATGCGCATGAGTGATTATTGCATATATTAGACTGGCAACTATATTTCGTAGTAATTTCTTTGCTGCTTTTATTTATTTGCAATAAATTCAATTCCTGGTCTTATTCATTCATCGTATACCTCAGATGGTGCTCCAAGTGATTACCATCTCTTCTGATCTCTGCAACTTTCTTGATGCGAAATGCTTTGCCAAAGTCAGTGATGTGATAAAACACCTGTCTAAGTATTCTGCTTTATAAACTCCAAAATTCTATTGTCGAGGGATCTAAAAATTTCCAAGAATTTGACAAAATATTAATGATTGTGGTGGCGCATACTTTGATTAAAAATGTCTATTTGTTAATATTTAATAGATTGTTTTGTTGAAAACTTCTGATCCGACAAAACTTAATTACCAACCTAATATCACTTAAGATGATTCCGCTTAGAAAACTAGCAATGTTAACGCAGTATGGCGTTTATTCAGTTTCATTTATGTAGTCGGTAAATTTTAGGCCCGCGAAAAGGATTCGCTACGACTGTCTCTATCGAGAATCAACGCCTACCGTGCGTTGACGTCTCCGTCGTTAATTTGCCTTTCAGCCAAGGATCCCATTCTCTACGCTTTCGAGTTATCTTGGGAACTCAAAAGACTGTCCTACATAGAAAACGAGTTTCGAACTGAATACCAGGTAGATGTGGATAAGTCTGAGTAAATAAATCAAAGATTATTATCAGTTTCTTTCAAGGAACTGTCGCAAAAATGTCAAAATTTCTCGGTCAATATGCTGGATCAAATACGAGGTTCAAAAGAATTGGAAATAGTTCTCAATCACACGACAACTGCCTGGCAAGAGGTTCAATTTTGCGTAACATTCGCTATCTTTTCCATTAGTCACATGTAAAAGAACACGAATATCGATACGATATATACGATAACGATATATAAGATATTGAATATTAAGGTAAAATTCATGTTATTGTAATGCTTGACTGGGATATCACCTTCGTGACCAAGTGTTTATCCAAAAAAAAATTCGGTACTTTGTGGTTATGAGGTGACAAGAACAACCGACTTCATTAGCTGAAGAGGATCTTTTCATTGGAAAGTTAGTACCCATTCGGAAGCTATGACTTCAGACTACAGCCTCAGCGATTGAGAATAGTTTTTTATTTGTCCCCTCATAACGACAAAGAACTAAAGATTTTTTCGAATAGCAGAAAAGATTTATGGAGCACTTACAATAGCGACCTCGTGGCACTGCCACAAATTCTGTTTCAGCGATTTTATCAAGCTTTCATTTTGAAGAACATTAGGGAAGGTCAGAGAACCTCAAAGTTCACACCCTTGCCATTTTTCAGGTCACTGCACGAGTAACCTCAACTCCTGAGCAACTGGCTCGTTTGAAACTCGCCATTAAATTAAATCAGAAAAGTGTTAGTTTTCAAGAATTATTTGATTCGAATTCTCAAGGTATATTCAATAGGTTTCGAGAACATGGGGCAAAAAGTAATCGATGAAATCGCATAGCAATTACTTTTTCGCCACTTCACCTAGTTTTTGGGCCAATCGGGTGTGTCACATTTTCTAAAGCAGTGGGGTCAGAACGCAGTATAAATGGCGCCAATCATCACAGATACGGCGTTGCTTCAACCTTGTCTCGTCTCTCAACCGTGTGATGTGGAGAAATTTGTACCAAACGTCTCTGGAAAAACTGCATTCTCTTCGGTCCGAGTAGGAGCAGTGTAACGTAGAAATACTAGGTCGGAATGAAAATAGCCATCGTTTGGATGGGGATGGCCTTTTTTTTTTCATGAATCGTGTGTGATTTTCATAGCATTCGAAAGGTCTACTTCTTGAGCATCTACTGATATATGATTTGTCTATATGCTGGAATTGTCCACGGAACAAAAACGTTTGTTGATGCTTTACGAGTGCAAATTTGGTTCGAATGCTGCTGATGCTGCTCGAATCAGCAAAGCTTAGCGCGACCGTGCGGGTGGAGAATCAACAGTCCGCGAGCGATTTCGTGAGTTCAAGGCCGGAAATGAAGAGTTGGCCGACAGACCGAGATCCGAGCAATCAACCGAACTCAATGATGAAGACTCGATTTCTGGTTTGGAAAATGAGCCGTCATGAAGTTCTCGTGAATTTTCAGCAGAACTAGGCGTTTCTCATACACACACAGCCAAAAAGAGCAGGCAAAGTTTGAGGAATTGAACGGATTTGAGATTCTACCGCATCCACCCTATAGTCGGGACGTTGCTCCATCTGATTACGGCCTTTTCCGATCAATGCAACACTTTTTGGAAGGTCGCCGATTCGAATCTTTCGATGAAGTTGAAGAAACATATCAAGAGTTCTTTGCTTCAAAGACGAAGGAGTGGTACTTCGATCAGATCCGAAACCTGGCGGACCGACGCCAAAAGTGGTGGATAATGATGGCCTGTATTTTGAAGAGTAGTTGTTACGACCTTTTTCGATCAGTCCGATCACATTGTTTGTTGTCTGAATATATGCATAAATTTGAATGTTTTATCAAACGATGAGAACTTTCTTTCCAACTTAGTATCAAACCTTCAAGTAAAATATAGTGAACTAACAATCAACAACATTCTTGACTGAAACAAACAATAGGGGAACCTACATGAAAGAGTTAGACTATCATCGTGAATAATGGATGAGAAGGAAGAAGTGAGTTCTGGACGAGTTGGCATCTACACTCCAAGTGTGAAAGAGGGACCGTGTGAAATGATTGATAGTAGTATACATCTTTTCTATATTTGGCTAACAAAAACATTACCAATGAGCAAGCTCATTTTCCTTATGACACGATGAAGTGTCCAAAGTTTCTTGATACCCGAAGATGAAGAGTGATGATCAAAACATATGCTCCAAACAGGTAGTTGTTATCGACATTGAACCCAGCCAAGCTGGCAGATATTAGCTATTGAAGATCAATTTTCTTGATACTCTCACAAATAGCGTGAGACTAATAGTCTAAGGATTGCAATACCTTATAATGCTCTAGAGAAAGTGTAATTATTGAAATCCCTGGTTAAGAAACTTTTTTTAGTGAACCTTCTTCCTCTACGGAATTACACAAAGCTTAGTAGTGATCGTGTATCAAGAAGCAAGGCGCTAGTCCGATCCCTCCTGTTATCAGTAAACGGATGCCTTAGAGAACACTTCAGCTCGAGAACCTCCAATATTGCAAGGAGAAATGTCCAGACTAGCTTTCTACAATATCCATAAAGAGAAGAAGTCTCCAAGCAGCAATTAAGCAAGCGTGAAGATCAACAGAAGAAGTTGTGATGACGAGATGAGTAAAATAAATAAATATAAGACCTTACATCCAAACGCAGATTATTCAAACATGTATTGCCCATTTGTATCACTGACACATTTCAGTTCGTTGCGCATCATAATTGCCAGCAGCTGCTTGCCGGAATCTGGTACGAAGGCTTAGGGCAAGGGTTTCGTAACAGAAATATTATCTACAAGGCAAGTTGGTTTGGTGAAGTGATCTTACACCTTGTTTTCTGATGTGTAAAAGAAGGAATCATCAGGAAAACATGTGATTGTAATGCAAACGCCATACTCGATTTTTTGATATTTCTCTGTTTTTTTTTGCGGGCAGATACGAAGTTGTCAACAACAAGACTTGTTCAATACAACATTGGCTGATATTTGAGTACTTTGACCTTCCCCAGTGCCTAGAAGGTCATATTGACGCGCATTTTACACAGTCAAACAATTTTTATGCGTAGAAGAGTAAGAATCGATACACTAAATCTAGCTCGTACACTAAACAGCTTTTCTTAATCAGTTACCAGTTTTACGGTATTTTATGAGCAAACACATGTTTATTGATACGGAATCTGCTTCAACACTACGGTGGGTTTAAACACTATTGAGAGAAAGATAAAGGGAGGACCAGCATGGTGGGAACTTAGTGAACCCCGGCAAGTACAATTTCAGGTTCATAGCCACCTGACCGTTCACGTTGCGATCGTATCTCATCACTCTTGTAGTTATAATTCACATCGTATCTTGCTATTCCAAATAAAATTGAGCAGTGAACATATTCGGAAATTACATTAAATACTGACGTCTTGCCGGTATCATATTCTCTAGAAAAAACGAGTTTTAAGAAAGAATAAATCAATTCTTTTGTTCTCTCCAGGTTATTGATTGGTAAGTAGATAGAGAGTAGGATTGTACCTCACTAGATTAGAAAACAGTCTGAGGTTCAACGCGAGGGCTCAAGTGATCAGGAGATGATACACCTTAAGGTTAATTTTTGAATTATTGAAATTTATTCAATATCGACTGAGGTTTATTAGCGTAGATGTTATGGATTTCTGTTCGTCAACACTGGCCTCCACTAGAAACCTCTATCGTGTGTTTGTGCCCTCTTTAACCTGTGGTCCCGTTGATCGCTGAGTGACACAAGAGCGCATCAGTAATTTTTTCTTGCCCCTATTTAGTGCTAGCGTAGCTCAGGGAGTCCTCCTCGCTTTGGGACTTTGTTGAGCATCATATGCTTCTCTTGAGTTTTGCGTGAAGAAATAAGAAAATCTGGTGGTCTTTCTATAGTGCACTTGACATCTCAAGTATTCTGTTCGCTAAGGGCCCCCGCTTATAGGTTGTCGCCGAAATACATCATCCGTCCAGTTCGCCTGATCTTAGATAGCCAAGCGTGTTAAACGACTTCCCTAATTTTTGGTTGTCGATGTAGATCGGAACTTTGGATGCTTTCTTTCATCTTCGAGATTGCTCCTACCATCGATCTTTCGACTACGCTACATGTTGCTTACGAAAAATGCTTATGCACTGAGTATGGGCAACATGGCTGCTCAGAACTTCTAAGAGTGCTTCTGTTTCAACTTAATCAAATGCTTTTTACAAATTAATGGAAGTGGGACGCAGCGGTTACTTGTACCGTCGCGGAACTTCAACATACGCATATTGTAGTACTTTTCATTTTTTTAAATTCTATTTTTTTATATTTTATTATATTTTATTTTTTCGATTTTACGTTTCCCAGTTAAGTGCTCTTCTATACGGATATAGTGTGGAGCAATAGAGATTGTAGTAATAGTTTTACTTAAATCTGCTTCTAACAGTTCTTATTTTGCCACGTGGGTGTCATCAGTTCTCTAAGTTGGCTAATTGAGCCTCTATTTCCATACACACACCACATTATCATTACTTCGTTAAAACATTGAAAATAGGGACATTTATCAATCATTAGGAGAATGGTGACAGTTCTTGAATAATTCGATGGATTTCAATGAATGAAAAGAGCGAGTTGCACGAGAGATGACGCGTTCAATGATGTGCGTGGCTGGGGTGCTCTGTAAGTTGCTATAGCCGGCTTTCTAATGAACGTCACAGTCCGGGTGGCCGGGTAGTGAGAATGAACGCATAAGCGCGATATGTGGGATGGATATGGATTCATGAGGCAGAGGCTGGAACATGTGTGAGTGGGGTTTCTTAGTATGCCTGAGTTCCAATTTCTTAGTTCCATTAGTTCCATTTGTTCGACTCATGCAATAAATCACGGGATGCGATGCCTTGTGCAACATATTCAGTCGGAAGGTATTCAAAATATGACTTATCGTCTAGAATCCTTTTCAATTACCGCTTTTAGAGGTGATACGACGCTGTAGATTTATATTCAATATTGTTGAGTAATATACAGAACTATGTACGTCGCATGGGACTCGAACCACCTATTTCACCTTTCCCAGAACTCGTGATAATAATTGCACTACCGGCGCTCCTGTTCTGCTACCATTTTTCCTACTACACATTGGTATCGACCAGTCGGCAACCAACCGATAACGGTTTAACCTGTCAAGCCGATATTGGGATTGAAGTCAGTCACGCCAACAGATACTGGATATCTGTATTATCAACTAAAATTCATTTTATTAACCGCTTTCGACGGTAGTAGAGAGGGTGGAATGCGCTTACGAATCTCGTTCGATGTCCAAAGCTCTGCTTATCCCTCAACAATATTGAATTCAAAATATGGTTATTTATAGAGGATCTTGTGCTCTATTGAAAAAGATGTCTATTGGTCGACTTGTCGACATATCTACGTGTTTTGCCAATGAATTTATCTCTACCTGCTTTGCAGGAGATTTGGTGTACCGTACACAAGCGCATACAATAACCATCTCCATAGTTAGACCAATGATGCTCTTTGTTTTTCGTCTAAATGGTCGTAAAATTGATTGCAGACAAACTAGTACCTTAGGGTGTTCTTTGGTATTTGCCTTTAGCAAAGAGCTAACGTTTTATGAATCTTCACAATTATGCGTGACGTTTCGGCGTTTTCGTCCTTATCAAAGCCACGATAATTCAAGTCGAAGTGTCTGCCTGACCATTCTTTTGCAATTTTGACATTCGTAGCCGCCGCATAAAGGGTATCGTGTGTACTGCGCGAACGGCCTCCTCAGCCATGCTCTTTTAACCAGGACTCCGAAGACGCTGAAGCGATCTGGCATTATTCGGCACAAGACAGCCCTAAGGCTTTGTCAACCGATAATATATGCTCTTCCGGTTATACTCTTTTTTGCAGAAGCCGGTTTAATAGCAGCTGACATAACCCTTCGCGGACGATGAGGGTCACTATGACTCTCAGGTGAGCTAGTCGTTCGGACGAGCTACACAGTGTTGCGTGCTTCAATACAGACTCGAGCTAATAAAGCTCTCAGAAAAATACTGTCATCAAAATGCGATGAAATATCACTGATAAGGCTCCTGTATAGATGACTTTAGTAAGATTAACGCTAATGATGCCCAAAATATTTGATTTTTAGACGAAAAAATCTTAATTTTGCGAAAAGTATTATATTCTCAGCTCTTATTAGGCATTTTCTCATATCTTCTTGACGATTCTGTAGCCAATAGATAGCTTGAGAAATTTTGACTCTAATACTAAGCTTGTTGTTTGAAAATAATTTCACAGTGCGTTCCAATGAAAAATATAAGATGACGTTTTGCAATCGCAATTCAATTTCTCTAATTGAAAGCTGATTGTTTGGGATTGTATAGTTGGATTTCGGTTCTAGACTCAATAGACTCTCATGCTAAAAATAACTCAAATTATCATTTTAAGAGCTTTCGTAAACGTATTTATAAAAGAATAGCCTGATAAGAATATGTATGTTCTGAGCTGATAGGTTCAGTATACAGGAGCCGGGTTCGTCTCATTGGGACTCAGCAGTACCACCCTACGTTGGTTCAGAGGATCCCCTGAGGTCAAAAATCTCTATAAGGGATCGACGCCGAGTATTAAACCACCCCAAGTTAGGAGATGTACTCACCTGACATTATGGTGATCAGCAGTCGAGCGCGTAGCAGTTATATTGAATCTTACCTCGTCTACCAACTGCTTTTTTATAGACCCGCGCAAATGCTATAATCCGATAAAGATATAAGGAAAAGAGTAATGCTCAAGTGTTTTGAAAATCCCTACTTTTGAAAATAACTTCTGTCGCATGCATGCAACCGTAATCAAGGATTTCGCTCGTGAGCCTTCGCTTTTTTCTACAAAAGACCTATTCCACTGAATTATTAGTATTCTTTCGATAGCTAAAAATTGGTGAATTTGAATGGTATATTTTGTTCCTCAAGTGGCTTGTTTTTCCCGTCGTAACAATCGAAATAGTGTTTCGTTTCACATTTGAGGATTTTTCGCTGGATGAAGTTTTTTCTATAAACAGTTAACAACCATTCGACAGTGCAAATCTCAGCAATTACAAAGACGTAGTTCATTTTGAAGAGGACTTCTTACAGAGCCGTAACGGTCAGAAGAATGTTGGTTTTCGCCCAGAGGGTGGGAATTCGCGACAATGGCCTCAAATTACCGTGCCTTTAGCAACATGTCAGTTAACCACAAAACGTAATCTTTTGACTGCTGAAGTACGATAAGAAGCTATTATTCAAAAGCGAAGCTTTTATGGAAGTGGTGGAGATTCAAGCTATTGAAGAATTACTAAAAGTCTAGTGGAAATATTTTGTTGGGCGAGCAATACTTGAGTATGAAGAATATTTTTATTTTAAGTGCTAGAGCGTATTAAGGACGCCGTTTAGAAATTCAAGCGTGCTATCAATATTTTCGAGATTTGAGCTATCGGATGGCTATTACAACTCTGAAAAATTCAGAAAACGCTTTCTTCCCAAGAGGTCAAAACACGATGCGTCCACCGAAATTAACCCAAATTTGCGAAATCCAATTTTCTTGTGACTGTTACAGCACTCCGAAAACTCCTTTCCAAAAAACAAGGGCATCGTTGAAATTGGTAAGATTCGCCCTAGGTAATGATTATTAACTGCTTATGAAAAAACCTTTATCCGGCAAAAATATTCTTCCAATTGACACGAAGAAAACAGGCCATTCCTGAAGTAACATAAGTCGTTCAAATTTATTTGATTTTAGCTATCGAAAAACTATCAAAACAACTTACAAAAATGAAAATACATTTTCACCAACGGGCTCAAAGAGGGTTCAGACAACGGGAAGAAATCGCTACATCTCCATCTTTTCTTCACATATTACAATTATGAATTATAATGGGGACGAAATTCAACATTGATCTGACAAATGGAAATCTAAAGCGCACCGTTAACACGAAAAAATATTGAGAAATTTTGATGAAATGGGATCGCATGTGATAAGCAACATTATTTTTGAGGAACTACTCATTGTTTTCCAACCACTGTTATGAATTTATGTATTATGCAGTAAAGTTGTTTTCAATTGACCATAGAAATGTTTGATAAACTTTCTAAATACAGTATAAACACTTGATTTTTTTCCTTTGAAAATGTGGAACATATTTGGAGCAATTACATCATTTCTAATAAAAATAACCTTATTGTTGTCTGTTCTATCATATTTAGCTATTTATTGCTACAGAAATCCCATTTATTGGCGAAAAAATTGTAAATTCCGTTACAAACTTGCCACATTAGCACTAGAGTAGGCCATGGCAGCCTCTCTTCGTGGCCGTCCGAGCTGCCCGCCAGCCGAAAATAGCACCGTCCGCAAATGGATATATTAAACCAAACATACAATTCCGACATTTGCTGACCATTGGTGTGAAAATCAATGTTTGGGCTTTATTACCTTTGTAAATTTTTATTCCTGTTGGCTGCTCATCAGTGAAGTTAGAGCATGGCCACTTATTTTGAGTTTAGTAGAAGTTAAACTGAGGATTTGTTCGCCGGTTTCTCCATCACTAGTACTTATTTGAACAGGCCCTGTTGAATTAACTTTATGTAGCTGCTCATTTCGATGGCAGTAAAAGGAGGACATATGTAATCTACAACATTTCTATATTCTACTTCTTTTCCAACATTGGTCCTTCAAACCTCGCGCGGGAGTTAGACTTGCACCCCACTGTTTCCATTGATAGCAGAACACGAGTCCTGGTAGTGCAATGGTTAGCCAAGGCGTGAGGCGCAAGTCCAAATTCTGCGCGAGGTTCGAGATTTTTAATATCATTCTTGAAAATGTTGCTTTTCTTTAAATGTAACCCGAGGATGTACGAACGCCATATAGTTGTTGAGAATGGCAACCTTCTGCGCCGAGTCCTAAAATTCCTTCTTTTTTTACTCATGCTGTTTATGCTTCGGCGACTGCTCAAAAACACTTTTCCCACAAGCTTTCTGCCTGAAGAGTGAGAGGAGAGATAATAAACTAGGACACTTTGATTACATGGCTGTCATTTTATCTCGGGTTTCAGCGACGTATTGTATTCGTGTACTAGTCTTTACCAGCTGATGAAAGGCCTAAAATTGAGTATTGAGGAGTCTCTAGACCCAAGATCATCGGTCTGCAGGATATTTCCAAACATTTGATTTCAAGTTTCTTTCAGAAGACAACAAAAATTCATGCGGTGCAAAAAATGATTTTTTTTTCAAAGAGTCGTCTTTTTTCAGTGCCTCCTCATCACAGCCGTTGGGCTTTCGTTTCCAATCCTTTCCATTTCGTACTTGATTGCGCCCACATCGACTATCGCTCAATTCATCCGCAGGCCTATTGTGAAGTTTGTATCGCACTCAGCCAGTTACATTGTGTTCCTATGTAAGTTATAAAAATATATATACATATATACAGATATATATATATATATATGCCTGTATTCCCCTTTATGTATATGCCCATTTTTAAGGTGAACAAATGCTATGTAAGGCGTTTTCTATTCTTCAAACAAAACTTTTGCTCCGTTTTCAGATGACAACGATCGCTTTATTTACGTCGTACGAATTGTTGAGACAAAGTGCCTTTTGATATACACAGCAAAGTGACTTTTGATGGAAGAAACTACGGACATTTTGGTGAAAATGTACTAAAAAATTTTCGGGGTAAAATCGACATGTAAAAATCAGTGCTTCAAAAGTGAATCTCTTTCAAATTAATATTTCTTCGAGCAAGCAGTAAAAGTTTGCGAAAAAACTTTGTTACTTAAGCTTTTTATTTGATTCATTTCTGCCTGTTTCTTCGAATAAAATACGGTTTTTCGGAGTAGTTAATTCAATACAACAGAAAACAAAGTATCGCATCATCCAAGGGGTATGCGCAAAAATCTCTGACTAAATAGAAACGTTGAACAATGCCATTTAGTGCTTCTCCTTATGTCTAGTCAGCGAATCGACGAAGTCGACAATATGTTTCGTGAAAAGAATTCGCCCGACAGGAAGGAAGTCCGAGGTCCACCACCGACTCCCGTCGAAATGGCGATCATCATTTGGGTGTTAGGTACGCTAGCGCGTTCATCTATGCTTGTTGGTAAACTACTCCATTGTTCGGCGTTGGAATGAGACGTTACTGTTGCGTTGCATTCTTTTTAACTTTTTGTAAGCTATGATAACCTCAGCACAATATTCATTCACCTCATCCATTGCTAAATTCCATAGCTGATGCAAGCACACCTTCCGATCTCGCTGTCGATCAACCTGTATAGTTCTAAAGCCACACAGTTGCTTTTTCAGAAAAATAACTCGCTTTTTCCCCAAATATTGGGGAAAACGTGACTGTTCAGAAAATTAGTGCTCAGTTGACAAATTATAAATACGGTCGCTTGAGGACTAGTGACGTTTGCATGATCACTTTCGATCAGTTTTGTATAAAACACAATTCCGTACAAAATTTAATCGAATATTTGAATGAATCTGGATTTTACCATTAGTAACAGTGCATAGATATTTCATGATCTTCGGACCTAGAAGCCGAATTGTTCTAATTTCTGCGTCAATTATCTAATATCAATACACAACGATTGTTGCTTGTTTTTCTGAAATAGATGCTCATTTGCGTTGAGGGGATACTGAATAGGCCGGGAACTTCGCGGACTTGTAGAAAATATTTTGATTCATCGCCCTATTCATGTTCGACTATTACAGAAAATGCTCGTATTTTAAAAATTGTAGCGAAGGGAGTATTTCAGAAATTCAGAAGGCCTTTGAATAATATGGAAGTTAAGATGTGACCTAAGGACTGCAAATACAGACAATACGTTAGAGATTCCATACTGTTCCGCTTGAGTAAATCCCACTTTTTCATTTGGTTTCGTTTTGCTAACACGAACCCAAGAAACAAGAATGTGCAATCACATGTGTTTCCCTGGCTTCGTAAAAAAGGGTTCTCATTGGTAGAAAATGGCAATTCTTCCCTTTTAGATAAATGTAATATATGGGCATAATAATCCTAGGAAGGGATGTGGCTGAGTGATGTGATGTTTGGCGCAGCTCGATGCCAACTTTTCCCGTGGCCTTCTAACACTATCCGGTAATCAATAACAAACGTCCTACGGGACATCTTAACCTGGCTATCTTCGAGATTGCAAGGAGACGTAATCTAGCAGTAACCCACGATATTCATGAGTTGATGGCCTCAAGCAAACGAGAAGACGAATCGAGTGCTGGAAGCTGAGAACCGCACAATAGAAAAAATCTCGGATACGTGTCAGTTTGAGTGATAAAGTGAATAGAAGAGCCCAAATTGCTATACACTTTGGCATCAATGTTTTATATATGTAAATCTTAGGAACTTATCCTGGTTAGCAGATGCGACGATGGTAGTAGTAGTAGTAGTAGTAGTAGTAGTAGTAGTAGTAGTAGTAGTGGTAGTGGAATTGATAGCTGCTTGCTGACTGACATTTCGGCGATTTCGCCTTCTTCAGAGCCTGACCATATGTTGTATTAGATTAGTTAAATAATTCGGTGGTTTTTCAACGCCTACACATCCCGCCCTAACTCGTTTTTCTCCTTCCCCAAAGGTTATGTATTTTTCTTTTGGTTCATTGCAGGTTTTATTTGGGTGGAAATCAAACAGATATGGAAGAGTGGATTGTGCGAATACTCCAATAACTTATGGAATATTCTCGACTTCATCACTAATTCACTGTACATCTCAACGTTCGCTTTACGTGTAGTTGCTTATTATCAGGTAGAAATTCTTAAAATTTAAATTGGAATATTCAAAAACCTCAAAAGAAAAATTAGCAAAAACAGTGCATGCAAGCTTTTAGCTTAGCTGACTGTCTCCAAGCTCGCACATGTTGTAAAATTAGAGCGTTGAATCTGAGAGGGCTATGATGTTCGGTGACAACAAATTTTGATTTTCCTTACGTTTAATGTTAAGTTTACTGTTATTGAAGCTCAAATAAGTTAAGGTCAGTCAGGAGATGAACAACCCAAAAATGCGGCACATTGGACGTTTCCTTCAACGGTAAATTATTTCTTCAATGATTTTCACATTGAATACTTAGAACTCACATGCCCTTTCTCAATCTCTCAATAGCTAAAGAACGGGTATCTTGAAATTGTGGAGTTCACATCATTTACTAAAACTAGTCCTTGCCTTTTCTTTCCAAAAACCGATTTTGGGAGCAGCTAACTCTTATCACATTCCTCATGTGGCGAAATCCTGATAAGTCTGTATTCTGCTTCCTGAAAAAGACGTCATATTTGAAGCCTCTTTATACAGCATCAGTTTCTAAACTTTACATGTGTGCTGCACGCACTTCTTATCACTGCTTTATGTGCAATCTCCCGTATTGGATACAAACTCACGAATGAACAGTATCCTCTCTCTACTTGAGTTAACGCGAATTTGTTATGGATTTGAGCCTTTGGAGTAGGGATACTGGAGTGAATTTTAGACAGTCCTTCAGAAGGCAAGTTACTAGGCCAAACCCCTCCCCTCTTCCCTCCCTCACAACGCTCTCCTGCATCCACCTGAAAGCGCCTTTAGCTCAATATCTCTGAAATTTTTAGAATATTTGAATCAATTAGCCTTTAACACGCGCTCAAGAAGAAGACGATATTCTCAAGCAGCCGTCGAAATAGAACGCGAAATTCAAAACAGACTATTCTTGACCTTCGGCATTATTAATCAATCATTTATTCGTTGCTAATTGAGCCTGTTGAGCGAAGTTGTTGAGAGACAAATCTATTCTGCAAACATTTTGGAGCGTTTAGTCTCCTTCAGAGCCACTGATTCGAGTCGATTGCTCACAGTCGCTCGTCCTCGTTATGCTCTTCTTCTTTGTTGTCGATTGAAGGAAATCTATTTCTTACCAATGAGCATTAAATATCACCAACAACCGCCTTGTATATAAGAGATTCGCTCAGTGAAGCTCTTCATTTGAGCGGTGCCCACCGAAAATGATTCTACTCAATTGACAGCGAAGACGAACGGCTGTGGGGAATCGACTCAAGTCAGTGAATCTAAAAAAACGTATAGGAACTTTAGTATTTTAACTCCAAAAAGCTCTTCTAATTACGTTGAGGCAAAGCGAATAAAATTATGTTTCACACTTGCTTCGTTTGTTTGCTCGACCATGATCTATGGATGGCTTTTCGTTCGACTAATAGTAGTCATCAGGTAGCTCAAATTTCTCTAATACTCAAGCTAAAGCTCGTCGTTTGAACTTTGTATTTATTAGAACTTATAGATTAATTTTTTGTCACAATCTGTCCTTTTTCGAACAAAAACTTGCACGAGATTGGTACTTCCCTTTTGATTCGGTGGCTTACGTTCCGGCGGTTCTGCCTCAATCAGAGTCCTACAACTATATAAGTGAGGATACCGCTGGCTACAGAGTATAAAAAAGTAGTTTTTCCAGTCAACGCTGAAGTAATCAAAAGTAAGAAAAGTACGGTTCGTAAGATAATTTCCAATAATCATGCCGGAGTTTACTTGAAGTCGGGCTTTCGAGTTACAAATTTTATTTGTTAGAAGCACTTTATCGCTTTGAAAGGACAGAATATTACAAGAAAAACCTATAAGAATGCGAATTCATTTTATTTGACCGCCTTGCGGTGTTATGATGTTACTATAGATCCAATGATGATGTAGAGTGGTGTGCAAAAACGCTTGCATCAGCTGGGATTTAAACCCAGATCCGACTCTTTCCGGGAGTGTGTGCTAAACCGTTGCACCACCGACGCTCGTTTCGCACTCCACTCTTTCTACACTACAACGCGTTATCTGTCAACAGCCAGATCTGGGTTCAAATCCCTGCTGACGCAAGCGTTCTTGCACACCACTCTACATCATCATTGGGTCTATACGAATGCATTTTCATTAAGGAACAGCGATCACGTATCAAAAAGTCTTCCTTGTATCTCTGAGAAAAACATATCTCTGCATGATGGAACCTATTTTCAAATATAACTGCCTAGAGTTTCTCAAATTATTTATGTTTTTGTAATACTGCACAGAGTTTCTCAAATTATCTATGTTTTTGTAATAATTCGATAGCTTGAAAAAGGCTGCTTCTAATACTAAGCTTGTTATGTGAAAAGAGTAGATTGTGGTCTACGGATAAGAAGAAGATAACATTTTGCTTTCGGTGTTATGAGCCCACTGTTGAACTTCACAGCTGGTTTCGTTAGCAATTATAGAGTGTAATTGTATTCCTAAGGAAAGTTCACCACTGCGACAATATAGATTACCATCAAAGGGACTGCCACAGGCTCTAGAAGAAAAAATGCACAATTATCCTAGTAATCCATTTTTCATATGAAAGCTACGTCTTTGAGATAACAGCGCACTTTCAACTTTTTTCACATGTTCCTTTGGCTAATACTGTAAGGGTGAAATTCGAAAATACATCCTTTACAATCTATAACTTTTTGAATGAACTTAAGCAAAAGGTTTTCTGTATCTATCCGATGTGCCTTGATAGAGTTTTCATTCATCATTTTGTGGGAAGTTGTTTGGAATAAATGTATTTTCTTCATTCAAATTTTTGAACTTTTCACTGATCTCGATTTTTTACACGAAAAAATTCAACAGTCACTAATCCATGCAATCAAAATCAGTCATCAACAAATTTGCTTTGCTCATACATAAGCAATAGTCAGCAATTTCTCGTTGTTGCGTTGAATTTGTATTTGCAACGTTAGACAAGTATTACTTCAGGCTTTCCTACTAGACTATTAGTAGTAAACTGATGATTTGAGAAGTAGAAAATCAAGCACTTGGCTCGGTTTTGGAAAAGCCGTCACGGTGCGCTGCACCACGATGAGAAAAATTAACCCTACTTTGGGGTACTTAAATTCCTATAAGCATTTCTAGTCGAAAGAACTCTCATAAGCCCTAACAATCCGTATTTTTCCATGGAAAAACGAAATACTTGGAAATGCACACTTTACCAAATTTCATCGTGCATTTCTCAGCCTATTTTGTGTGAGTGAGACCGTCTTTTCCTAATCATCATTTACCCAATAACGATCGATATTTGTTCCATAATCGGCTTCGAAATATCGGGCTTTTAAAGTTTGTAGAAGTCGACTGATTTTTTGCACCTAGGCCTTACGTTTCATTGAACACCTCCCATCGTCAACAAAGATTAAGGCAGGAGGACTCTGGGCAACGAGGCTTTCTTTGACCAACCACCGATTATCCCTTTAGCAGTATTCTCTTAATGTGGTCGGGCAAAATACACTACAACATTAGCTGGAGTTTCAAAGGCTTCCCTTTATTAAAAGCTTAGAAAATCGAGTTGACCCGCGGTCTCATTAGTTGATCACTTCCGAAGGCGATCCTCTGAAGGCACTGATGACGAGTGACAACAATGAAAAACAACATGCAGCACTTACTACCTAAAAAGGTCCATGACTTTCCGTACAGAGTACTTCCGTTACGAAAAAGTATTTGACTGGTCTTTGCGTATAAGAGCTATAAATGATTGCTACAATTTAGCAAAATTCCTGTATCCAAGCGGTGTAAGCGGAGGTTACGCATGAGAAGCAGTAAGGTGGACCATATGTGGTTTAATGATAAACGGTCACAACCATTTGTGTGTGATCATTTTGAAAATTTTCTTAAACGGTTGAGACCTTAGGGAGACACGGCGAATCAAACTGAGGGCATTCATCCAAAAAGATCTTATTAGGTTGAGCAAAAAGGTCCGGAAATTTTTTGAAAGCTTCATTTATGATATCTTTGTGTCGTTTTCATTGATAATTTTGCATTAATTTACCTAGTTTGTACATTACAGCTCCAAAATGTCTACTGAACAGTGTCATTTGCATGTGTTACACTGCTATTTTGAGAGAAAGACTTAACGATTCTCAAAGCCGTCGATGAGATTAATAAGGATGAAGGTATTCGTACGGCGACAAAATCGACTGTGGGCAGTTGGTTCAGGCGATTCAAAGAAGACAATATTGACATAGAAGAAATGTCTCGTTCTGGCCGGTTATCTTTTTTTGATGAGAATGACTTGCAGGCCGCTTTGCATGCTGAACCTTCATCGACCACTCGATTTGGTTGAAGAGCTTGGTGTTTCGCAGCAGATCATTGTCAATAAATTGCACCAATTTGACTTTGCTCACGAGAAGCTTTTCCAGGATTTGCATGAGCTTTATCCAATTATGGCCTCTTCAGACCAATACAACATTTTTTGAATGGCCCTCGATTTGAATCATTTGGTAAAGCTGAAGATGCATGTCAAGAGTTTTTCAACTCAAAGAAACTTCAGGCAGATCGCGAAATATGCAGAACAACGACAGAAAGTCGTGGACATCGATGGTCTATACTTTGAAAGATAGTTATTGCTTGCTCTATTATTGATTTGCGCATCAAAACGAAACTTTTGAAAATTTCTTAGAATCTTTACTCAAGCCTAGTAACATTAGTATTTGTATCAAAACCGATAAAATCTAGAGGACTTGATCAGCACGAAACAAGCATTCCTACTTTAGTTTGATAGAATATCAATTTTTGGAGCCTATAAAACATTCTTTCTTAATTCTATGGTCGTTGTGATAGTATTTTATTATAACAATCGAAAATAAAGGACTGTAGTAATTTCAGAAAAGATTGGGATGCATGGGATCCGACTCTGCTCAGCGAATGCGTGTTCGCCACTGCGAATATATTTTCTTCTCTTAAACTCGTGGACATTTTCACCGTAAATCCATACTTAGGACCATTAAAGATATCATTGGGTCTGTTGTTAAACTTTCCACTAAAGCTAAACTATTTTTTCACGAATAATTGATTTAAAGAAAAAAACACGAAAGTCGTGCGTTAATCATTTTGCATTCAATGCAGGTACGAAACAAGCTTCCTATCAAACAAAATTTTATTTTGATGTCACTTTGTGATCAAGTAAAAAAACTGAAAAATTTCCCGTGTTCTTGGAGCTTTTCGTTACTTTTTGCACTCGTTTTCTCCGTTCTCTTTTGCTACTAATGTACAAACAAGCCTACCATACTGTTTTTCCGCGAAGAAGCAACTCATGGAGAAATGATCAGCAGCAGAAGGTTCATCTTTCAGGTCGAATGGTGATCGACATTCTGAAGTTCTTCTTGATATACGTTCTAGTGCTTTTTGCTTTTGCATGTGGACTCAATCAACTTCTCTGGTATTACGGCTCGATGAGGGGTCAAGTAAGTACATTCAGTAAATCGGATTCACTTTTGTATGCTTCAACAGACAATTCTCAAAAGGAAAACTATGAGAAGTCCTGGTGAGATATAATCAAGCAATGTGCACACACCATCTGGCTAAACGCATTGACTGGTCACTGGCTGTCGCAGTATTTCATAAACTTTGTAGAACTCAAATAAATATCACATCGCAAGCATATTAGTGATATATACCTAGCATGAGATTGCTGATTGATACTATACTGTTAAGCTACCAAAAATTAATTAACTTTCAGATTTGACTTGTTACGTCGTTTCACAAGTTTTGGCACTAGGACAATAGATGCCAAATTTATCAACCAGAAGTAATTAAAATTAATAATTGTCACCGTTTACTTATACACCCCCTTGTAAATATTTGGGCATAAAATTTTGCTATACTTGCTTTAAACATAAAGCTTTTGTGAGAACAAAATCGCTTGCTACTCGTGCACCGAATGGCGTGCAGGGAAAAATGCTATTGAAGCGGGGTAAGATTAAGGAGGAGCTTCTTGTGGACTGTTCAAGCGCAACTGATCCTCCAGACTCTCTTCTTTAGCCTCGAACTTTGCGAACCACTTCCTAGCCGTCTTTTCTGCAACCGTATCATCGCTCCTAACTCCACTAGTATGCGCGCCTCTTCACAAGAATTTTCCCCTAGCACCATTTTTGTGCATGAGTAACAAGTGAATTTGTTCCCAAAACAGCTCCATCTTAGAGCAAGTATAAGCAGTTGTACAGCAAAATGTTCGCGAAAAATGCACAATTGAAAAATGTCGAAATCATGTAGTTTTAATTACTTCTGAGTGATAAATTTAGTATTTATTGCTCTGACACCAAACCTTATGGAACGAGTTAAGAAAAACGATAAAATTTTCAGGAATGCAATAAATACATGGATTTATTAGCAAAACCGGCATCAAAAATCAACTTCGCTAAACTGGAATCACTCAAAGACAGTTGCGACCCAAAATACAGAAGTGTATCCAGGTTTTTCAATGTGTACTTTGAGCTTTTTACTACTATATACTGGGGTGTGGTCCACATAGAAGAACACAAAGAACAAGAAAATAAGTAAGGCGGAAAAATTACAGGAAACAAATATAAATTACCCTGTGAAACTCATCTGTTTTATCCATCAAGGGTGCTCTTTAGAACAATCGGAAAAGCCGGGCCTCATTCTTTTATAATTTCACTCATAGTGAGTTGCAAGTTCTTGAAATTTTTCCGGCACAGTAAGATTGTGGGACTATTCATATATTTTACATTTTCTTTACTGCCACAGTGAGACTATTCATGAATTATACATTTTCTCTACTGCCTATATCTGACTCTAAGTGTTTGTATAGCTTATCCATTTCATGGGAGCACCCGAACCTCTTGACCGTCCCAAAAAAGTGAAATTTTACAAGGAGTCAAATTATAGTCATTTTGGACGTATTAGAGACATATGAAGAAGAAAACTAGTGAACGAAATTATTTAGGTAAACAAATGGCATACAACTTAGATATGTGAAGGAATCAAGGTTGGGATTTCCAAAACGGGTTCATTTCATTACCGAGCTATACAAAAACATATAGGAAATTTTAGATGCTTAGGCGAGACTATGTCACTCTGAGGCAAATAAGACTTGGCGGTGAAGGGATAGGCGGCTCGCTGTCCTTGGTCCTAATCTTACAATTTGATGAAAGGACCATTGGACAGCTATATTATTGTGACGGCCAGCACGTGGGAGCGGTTTAGTCGTGTCGACAATCGCTGATATACAGTCCAATAGAATGTTTTAGGCCTTCCAGAATCTGTTATGGCAGCTCTAGTGATATACGTATGTTTCGGCGTTTTCGTACGCCTCATCATGAAGTGGCTATGCCGCATACCCCCACTATTATTTGTGTTCTCGCCGAAGTACTAGAAGGGGTAAGCGTAGGGCATGAGGTATTGATGCGCCTTGCTAGAAAGCCGAAACGCACGTTTGGCACTAAAAGCGCCATACTAACCTCATGAAGGGCTTGTAACATCCTGTTCGACTAAATTGAATTTTTGAGTGTGCTCTCAAAACAGCCGACAGAAAGGTATTGTTATACATGCTCCGTAACAGCCATAAGCCATGCATTCGATAATCAATCACTATGAAAGAACACCACTTAGGTGATATTTTCACTTGACGTAGATTGTTACATGTTTGGCGGCTACTACTAAAGATAGTAGGGGTGAGCCGTAGAGCATGTGCTACTGGTAAGGTGTGAGAGAACACCGAAACGTATGTATGCCACTAGAGATGCCATACCACACCTCTGAAAGGCTTGGAACATTCTATCAGACAACACTGAAATTCCATACGATGTCTCACATCAGTCAATTGAAAGGTATCACTGATATAGTCTTTATTTCCCGCGCTGCCGAATGAATTCGCGACAAAGAGGGATAGGATAGACATTCAACTGACGTCTACACAACCGCAATACTGATGTGGTCCACGCCAGTAAGTCTTACTGAAGTTCAAATGATTGCGTTCCTTAATCCTTGAAATGGAAATGTTGCGACTTCTGGGCATTCATTTTTCGCTATAACAAACTTATTTTACTTGTTGTCCCAATATATCATGGCTGATGAATTCCCAAGTCGTCGTTCACTCGGTGACTACTGTGCAAAAGACTTGCCTTTTTCGATTGGATTTCTTCCAGAATGACAACTATTTCTGATGATTTCCTCTTAATTTGAAAGCTAGGTGAAAACGTGAATTCCCTCTCAAACTGGGTGGTCTCTGGAAGACATCAACTAGTTGCGACATTTATAGGCACCCCAGTTGTCTCTGAATGATCGATTACTGATACAATCAATCAGTACAGTGAATACCAATTCTGGGAAAGAAACATCCTGCACTCGAAAGAATCGCATGGGGACACCACAGAAAAATCTAAAAAATCACAAAATTAAACATTTATGATTAGATTTGTATTTGTTTCTAGCTGACTGATGGAATCCTGCCACACAAATACTATTAAACTTTTCAGCATTTACTATGCATCGGAGACGCTGTTCTGGGCGATGTTTGGTCAAATTGACCTTTCGCATTTCTCACTAAAGGTTAGATTTGTAGTCACATCTCATCTACTTTGTTTTACTTTGATAGCTCTTACTTCGCAGAGCAATACACTAGAACAACTACTACATAGTATCATTTGGAGGTGAATGGCAACATTTTTTTCCTGATCTCAAAGTAACGTCATGCAACCCTCTTTTCCAAGTTGACCATATATCGTAGCTCCCGACACACGATTCGTACAATACAGCAAACATGTGCCATCTGGGAGCCTTTCCAATACGCTACTCAACCGAACTTTTCTGGCCTCTAGTTCCTTTTCGCCTTATTTCCTTTCTAAGAACAACATCAAACGACTTTATCAAATCAATGGGTACGACAACGACGCGCCATCACTCCCGGTTCGCCACGCGGTGGGAAGCCCGTAGTGATGTGAGTGTTTAGTGAGCCGTGACTGGTGACGTATCCGTGTCGTACCCAGCGAGTTCCGTCTTTGCGGGGTACACGAAAAATATGCACTCGAACGGGTACGCATAAACATCGAGTTGAAATCGAGCGTTCTATTAGACCGTACGTTATGGGTTAAATTCGGAACAATCATTTTTAGGCGATTTCCGTATCGCGCTGACATTTGATTTCCTTCGACAATTTTTATTGTGATCCGAATCACATGTGTATTTCCGAGCCATGTCATCATTTTTCTGAAATAAATGAAAGATTTCAGCAAGCTCACTATCTTACTGAATGGACGGGGAGGACTATTTTTGGCAGTTACTCATGCTTTGCTATTATTGTGCTTCTCAATATGCTGATCGCCATGATGAGCAACTCCTATCAATATATTTCTGTAAGTTCGCAAGGATTTGATAAAATTTTGCTGACGAGTTGAGGATTTAGTACCAGGTAAAGAATCCTGCTCTCTGCTTTTCCAGATGGATACGTGCTCTTGATATGTAAGTAGAAATACTTGCATAAGTGAGCGATAAGTGTGATAAATTCTAAACAAACTGTATCCGATACGCCATTTCTGCCAAAAGCTTACAATCAAGAGGCAAATAACAAAGGGGTAATGGTGAGAAGTCTCCAAGAAATAAGCTGATCATCGATTTTGGAAAGGTCGCTGAACTGTTCGTAAGTACGGCCAATTCTCTAGGCAGAGCATCAAACCCACATTAGGTTTATGTACAATAGAAAAGTTAGAGGTTTCTCTCCTGACAGCAGATATTTGACTAAGACAGTGATGAGTAGCACAAATACAAAATGCGAATACGAAATGGCTGCTAAAGTATCTGGGACATTTTCCATCATTCAAGTTGGAAAATATCAAGACCATGATGTGAAATCACAACGCATGCTTCTCGTCAATTGGTGCATAAAGATGAAGAGCATAATTCAAAAAAAAAAACTGGCGAGCTTACAACTAAAAGTAAATTCATAACTCTCAGCTTCAATAATGACCGTTGACCTAAGTCACCTCATCTGGTATCTTCACTACACGGATAAGGGGGCGTAAGTTTGATGTATCTCCAGAAACACTCCCGATATACATAGTGTTACATGAGTTGCAAGCACTCTTTTTATGTCTGCACTTTAATCATTTCCAGATAGAAGATGAAGAAATATCTGAGAAAAAAAGAACATCGGCGACGTTTTTTGATGGCACAAACGTTGGAAAGAGTGTTAGCGATGCCCGTCGAGACTTCGCCAATTGGACGAGCAATGATCGTCTTTCACCATTCAGACAGATTTATGTCCAGAAAAGCAATCAGAATGTTTGCTAACAAGCTCTACTTCGATTTGATTGGCAGCCACGATTGCCTATTTCCCAATCATGTCATCTAGGTCAAAGGTGAATAAATGGATGTTGTTACAGCTCGCCCACTGAAATGCAGTACAGTATGTACTTGCTAAGAATTGTACAGCACTTGATCCGGAGAGCACTTGACCTCAAATTGGAAAGCTCTCACCTCTCACCAAAACATCTTTTCCAATTTCACACGGTAACTGTCGGAGTGCAAACATCAATAATGAAGAGACTAACAGGACTGGGCTGTTAGGTGATCAAGAAACCTACAGCATTTCGACGAATATTTTCTAATGTGCCTGTTATAGCCTTTCAAAAGCGCTCTGAATTCATTGTCATCAGAATTTGCAGAAGTTGACAAAGGGTAACCAGAGCACCTAAAGTTTCGAAGGGGAATAGTTCCAAGGGATTACACCTACGTAATCGTGAGGTTCATTGAAAAGTCGCGAGAGGAGTCAAGACACCGCTTTTTCTCACGTCGATATTGAAGAAGCTTTGACTCAGTTGAGAAAAAAGTGTGGTGAAAGCGCTAAATTGTGCTGCCAAAATTTCACTCTTAGTATGAATATTCATTACATGTTATGAGCAACTCAACTGAATTTCCGTCTTCCACAACATTATCACTGATATAACAAAGAGAGAATCCAATAAATGTTATATAAACAAAAACTGGAATGGACAAAAAATGCTTGTTGAAGGAAATAGCCCACTGCAACATTATCTTTGCTCTCATGATTATATCTTCAATACTGTAAATACAAACACAGTCATAGTGAAACGACTACGTGTCGAGTTCGAAAGCGCTTATGAAAGTTGGTATCTGATTGGATTGTAACAAAAAAAGGGTATTCAGGAAAAACGAAGTCAAACCTATGTTTCGTTTGCGCCTAGGGTGTAACACAGTATTTAGAGGTGCTCTGCAGCCATAAAAGGTCGTCGGTTGTAGCTTAGGTACCAGGCTCACATAGCTTCCATCTCCCGGGGATTGAAAGAATGATACCAGACTTGTCTGTGAGGATAGCGGCAAATGATACACTGGTAGGTTATCGCGGCTTACTGTATGGCCAGATATGCTTTCAGTGGTCTCTGACGGTGCTTGATTGCATCGAATGCATGGCGTATTCAGGGATTGATGAGAACCGAATGCTTTATCTTTATCCTTTAGTTGCGGATAGCGGAGCAAATATTAGAAAATCATACAGCTATATTCATTTAATTCAGCAAATCATCTTGTTGAATGGTTTGGATCTGAGGCAAGGTAAGAGAAATTAAGCGACTTGGGCAGCTTAAGAAAGGACTGACGTTGTAACGAGAAAGACAAGGAAAAACCAGAAACAGTCTATGCCCACTCTATCGACTCTGCCACCTCTCCTGCTAGTGAGTGTGCTCGGAAAGTCCGCTTTTCCTCTAAAAAACTAAGCGTCTATTGGTCTGACTTAATCTCCAGCTTCAAGTATTCGCGTTCCAGACGTTTCGGATAAACTACATGGTGTAATCATTATGAACTGTCAGCGATATATTTTTTGTGTTTCTTTAATCCTTTGACGACCAACTTAGATAGGCAGGCAGCGTCGCGTCGTCGCTTGCACGGCACTTGCAAGGGACGGCATCTGCGTTTGTGTTAAAATATATCATGTTGTCCGTGCTTGCTCTCCCGCGAGCGCCTTCATTCCCGCGAGACCAGATCCCGCCGCTACACCAGCTAAATGAGACCGTGAAAAAAATCTTTGTCATCTTACGTGCTCTACTTACTCCTTTTGATCCACTATGCTCTCAATTTTATTGACTTCCTGTTTCTCCTTCAATTCTCCCTCTACGGATAACTTCAATAAGACCACGTGTAGATGGCTTTGGAAGGCCCACCAGTACATCTCCAATCCTCCCTCCTCTCTGAGGGATGCACCAATATCTGGTCTTCACAATGACTTGCCGTGGCCTACAGATGTATATAAGTCAGTGCTTCTATTTCGCCGGACAAGTCTAATAACAATTTACCGAAACCGGAGGGGTGGATGGCTTGGTGACTTATGCCGAGATCGGACTATCAACAATGTGTGCGACGCAGAAGGCATAGTTATCACTGTACCGCATATGTTCCTCTAATTGAAAAATGGGTAAATGGGTGTTATTCTCAATCAAAATACGTATGAGAAAGTTTATTTATAACATTCTATCATTTCCTAGCATTGAAGTCTCCTCATAATCAGAATCTATTTAAGTGAAATATCAAAAATTCGTTGTGAAGGTAAAACAGCGCACTTCGAAAGCGAAACTTTATCTTTTTTCATTGGTAAAACGTAGTATGAAGCTTAAACCGGAAACCAAGCATAATATGGAAATCGTCAGTTCTCAGGTTATCAACTGACAGCAAAAACGTCGAATTAAAAAAAGAAACAAAGTTACACACCAGCTGGACATATGCTTCGTTTCATAGGAATGTGGTTTTCTCGTTAAAACATAAGACATATAGACGTAATATGGAACATACAGATGCTTTTCTCTTACTAGAATCGTCTCTGTAGAAGTCTTTTCAATGTAAATCCTTCATTTCATGATGATAATGTTCTTTGAGAACCTGAGTTCCACTCTTCGCATTCATCGTACCAAAGGTCTTTAGATACGTTGGCAGACAGCTCTGCGTTTTTGTGCAGGGATGACATCCTATATGCGTCTGCCTTCCCACGAGATGCGCTTGCTTTTCACGAGACGTGACGTCGCCATTATAACAGCTGAATGAGATTTGAAGTGGCTCGGCATGACACGAAAGGTGTCGTTTGGCCCCAAAAAAGATAATTATCTATACCAGATCCTTTAATTCTATATCTCCTCGCATTATAACTGAACGGCTCTGAAGGTGATGTTTCAATTAAAGAACATCATTTACTATAATAATAAATGGAATCTAAAAAGGAGGCTGAGGTGAAGTAACCTTGATTCATAACTGTACAAATTTCGAGGTTAACAAAAGAAACCAGAAAAAAGTACTTGTTTTCAGAATCAGTGCGATATGGAGTGGAAGTTTGCTCGTAGTAGGCTCTTCCTTGACTATTTCGATGACGCCGCCACGCTTCCGCCTCCATTCAATATTATTCCAAGCCCAAAAAGCTTCTACTATGGTGAGGCAAAGATTGCCGACTCTTCTTTTCTGTTGGTCTGTTTATTAAATTGTACACAGTATAGGTGAAGAAGCGTCACTCCAGAAAATCGAAATTCCTGTATTTTTGTTACGTTAGGAAAAGTTGCAATTTGTTGACAAGTACTGGCAAATTCCAGCAATTTCAAATTCATCAAAGTTTAGTTATGAGCTCGAAATTTTTCCAAACATACTTTCGAAAATATGCGCGCTTTGTATGAGCTTTCTTGTTCTAAAGAAATATCAAATTCCCACTTTTTCGTAAGCTAAAGCGATTTTGATACAAAGCAAGTTATTCCAACCGCCGTTTCGGAAATTTCGCTTTCTACAGAGCCTTCAAAGATCAAGTTGTTCACATTCTATTGGCCAACATCTCCATCATTTCATTAGAAAAATCACGAAACCAAGATTTCAGTCGCATCGAACACATTAAACCTTCAACATACTTATCGCTTATTATTGGTTTTTCACCGAGTTGCCTAAGATGAGATCGACCGTATAGAGTTCATATTGACTGCATGTGCACCTCTCACATTATAATTCAGTCTTATTCAGTGCCATACATAATAACGAAGCATTTCTTTCTGATTTTCATGTTCGGAGCAATCAGATTTATCCTAAGCATTTTATAAATCTAAAGGAATAAAAATTTACATTCCTGTGCTAGGATAGTGATACCTACTTCAAAATCCTTCCCGCTATGTGTCTGTGGCTTGTGCGATCCTAGTAGGGTATTTAGTCCAGCTCCATACTTACCAACTAGGTTTATTTTATGAGGGTACAAAGTGGCATAGCCATTTTATTATTAAATTCATCGCCAAATGATTCACAAAAGGTTAAGTTATCTAGTTTAATTGAATTCAGGTTACTAGATTAGATTTGGTTATGTGCTCCACTAAAGAAGTGGACAGATATACTACATAGTTGAATGAACAATCAGAGTACATAAAATTCGCCTGTGAGATACCGAAAGGCGACTGGCTTTCATTTCCAACATGAAAATTAATTATTCAATGACGACCACATTACGAAGTGGTATGTAGCGTACAATTTTTGTTGTCTGACTTGGGATTTTTTCACCGCTGAAAGAAACTTTAGATAAAACATATGATTGTGATACATGGAGATTTTCTATACACGCTCATATGCTTTTCATGCTTCCAGTGTACATGCGTGATAAAAACCAAAGCGCGTGGCGATTGCGTATTATGATTTTATTTTGTATTTTACGGAGCTATCAAAGGGCCTATTCAAAAAATGGGCTTGTACATTGGTCCCCAAAGTTCAAGATTTCTAAGGATTTCTAGCACTCTTATGATAAGTTCTTATACAGCAAGCGGTCTTTTCTTCATTGTTTCCATCCAACAGAAAAGAACCCCCAAAAAGTGTATGTGAGGTTTTTTCAATTTTCCTTTGATGTTTATTGATGTTAAAAAATATTCTAATCTTACTCAATACTACAGCGGAGGCTCTTTGATTTCTCGTCGACCAAATTATGTCAAAATAAGTACTATAATTGGGTGAAACCAATAAACAACGCGGTAATATGTTCCAGGGCTGACATGGCTATGTGAAAGGTGCTTCAAACACTCAAAAAGGATACAAGTCGGAAGACACAACAGTAACAGGGTAAGAACTACCTGTGATAAATAGAAGATTTTGTTGCGGGCTTCTCTGTCACAACTCAGATCAGTATGAATGCCCCACTGTTTTGAAAGTAGAGATATTGTGAAGATTTCGGAATAGATTATCTAAAAAATAAATTCTCTAATAGCGGAGAAATAGGCTTAAAGGAATTATGTTTTCTCCTCAACTTTCTTTACGCGACGGATTCTTTGGCTCGGCAGATACAGATTTGGCAGTCGTTTTTTCTCAACGTATTCAAATTACTGTTTTCTTTTTCAACATAGAAAGGAGCTTAGGACTGGGAATATACTCATTAAGCCTCATTCTGAAACCTTTGAATTAATAGAACAGATTTCAATTGCCAGGTTAATTATAGAACACTTTCGCAGCTTCCTCAGTGAGATATCAAAATAAGGAACGACTCCGAAATTTGGTTCATCTGATAATCCGATGCCAGTTATTTTTTATTCATCAAAACTATTCGATATCTACATAGATTAACAGCATCACTCCCATGCACGTTCACGAACAATTGGAACCACAAAGCCTTAGTTTTGAAAAACATGTTCACTGAAACGTACTCTAAATTGCTGATCGCAAACGAAGAAATCCGATCAATTGTAATATATAAACGGAAATTTTCTGGAATATCAAGAATAAATGATCAGATGTGTCTGCTGGATTACTGTGAAACACTTCAGAATCAAAAAATTCTACGCGTCGTCAACGATCTGGAGAGCAACTACCGTGTAAGTGTTCAGATCGATATAATCATGAGCTTTCAAAAATTAGAGTCGACATTTTGAGTCATTCATGGCGTCCCTCACCGAATGCAAAACATGCACGCATGCTCTTTCCAAATCAGTGTAGTAATGGGGAACTTATCGCATATGAACCAAAAAACTTGACTTGATTTGTTGAGTAAAAACACCTGCGTTAAGCGACAACCGATTTTGGAGAAGAAGATGCTGTCAGCGGTGCGAGTTAGCGAATGGGTGCTAGTTTTTCTTCGCGCAATTAATTTACCCGTGATGACGCTCATTACACAGAATTACGAACGTTTTAGATGTAGAATTGTTGCTCAGTTCATCCAATTATGTCTGCATTTCGGACTATATAAAATTCCGATGTTATTAATTTCTCATTTCGTAGTTCGTCACCAGGAACCTCGTCAAGCGTTATGTCGCGCAGATGCAACGAGTCAAGCAAAAAAACGAAGGGGTCACCGAAGACGATGTTAACGAAATCAAGCAGGTACACCGTATACTGCATCACCTTCAATTTGAACTTTGACAGATGACTGTTATCCACTATTTGTCGCGACTGGTTTCTTTATTGAAACAGTATGCGGTCGACAATATGCCTACTGGGAACACTAAATTAGATCTTTTCATGAGTTTTGGCACTAGAGCAATGAACACCATATTTGTTACTCAGAAGTAATTAAAATTGCTTAACAACAATATCCATAATACGCGCCATTAGGATGAACACATTTCTGTCATCTTTATAGCAACAAATCAATACCGCTCTCATGGATCTCGTCATCTTTGGATTCAAAGAATACTGTCAATCCTCGACGCAGTTGATGGATGTCTCGAAACTTCATCTTGCTCAGGAAGTGCTCCACCGACCGGAAGAGCTAATAGTCAGACGGCAACTAGCTAGTGCCGAACGGCGGATGATCCAGCATCCCCAACCCACTTCGCTCAACTTCCTATTTGTCAGTTTGGCGACATGCAGCCTTGCGGTGTCTTGAAGCAAGATGAGTTTGCGCGACGTCGACGTGACAGGGCCCGATTGCAGCGGTCCGGGTGCTCACAATAGTGCTTGGTGTTGATCGTCTCTCCTGTTGGCACCAAGTCCCAGCGAAGCGATCCGGTCCTGTCCCAAAAGTTGATGAGCATAGTCTTTTGCGCGAATCGATTTGGACGAAGAGTTGGAGCTCCTCGTTGGTCTGGTGAGAACGACGTTGTTTCTTGAGAACATTCACTTTTCCTCTACGGTGATGACCTTGGCCAGAAATGTGGTAATATTGACTACTTCTGGTTGATAAATTTGATTTTCATTGCTCTGGTGCCAGAACTTATGAAAAGACCTAATAACATGGCATTCAAAAGTTTCCCGCATTTTTCATTTTACTGATTCTGAAAATACATTGCTAGTGCTTCTCTCCTAAACTTTATAACAAGAATTTTATGCGAATCTCAGCTCAAAAATCTTACTCTATATAACTAGCTTGAGAAAGGAGCTTTTAAAGAGAACTTCACCACCGAAACCTCTATCGCGAGAATCAAGCACACATTCGTAGCGCATTTCAGAAATTACAGTTTGCTGAATGCGAATCAAAACATGAGTATTCTTTTTTAATAACTGGAAAGACCCTCTCATCAACTGATAATCTGAGAAGTCTCTCTCATTAATTGATTTCAACTCAGCGCAGACATATGATAGCTTTAGAGTAGGATTTTAACCCCTATCGAAAACATGGTCGCACATCGCAGTAGCTCGCTACTGGCTAGCTCAAGATTCTCTATATAGGGCGGATAGGCGCTATATGACGAAGTGATTAATTTCAGGATATCAGTGCTTTTCGCTATGAATTGTTGGGAATATTGCAATCAGCCGGTTTCAAAACTGGTCATACTGATTATAACCAGACGAGGCACAGTTAGTTATTCAATTATACAAACTGTTCAAATATTCTTTTCTGTACATACTCCTTCAAAGAAGGCGGTACACTCATCCCATCTTTGTTTGAAATTCTGCAGTTTACTTCAAAGTGTTCTAAACCCTTATTCACTAAGTGAACACCGCACTGAATGAGGAGCAGTGAGCTCGTCTTTTGAAGTCTACTCTTCGCTTCTTCACATAATTTTGATGAGATAAGAAGTGAATCCTATACGACAACACAAACGTGGGACGGTGCTGTTGAATAGATGTAAAGCTTCTCTTTGCTTTCCAAAATCGCATTATCATTCATCGAAGATACCATGATCATTCTCAGTTTGAATCCGGGTTAAGCCATTAAACGTTTCTACTAACGAAAGGATCGAAGCATAGCACTCTACTTAGCCATCGTTAGTTCAGAAAATGCTTAATCTTTTGCACAACTGACGCTGAATGTAAACATCTTGAACATCAGCAAATTGTCAGTTGTATAATACGACGGTAACTATAAGAAACCTATCAATCAAATTGCTGTTGAAAACGAAGTTAAACATCTAGTCTAAGACAAGTTCAGAATTTTAAGTAACCAAGTGATTATAGCTGTAATGTTCTGGCAACCAATGTGTAAACTCTGCTCCTTCATGACGTAATTGCTAGTTTTTATAGAGCTGAGTTACACTAGTTCAAAGTGTTGTTCTTATCTAACCCCACCTCCCTCAAATGTTGTCCACTTTATTGCTTCCTAAGAGTAATTGTCATTCTTACGAAAGTTGGAATTCTGATCGCGAGATTTGTACCTTATTCCCAACACTGACCCGGGCACTTTGCAAACAAACGAATAGACGACATATACGCAACACAACAGTAATGGTGATTTATAGATCTTTAGATGAAATCGATCAAATGCGTATTCTGAGAACTTTCAACGAGGTGAAGAATTCTGTTAAAGGTCGTTTTTTATGTAAGCACGGCAATCCGCCATCACTGCTGAATTTGAGATGTTATACAATTTCACAGCAATTTATAAGTGTGCTACATTTTTTGCACATCTCTTGTCCCCATACACTGCGTTGATCCCAGCATCGTACTTTTTAAGCATGCTGCCTGAGGACTTCGTCATCCTTATCATATTGTGAAACACTGATCTAGGTGATTTTCGTTCTCATCTGAGTGATAACTGAGTTAAGATGCCCTCAAGTGAACTGTGGGTGATTGTTAGTGGAAAGTGCATCAATATTCAGTAGATAACTCACTTCTGGTTAATCAACAGTAAACTTCACTGCGTACATTCTCAGACCTCAAAGCTACCGAATTTCAGCGAGGAACAAGAAACGGAGCGCAATCGCAGAGCGTCGATTGAAAAAAGGACTGCCTGAATTCAATATTCCAATCCCAGAAAGTTTTCAGGATAGAAAAAGTAGCTTGGCCTCATTAACTTCTGAAATCAGACAGTAGGTTTCGATTCACATTTTAAATCCCTTTTGGTAACATTCACAGCCTCCTTTCATGAATAATTTGCCTGAATCTTGACTATGAAGAGAAAATTTTGACAAAAATTTACCACTTTAGGAAACTCGTTACCCCAGTGCGATTACCAAATCTTAATTGGAGGCAGCTCAAGAGAAAGGTAGATATTCAGTAATGAGACCATATTGCAATTTAGACGATGTCATATTTGTTGAACAGTATCAAATTTTTTTTCTTCAGGTTGGCTTCAGAGATTACACTCAAGGGTCACCAACATCAGTATTAAGCCATGAAACTATAAGTCTTGCAAACGATTATGATGAAACGACAGAAACTACTCATATGAACAATGTGAACAATGTTAGCAATGGAAGGTACCGGTCAGTTTTTTAAGACAATGCTTGAATGATTTTTAACGACATTACAGTTCGAAAAAAATCAAAACTTTGACGTGTTTAATACGGAAATTTGACTTCCGATCAGTTCCACTATAAATGAACAATGTGTTCTTCCTCAAAGTACCCTCTACGAACTGATAGGATATTGTCAACATAACGAAATTCTTTTTATTTAACCGCTTCTCGCGGTCAATGGGTATTGTCAACATACTTTTCAGTTTTCAATTGCTAAAACTTCTTTAATGCTTCAGCAACTTTAGCTATTCAAGTAGAATAGTAGCTTTACCATAATCTGCAAACAGCACGTTTGTAATTTGACTCCCTGAAAATTACTCTGAACAAGACGGTTTTGCCAAAACACTAACCATTTGAGAATAAAAAAAACGCTCTAGCAACCTTGTCAGCCCACAAAGGATAAGAATGGGAAAAAAAACTTCACATAAACGTTACAGGAAAGCCTCAGGCAATGGTCGACCGCCTTTGCGGAAGCAGAGCTCAATCTCTGAAACGATGTCCACAAAAGGGTTGGACGATTTAGTATGACTTTGTGAGATTTTGAGAACTTTATATTTGGAGCTTTTACTTCGCATATTTAGGAACTTAAGAACAATGGAATAAAAAAAATTTGACAACTGATGAGAAAAGCAAAACAATTGATATTTGGTACAATAGCGGAGTGGTTAGCGCTGTGATGCAGTGCATCATGAAAGAAGGTGCTGGATCGACCCCTATTCGAAAACCATCTTGTAATTCACGTGGAATACCTTAGCGCGGCTATCTCCAAGAATGCAAAGAAAATCGACTCGAACAACATTCTGCAACGTACAGCAAGAACGAAATCCTCAAGCGACAGCAGGAGCAGCATGCAAATTAATGTATCCTGACAGCAAATTTTAAGCCTTTCATGATGTCTGTTATAACACTTACACAGTGTAATGCACATGTTTCGGCCTTGCATCCTCGTCAGTTGCATAGCGCCTTTGCGAAGTGTATTTTCCTTTTACACACGGCAGTGTAACATGTTCATCGACGATTCCTCGATGTAAGGCGGGTCGTCCCCCCACAGGAATTTGCTCAGACGAAAGGCAGCGTGCCATTAACGAGGCCGCAAGGTCGAAACATGTGTACTGCAGTGTATAAGTGCCATAACAGACCTCACCAAAAGCTCAAAACATGCTAATGCTATGTATTAATTTTAAGCGAGGTCCTAAAAAACATTCGAATATAAACATGCGAACTGTACGAATACTTTTGTGGAAGATGATTGCGAGCAAACAATTCAGACACAAGAAGTGCTGGTAACCGCGTATAGATGTGATGACAGATCATATAAGATATTATAATGAATCAAAACCATATATTTCACAAGCAAATTGATAAAAGACCGTGAGACTAATAGCAATTAGCACTGTTACAAATAATGCATAAAGATTTTTCAAAACAAGTATTTGACACTTAAACTACTGTTGCATACCATTCTAATGCAGATTTCCTCCCTAATGTCAATTCTTCTTCATCTAAAATTTGAATAACAATTAGGCTGTTGTTGTGGTAGTCTTACAATGGGGAGAATCCATCGCTTCCTTTCTGAATTCGCATTTTAACGTATCGATACGGAAGTGAATCAAAAAATAAAAGGGCTCGTGTGAACAAATGTTCACCATTTGATAGACATTGCTAGTTTTTTATTTATTGAGGTACACGACCCGTCATCAGGATTTCTATTGTGCGATTCCCGGTGCTTCGAATATTCAATTCGTTTTCCGTCATCTTCTTGAATGACATAGAATACTGGTCAAGCATGTCTCCTTGCAATCTCGAGGATAGCCTGGCTGTGGTCCGTAGGGTGTTCTTGTCGACTGCCGGAGAGTGTCAAGGTCTCCGCTCCACACGCGCCGGGACGAGCATCCCAACCACTCGGCCATGGCGCCCCTGGCACTGATAGTACGAGAAAGGAAATCGACTTCTCAGTGCAAACTGAATGCCAGAACGAAAAAAAAAAGATTTTTCTTTTGCACAACAACGATAACGACAACAACGCATTACATGCGCTGCAAAACGAGATCGATACTACGCGACGTTTAATGATGTCAGTACAGTGGTGAAACTGCAGTCAAGCTCTCACGATTCTCTGTTAAATGGCGACACGTGTAAACTCGACCCGAATCCTTCTATAACGATGTCAAGTTCAAGATAAAATTGTGTTTTACATTCGCGCAATTAACTATCTCCAAAACTCTCCAAAAAATAAGCATAGCGTTAAAATTTTCAAATCTTGCGCTATCGAATGATTACTGATTGTCTAAAGAAAGAGCTCTGCATTGTGAGAAGAATACGTGTGCGAAATACAAATGCCATCCTTTCGTTGAAGCGTTACAGTGAAGACTTTTTGAAAGACGGCCACGTGCTGCGCTAGCCAGAGATTTGAACCTGTCCAGCAAACGGAGTCGAATAATCATTTGTCGCCATCTAACAGAAAAGTATCCTCCTACACTTTCTTAGATCAGATTTCGTCAAAATCAGATTATTGACAATCTAGTGACCCGCATCTAGATTCAGTTGACCAATGATTAGAAAAAGAAAAACCATGAGAGCATAGTTACGTCAAGAAATCGATGAACTACACCCAAAATTCCACCAGGGGTGGGCAGAAAACGTTCAATTCACTTGTAAAAATAATGTTCAAATATACATTGAAGATAAGCAACATTGTAAAAGTCTTATGATACACGTAAAGAGACTCTGCCTTGACACATATTTTCAAATGAAAATGGCAACAAACACGCAGCTCCCAATATTGGAAGAATTTGTAAGTACTTGAACATTGGCATAACAGTGTTATTTTGATAAAAAAAAAGTTCCTACAACTGAGTAATATCATGTTAAAGTCGCCACGGAAAACCTAACATTGTTTTTGTGGTAATCTGCTTATATATATATATATATATATATATACATATATATATATATAATTTACATTTATGCAACATGTATATATATTTATATATCAAGGACACTGAATTTGATTCGAATCATTTCTTGAGAACATTCAAAAAGGCTTCTTTAGGTATTTGCACATTACCAATCTGCTTCATGCGTTCCTTACCCTTCCTCTGATGGCTCAGCTTTTTATTCAAGCGTTCCATACCTGAAATGATACATGATATAATATTTTTTGAGGGCTTAAAATCACAATATGGCAACATAAGTAAATCTACCTCCGCCACCAAAATTTCCCTTGAGCAGTTGAGTGAAGTCTCGTTTCATTGGCTGGATTGATACTTGCGACAATGCCTTCGATGAATTGTTGACACAAGCTGCAAGTAATGTTATAGAGCAATCATTAACCCATTCAGAAGGACGCCCACATTTTGAAGAGCTGGGCCGATGGTATACGGGCATTTTTCCATCGGCTGTGGGCTTTCTAGTCTGACAGTAGCAGATAATTTTCAGTAAAGGTTTAAAACTGACAAAATTGCGAAGGAGACTTTGTTCTATCGCTCTGTGGGTATGAAATATGAAAGAAGTGTATGACTACTTACTGTGTTACCATAGCTTATCGTATGAACATATTGTTACCAACTTGGAAGAAATTTTTAGTATATTAAGTCTATTTCGGTATATTTTCTAGAAAAGGGTAAATAAAAACCATAATTTCACGCATCATCACCATAAGCACGTCTCTCTTCGCTGTAAAGTACGGTTGGCTAGAGAAGCAAGTAACTCTGATGAGGCGGGCGATACCGCCGAAACGTAAGCAATCCACTGAGTTATCAACCTCGAAAAGGCTCAAAACATTCTCACAGATTATATCAAATTTTTAAGGCGAGTTTCAATAACACTCAATTGGGTGAAAATGTTTAAATATCAGGATTAGAGTAGTACGTTAAAAAGACCTTCTCTATACACTTACAAAAATTGTTCAAAGTCTCCCAATGAGTTTGGCAAAGTAATCAAACATTACAATTATTGCAGAATTACCTCAAAAACTGATTTATTTGAAAATGCTTTAGAAGAATGTATAAAAGGGTGCAACAAAAAAATATGGATTGAGTGTCATTTTCAGTAAAGATCTTGCATACTGGGATACGCTTAGAAGTCAGAGTATTAGTATCAAGGAATGCTGGAAACAGCTCACCTTTTATCGTTACCTCATATTGCTGACGAGGAATCTCTCTCTTTAATCTATGCACAATCAGCTTTGCACGTTCTCGAGCCATAGTTGCAGGTATAATTTGCGAAAACTCAGGTACCTGAACACCGATCACACTGGAAAGGTTATTTGAACTTCCAACAGTCCTTGTGAGCACTTTTTGATGGTCATATTGGACGATATCCTTAAAATCAACTATAGAGGCAAAGTAAACTACTAAAGTTACTTATTCCGTCGCCTATACATATAAGCAAATTAAAGTTTTGAATAAATCCAAGAAGTAGACATGATTCCTCCGTTGTAAAAATTACACGAGAAAAATAAAATAATACTACTTACTTCTTTTCCATTAATTGTAATTGTCAGTTTTATAAGACTTGTTTCCATATATCCATCTAATTCATAATCAAATGTTACGTAACCCGAAGTAAGTTGCTTCAAACGGTCAAAGAAATCGATTATAACTGAAAGTATAATTCCCAAATTTTTCTGCAGAAGCATATCTTAATTGCTTCCGCTATGAACATTGCGCAGATCTTTTGCGCTTTGTGAACCTTTGAATGGAATGAAAATCAATGGCTTAGGTGTGACTACCAAACCAACCTTCAGCTAAAGGTAGCCTCCAAATTATTAGTAGCCTATCCTCATCAATTGAACTTATTTCACCACGTTCTCCACGATATTCCGAACATAAACCGTTCACAGTTCCCATGAACTCCGCGGGAACGATCATATGAATCTAATATATTATTCACATAAGAAACAGCTAATATTTTGAATTTTAATTGAATTCCAATAATGCAGTTTTGTGGTTCGGAGTCTCTACAATACACTAACAGTTTTTGATAAACCTGTAGCTTAACAAGCTGAATGCCATCATTTCGTGAAATAACAAGCCATTACCACAAGACTAGCTCAAAGTTGAGGTTAACATACCTTGACAACCGGTTCAAGAAACTTTTCAATATCGGTTTCACTAGGAAATTTACTCGCATCAATAATGGTGATTTCACCTTTGCCACCAAATCTTTTTTTCCGTACTGTCTCGTTGTCCTTAATTCATAAGAGTATTGATAATTCACAAAATATTGGAGGAGTTCTACTGTAGTAATACCTTTACGATTGCTTTGTACTCAACAGATGGCTGAGACAAAATAATATTGGCTCCATATTCTTTATCCAACCGCGCACCAAATACCTCCATATGTAACACGCCTAGAAACCCAACCTAAAGAATGTTATATACATATATACGCATTTATATACGTATGCATTTGTACATATATGTGTATATATATGTATATATGTAAAAATGAAGGATATAAGCTCCAGTATCAAACCTTAAGAATGCGCCATGCCTTTAAGAGCAATGCATATTTCGTTGTCTGATAAGTACATATTATTTGTTATGCATGATTACTTATTTATCAAAACTGATGTTTCAATGAATTTCGCTTACTTCAGAGCCTAGAAAGGTCATGTTCACAACGATCAAATCAGCCAAGTACTTTCACAACATAGCAGAAAAACCACAAAACTTGGATCACATTCGCATTAGAAACAGAACAGCTTTTCCTCACATTCACCACTTTTACATCAAAATATCTGTCAATGAAATTGCGTAAGATCACTGACCTTTAGACTCATAAGATTATCCAGAATGCTTCGAGTCTTACGCGTGAAAGTTTCATATTCCCGTGCCAAGATAATGACTTGCGTTCGACATCGCTTTTTTTTTTCTATTCGCTCTACGCGCGCCTAGTGTAGTAATAGCATTTTGGGTGATTTTCAAAAATAATATAATCTCAGAGTAAACTTAACAACGACGATCTCTCCGCTCTATACACTTCGTCATACAATCGTTTATTGAATTTTGTTGTCCATGAACACCTATGATATGTTAGAGTAAATTCCTTTCAGTGAGTATGTAAGGCATTCATCCTCACGCGAAAAGTTTAACGCGAACCTTTGACCTCAGACGGGAATCAGAAAGAGTGATGACAGGACAGGAGTCTCAGTAGTTCAATTGTTCAGCACACGCCCTCAGAAAGGGTACAATACGGTTCGATCCCGTCTTAGTCACAAAATTTTGCATACTACTCTACATTATTGAATTTGTAATTATGCTATCATGTCACCGCTAAAAGACGATTCACATAAAATCACCTGCACACATACCTTCCAACCTAATCCAAGTGCTGGGCTAGAATCGGGCGTGATCGAAACAGAGGGATCATTTAGGCTGAGGCGCTCTAAGGCCTGAAGATTTTGTATATTCATCTCCTGAAGTATACGATATGTGATGCCCAACCTGCTTCAGATCTTCATACTGAGAAGTTTCTACTGGGAATAAACCAGCGTAAACTGTCGGCTTCACAGGATTGAAGTCCGGAAATGGTACTACTGAACCCATATTAGTCGCTTCAAAAAGAGTCTCTCCAACTCTGGCCTCCTGTGAGAAACTATTGACGAGACATATAAACGATAATCAACCCTTCAAACTGATTATGAACCAACCTTGACTGTTTTCATGCTGCATATGACATACCCCACCTGTCCAGCATTCAATGACAGACATGGTGTCATATCTGGTCGCATGATTCCAACCTGAATATAACTGATAGATAACACAATTCGATGAGCAATGACACCTTGACGGGACGAAGGTCAGATATTGAAATTCATTCATGCTACTGAAGAGTCACTAATCTCTGTACCTCCGAAACCTCATATTCCTTTCCGTAATGAAACGATCTAATCTTCTGCCCTTTTTGAACACTTCCATCCACGACTCGAATAAATGCTATAGCTCCACGAAAATGGTCAAACATAGAGTCGAAAATCTGAGCGCTGAAAAATTTTAAAGGAAATTCTTGTTGTCACTAATATTTATTGGTAGATCTATGCCAAGAACAACGCATAACCCGTAAGAAAATGCCAACCGTAACGGAGCTTCCGCATTTGCGACGGGTGATGGCACTCGTTGTACAATAGCATCGAGTAGATTTTCAACATTCAATCCAGATTTTGCAGAAATCTTTAGACACTCTTCAGCATCAAATCCAAATAAATTTTTCAGCTGGTTTTCCACCTTAAGATATCATTTAACTAAGGCAAATGAAGAGAAAGATTGAAATAAATAGAGAGACATCACCTTTGGAACATTGCCAGCACTTAAATCAATCTTGTTAATTACAGGAATTATTCGGATATTCCTCTCAAAAGCCAACCAAAAGTTAGCAAGTGTCTGTAAAATGCTCTACATTCAAGTTTCAATATTCGTCTGATTTTAAAGAAATATACGTTATGTCCTTCTTTTTATTCACAACTGACTTGATAATGAGGTGTTTTGATAACGACACCTGGAGTGTAGTACAAAAGGACTCAGACTCATAGTTGGAGGGCAGACTAACTTTCACAAGTCAATACTAATTGAATTGCTTTATGCACTTTTATTTCGCAAAAGGTACAAAAACTTTCGAAATTCTTTTTGTATGGAATCTATAGTATACTCAATGCATGTTGCGTCAGAAATGTCTTCCTCGTAATGGAAAAATAAAGTTCGTCATTCAAGAAATGTTATCCATGAAAAGTCACTGAAAATACTTTTATAGTTGAAACTGTAAAACACATGAGTTGCGTTTCCACGGAAGTACTATTTTCTTACCTTTATTCTCATAACACTTATTTCTGTTATGAATGTCAAACTCAAGCAGCTATTCTTACAATATCAATTCCTACAAAGTATGCTTTTTACATAACAACAACTTATACAACCTTAAATTTTTAAAATTGCCACTTTCCGTATTGCATTATGCTCACTGCACTCGAAAATTAGTTTAATCTAAAAGTTTACTTGAAAACGACTACTACACAACATACAAACCTGCAAACTATGGGAAGAAAATGCCATATGTGGCTAAGCTATAGGGGTGAAAAAATTAACGAGCCAGCTGCCAGCTCTTCTTAATCACGAGACTAGAACGATACATGGTGGCCCGTGTTCACAAAATCTGTTTGGCTTTTGACAGGTTGCTGCCTTGATCTGTTGGGAGACAGGGTCACGTCATGAAGCGTGTATATTCTAAAGGCGTCATTCTATTTAAACATCACTACATCACCAGATTCCGTTGAGCTTTCAACTGTCTTCTCTTAACTTTTGACCATCATCTGTTCTCGATATAACAGCGTCCTTTCATGTTCTGCTTGAGCCAATCAAATAGGTTTTCCTTGACATAAGAAAAAAATCGGACACCAACTACACACACAGTCTCTTGATTGCATAAAAACGTCACTCCTTGAATTTCATATCTACCATTCCAATCATATCTCCTTCACAGATGTCAAGAGTGGATTCGCCAAAATCCTACATGTATACTAGCTTTTAGTATACATATTTAATGTGTTAATTTCATATTTTCCTTGCATGGAATGTATCGCCAGAATACAATTCACCTTCAGAATCGCACAAAGTAATCATTAACGGTCTGCGGACGGTCTGTATCACCTGTATTACCCGTATCACCTGTCGTCCCGTTGATCGTCGAGTGACTCGAGCGGGTTCCAGCAACTCTTCCATTTTTCCCTATCGCGTGCAAGAGTAGCCCAGTGGGTCCTCCTCGCTCTAGGGATTCGCTGAGCATCATATCTTTCTTCCATCCCTTTCGTGAAGAAATCGGACCAACGGGTCAGTGGTCTTCCTATAGAGCGCTTGACGTCCCGAGGAATCCAGTCGGTAACGGCTCTCGTCCATCGGTTGTCGTTGAAGCGCATCACGTGTCCGGCCCACCTTATTTTCGATATCCTGACGTGTAGAACGGCGTCTCTGATTTTCGATCGTTGACGTAGGTCGGAACTTCGGATCCTTTGTCTCATTTGCGAAATACGGGATACTCCTAGCGTCGACCTTTCGACTGCGCGTTCGATAACTCCAAGTGATCTTTCATCCTGTTTACGTAGCGACCAGGTTTCTGCTGCATACGTTAATTATGCTGGTTCCGAGTTCGTAATTTGTTTATTGCACGTACATTGTCGATGAAACGCAGATGAGTCCAAACCTTGAGTTGTTTGCATTGTGAGATAAAAAAGTATGGCATGCATAGAACTTTTATGATCCTATCTTGTATTAGATTTTTTATCATTTTATTCCCTGCATTCACTGTGATGAGTCATCCAGCATGATTTACCGCCTCATTGTATTTGAAGGGGTCCATACGTGTATGAAATGAAGTGAAGAGTTTTCAACTTCAGATACCATGACTCAGCTCGTAGCAAATTTTTTTATCAATATAGAAGTCACAGATTTTATTGAGTAATTCGGGATACAAGATTTTGACTAGGAAAGACTTCGTTCCTATACTTTTCCGCAATATATCGTTCGTTGCGCTTTTCAAAACTACGACATTTTGAAGATTCTTATCAGTTTCAGAAAATTTTGAAATTCTAAACAAAACTTGAAGTGAAAACATCTCTTTCATAACTCAAAAATTTTACTTTTCAAGTATTTTAGTTGTAGAAGAACACCTGGCGTTTTATAGACATAATGAATAATGCTTCACTTTCACTTTAACACTTTTCTGACCCGTTCAACATTTTTCTACTTTCCGAGTTCAATTACTTTCAGCATTGGATTCGTCTCCTCGTTTGCTTGAGGACTCCATCTTCTTCTATAAAAGGTCGCAGTTTACTAGTCGAAAACGTCTCCTTGCAATCTCGAGGATAGTTGAGCTAGGGAGCGTTCCATAAGACATTCGTTATTGATTGCTGGAGAGTGACGGAAGGTTAAGGAATCAAATCCGCGTCAGCTATTACGAGCCCTCCTCTTCTTAGCCCTTCTCCTCCCCGCAATATTGCTAAGCGTGCAAAAATCATTTCTGGCCAGTAAATCTATCTCCACTGAAAGCATTGGATCAAGGTTATCAGAGGAAATACTATGCAAAATGACGTTTACAGCATTACTTCGCTTAACAGTATACCGAATGCTGACAGCACAGTGACTGTATAGTGGATGACTTCCTCTTAATTTGAATCCCTCAGTAACAATCTACAATGAGAACCATAGAGCCAATCTATATAACCAGTAAAAAAAGTGTCAGAAAAAACCGCAGTTTGTAACCTTTCTATTTTGCTTAGAAGTTCGAATTGCTTCAAAATCATCAAAGACTATGTAAGAATTTCAATGATATGCAGGAAAAGAAAACAGATGAAAACAAAAAGACTCAATCAACAAAGAGTATATGATGAATGATAGGTGATGTCGAAATTTTTCAAAGTCGCTTTTTGAACTGTTAAGAACAGTAAGGCAGGACTATCTACAAAATACGTAGGAAAATCGATCCATGGTAACAAAAAAAAAAATTAGAAAAAGAGTAAGAGGCTTTCAGGAAAAAAATTAGGAGCCAAACAAATGTGGAAGCAACAAGAATCTAGACATCGGACTCCAAGTTTTAAGACAGTTCTCAACTTTATCTGAACTTTGATTGAGAATTCAATTTGAGATTAGACTCACCTGTGCCTGAACACCTTCATTTGCAGCTATCACTAATAGAATACCATCACATACAGCAATCGATCTAGACACTTCTGCAGAAAAATCCACGTGTCCAGGTGTATCAATAAGATTTAATAAATAATCCTGATGAAGAAGTCGATTGATATCATGAGAACAAAGGTCTGTATAGCCAACCTTATATGGAAGCGCTGATGTTTGGGCCTTCACTGTTATTCCTCTTTCTCTTTCTACAGGAAGACGATCTAAGATTTGATTGCATCGCTCTCCTCGTTTAACCACACCAGAAAGTTCTAGTAAGCGATCTGCTAACGTACTTTTCCCATGGTCCACATGTGCAACAATACTTCAAAAGTACTGATAAAATGAAAAAGTTTCACAGAAAAAGTTTCAACTCAACCAACCTAAAGTTTCGAATTTTCTCGGGAGGATATTTGCTCAAATCGAGTCGTACTGAATCTTCGAACCGTGAAGAAAAATAGCGGCAACGTCGATACTCAACCAGTGCTCTCGTTCTTGAAATCGTCCTCTTCATAACCACATTCTAAGCTTGTTACAGGTGATCTTTTTGACAGAGAAACTTTCTTAAATTTGTGAGCAAATACAGAACACTACCGTACTACACTCAATCTGTTAATTGCACATCATCATTTATGCGTAAATGAGCTAGCCGTTTACCGAGGTTCCGAGAGTATCAAAAATGTATTGAAGAAACAAAGAACACCTGGTTCCTAGGCATCTCCTCTACACCACTTACCGTTATTGAGATTATGATTTTATTTTTCAGTTCCCAGAAAGAAAGCAGGAAAACGAAAGAAATTTGGGCTAAAAAGTAAGCCAAGAGATTCGCGCATCTGATGAACTACTGAATCGTGTATAAACTCTGCAGCGCGCACATGGTACATTAGATATCAAATAATTATGTCTTGCAAGATTACTATCTATGAAGAGTGGAAAAGGGGTCTGAGTTGTTGGAACGTCAAAGCAATTCGTGCGCTCACATCAGCACGCCAAAAATCGTCTCGAACACTCCACACCACTTTTCTTTTTGACAACAGCCGCTAGGCCAATGCCGTTGTCGAGTGGCTTCATTGGATGTCTAGCGTACTACAGCAACATAATCCACCCAAAAGTACTTTTTTACGAATAACGTGACGAAAAGAATTGACAGTCTTCATATTTCCCAAGAGGGTATACACATTAACACGTGCCGTACAGTCGATTGGAGTGTGCGACTGGAGAGCCGACATCTCTCTGTGTATCTGCTTCAACCTGTATTTTCCGTGAAACACAAAAGAGACGGGTCTTACTGGGTTTACTGAGATTAGCGTTTCATTGCTCAACTATCAGAAAGGAGAGAAAGGAAAAGAAAGACATGTTGGGTTAACAACAGAGAGCACTTGATTCGAGCATTTAAAGAACTGTTCAATCGTGTATGAACACTATAGTGACCATGAAGTGAATAAGGTATAAGTAATTCTCGAACGTAAAAACATATGGAGAAATTTTTGAGATCGACTCAGTGACTCAAAAATAACCACAAGGACACAGGTCAAACGCAATTGAATGTGAAATGATTCGCATAGTACTATTTTCTATGCTGCGATAATATTCTTCCAACATTATTCCAACAATATTCGGCATTTTCTAGCCGGCTGTTACCGTCTAAATTCTCTTCAGCACTTGTTAATCTGGAAATCTATGGACTGCATAACAGAGAGAAGCAAATTAAATGAGTTCTGGATACTCTCTGTGTAATGACAGATGGAAAGAGATGCTCAATATAATAGAAATGATCAAGCTGCGGATTACAATATTGGGGAGGAGCATGTAATCACAGAGGAGATAGAGAACGCCGATTAAACGATGCGTAACAATATGGGCTCAAAAACTGAAGCCTTATTGAGATCTGAGAACCCTGACATTGGTTCATGTGCTAGCGGATAAGATAACCAAGTTGACACGATCGCATAGAAAAAAGGGCCGAAAGCACCTTATGATAGATAATGCATTGGTAAAGTCGCAGTTGATGCACAAGTAAATGAGGTGAATAAAGTGGAAGGCGACAGATTATAACAATGATAAATGGACTACTTCATATTTTCTACGTTCATTACGCTTGCAGCAAGAGGTTGGTAATGAAAATTTGTTCGGTTAACAATTCACAGTCTTCGTCTTCTTTAGAGCCTATGATTCGGGTGGATTGTCCACAGTCATTTGTCGTCGCAGTGGTCTTCTTTCGTTATCTCTCAAATCGGTTCTTTTTCGGTGGACAACGGTTTACAATATGATAGATTGTAGGAAAAGTTTTGTCGCACTGCCTGAGAAAATGGTTTTTTACTTAAGTATTTTGTGCGAATTTGAGCCCATCAGAAAACTCGTTTTCTTGTGCATCGAACGATATATCATTTGTCTACATAGCCTTTAGAATGAAACTCTCCAGCGAAGATATTTGTCTGCTGCTCCATTTTCGGAATCTTCAAATTTTCTTCTAATCGAAGGATCGCGAGTTTTAGCATCGTATGATCTTGATGGTGCCGGATATGTGGCTGAATTGTCTTGATGTGCAAAGAGATCACATCGACTATTAATTTGTCTTCTGTCTGAGCATGACTGGTGTACAAATAAATTTTCTATGCATTTTGAAAATACGATTTATTTGCGACCTATTACGCTATAATGTTAGACTACCTTGATACTAGAAGTGGTCATTACCCGCTACCATGAGCTTGTAATTGGTGTACAAATAAATTTTCTATGCATTTTGAAAATACGACAGAACTTTTTTTTGCGACCTATTATCAACATGCTAATAATGTTAGGCTACCTTTATACTCGAAGTGGTCTACCCGATACCATGAGCTTGCTTCACACGTTTTTCCTTCGTGATAAAAAGAGCTGCTTCGTTCATAAAAGCTGGTTTGGGTGAAATTGTGGAAAGCGATGATACTAAGCATTACACCTGATTCAAAATCTACGTCATATGTATATCGGGTAAAACGCCCGAGCGTTGGTCAATCCCACAGGGAGTTCCATCCATTCGATTCAATCAGGCTTTGTTAGGGAAGAAGAAGTGCACATCTGAGCTACATAGTGACTTGCGTGACCATACATACATCAACTCAGTGCTGCTAACCTTCTAGACACATTTGATAGTTTTGATTTATTCATATTCTTGGAAAGATACGAAAAAAAAAACTCCATTAACATACGAAAGCGCCGCGTTTGTCCGTCCTTTTTTGCAAAAAATTAAACAGCTCATATCTATTGAATTATAGGTCACACCTTCTAAAAGCCCTGTGTAGCCTCTCCACGTGTTTTTATTGAATCTGAATTGAAGCTTTGTGAATCCCTCAACAGTATTTCAACTCATCCTCTTCTTAACTTATAGCAAGTGTGTTGAGCTCACCGACCCATATCTCTGATAATAGCAAGAACCAATTCTGCAGCTCGGCTTGACCCAAATTCAGCTTAAGCAAAATAAGAGAAATTTCTATAGACTATGGAAAGTTCTTCAGAAGTGAATTGCATCTAAAGCACGAACACAAGGTTACGGACAATCTCACGAACTGCCCCTTATTGAATAGAGCTAGTGCAAGGTTGTTATTGAATAGAGCTAGTGCAAGGTTGGTATATCTTCTTGAAAGTCGCTGGCTGACGATTCGGCGACTTCACTTTTCTCAGGGCCTAGACCTCCCATACCATACCATATCCTTCGATTCTGTTAATAGTTCTTACATCTGGCGACGACTTAGAGCAAAAATCAGTTCAAATATCCACCCGTTATGAAAAAAAGACAAAAGTATAGCTCGAAAAAGCGACAGTTCAAATTTCAAAAGGAAAAGAAAGATGAAATTTGAAGTTTAATAGGGAAGCTTTCTAAAAAAAGACAATTTGCGAGATAGTTTCAATGCATCAAGGCAAGGTTCAGGGGGGACGATATTTCGATTTGTTGAGGACAATATTTAGAAAACTTGTGCATCTTCTCTTACAGTGATAGAGAGTGTGTAGCGACGTGGTAGAGGTGGCCTGCAATGTACGAGTTGTCAATGGTTCATCACGCCCGAGGCTCGTCATGCCTTCCATCCCTTCGGGGTCGGTGGTTCGCTACCGACAGGTCACTCTGGTTATTGCAAAGGTCACATATGCATTCAATCACCTCTATGATACTACGAATAGATTGGAATGTATGGCGCATCCCTCGGAAACTGATCAACGCTGGGAGCTTCATCTTTCATCCTTTATCTTATAGTTTCTATTTTGACAGATAAATCTTGTCTATTTCGATAGAAAAACCGTTTTTATATTGTTCTCGAGAGCGAGGAAACAACACCATTAGAAACTCTGTACCAAAAATCACAGAAATGGAAACATTTTTTGAACATATTTTTTTGTTTCAGATGATTTACTAACAGAAAATGAAACACTGAATATTCTTAATGTGGCAATAAATTACAGAGAAATAAGAAAGACAGAAATCCGAGTTATTCTAATTAATCATGGTTGAATATGATAGCTAGGTCAAAGCACCATAAATTTGAAAGCACTAGTCACCTAACGCTTTGGGGACAGCAGTGACCGATCGCGCAGCACGATTCGTAAGCGACGCACGGTTTTCTTTATTTAATTTGAGCTTTTTTCTTCGTTGATGTAAAAACCTTGAGACTACTGTGGTAGTCCGATAGTTTAGTTTTTTCTCCACACGCTTATAATCTCATCGTGCATATGTAACTCTCACGTGCGAAGAAAACTTTAAGTGTGAAACGCCATCCTCTTTTCACTCTAACGGAGCTCTACGCAAATCTTTTCGAAAACAATTTTGGCATCGAGATCTTCGAGATTTGAGCTATCGAATGGCTACCAAAGATTTAACAATAAGCAAACACAGGCCTCGGCCAAGCAAACAAAGCAAATAGAATGTGAAACATGATTTCATTTCCGCTGCTAGAACGCATTGAAAATGCTTCTTCAAAATTTGAACATATTTTTGAAATCGCCGTGACTTAAACTTCTGTATGATTACTGAAAGTCTAGAGAAGATTCATTCCTAGCGAGAAAGGCATCTAAAAATTAGTGTGTCTTTTGGATACACGCTGTCTCGAAAGTGTTAAATAGCGAAACGTGAAGAATACCCCCAAGAGAACACAATTTTCTAGAAGACTACGTTACGAGCAGACAAAAGGATCTTAGAGGCCTCTTGACGATTCATGGGTCTCTCAATTTCATGAATAAATTACTAATTTCTCTAAAAAATTCACAAGAAATCACGCACGACTGCAAATAGTATGTGATGATAGTTCACAGAATTTCGTGGATTTTCACATTAAACCACTGAGATTACAGTTTGTATCGAAATAATCCAACACTCTCTAGCCATCAGTCATCAAACCCTCTAGGGATCTCCTAAATTTGGCCAATTACGGGATTCCAAGGAGAATCGTCCCGATCAGAAAGAGGAAATCCCCAGGTAAGAGTAGAATCGACAGGTGAAATCTTCGAAGACCTTTGCGGAGGACCCAGGCAGATGAGGAAACGAACCGAACCGAGGAAGAGCTCGGGCAAAATGGAAAAAAAACCTGAATTATTGTGGCATCGGAGCGCGGATTATCATTGGGGCGCCGCCATCGTCGACCGCGTTGTGCGCAACGGAATTTCGTGACATAGTGGCTCGGTGCCAGCTGATGAGGGTTTTTCATCTCGGCGTCGCATCAGCGATTCATTGATCTCAGTCGTCCCGTCCGTACTGATCGTTTCATTTGACCACAACTTCTTGGCACATGAAATTCACGTGATTTCATCAAATTCTAAGGGAATTTTTCGAATCTCTTTGTAGTGTTTTGCTGAGATTTCCTCCCAGCAGAGCAACTGATGCCCACTCGCCTCAAAGGGAAATGATCTCGTCAGTGTCGTCATCACGCTTTGCATTGAGCTCAGTTCGTATTTTACGCGCATCTTTTGTTAATCGCTAGATTTTAGGCTTTTTTTTCTCCTGTTATTAGCTGTGGTTGTAGCTGTCATAACTCTAAATCCGAGGATGTTGAGTGAATGATATGCAAAATCGGCCTCGGGAAGGGTGAGACGCGCCGGTTCGACTCCCGTCGCTGTTCAAAGTTTTGCACATCAATCAATTCTTCTTTTTAATCTTGCTTTTTATTATATAGTTATAGCATCTTAGAACGGTTAGTAAAGCGAAAATAAAGAAAACTCATAGACTTGTTTGTAGTTCTCTCTTTCTCTCTCTCGCTCTTTTCTTCTTTCTCTCTCTCCTGCTTCCTAGTATTGCCCTTATCATCACGTCATGTTGTGTCCACCGGCGCTGTCCTTTTTTCTCTTAGATTTATGTTCTGCGAAAGAAGCCACCTTCCCCCCCCCCCCCTCCCTCTCCTCAAGACACTTCAAAATCAACAAGAATTAGCATTAGAATTAGAATAAGAATCAACAGAAAAGAGCAATGTGTAAAAATGGGCGTCAATAGTGTAACGGATAGAGCACGCATTCCCGGAAAGAGTGAGTTGCGGGTTCTAGTCCCACCTGACGCGAACGTTCTGCACATCGCTCTACATCAATGGGTGTCTAGTTGTAACATCTAAACACCGCTAAAGCGTTTAATTTAAAAGAATTTTTAACAAGAATTCTTTTTATTTGACAGCTTTTCAAGCGGTGGTATGATGTGTGGGTTCGATTCCCGTCTGACGTCAAAGTTCTGCACATCGCTAAACAATGCAAATCTTTGACAACAGGCGGGACTCGAACCCGCATTTCACCGTTTCCGAGGAACGCCTCTATGTTTATCCTTACAAGAAATCGCCTCCCCCCCCCCCCCCCCTCCTTCCTCCCTCCTCCATCTCCCTCTCCTGCACCGCCCCAGGACACCTCAGAATTTCTATTGTTAAGCGTATTCTTTTATTTTTCGGTCCACTTGATGTGGTAAAGTACTCTTTTGTACCATTCTTGTCGAGAAGAGGAGAGGTTTTCACCAGTTTTTGTATTTCACAAAGCAGGTAGAGTCAGTGATGATTGAAAATTAATGGGAATGTGAATATCAATCTGCTTCGCAATGCCGTTTATTTCTGAAAATGTGCGAGATCACAGTTGGTTCTGTTCTATAAGCCCGTGTAATTCTGCAAGAAGTTGGTCTGCTAAATGAGTAGAACAGTTTTTTTTCCCTTGCAAATAATTTTCTTTGACAACTCGAAATTGAATTCGAATGTGGCGGCCCTTGCGGAGAGATGTGGTCCGGACAATTTCCTCAAGTAATTTTAAAGTGATTTCTTTGAAAGGAAGTTACCAGAGCACGCTTAGGCATAGACTTAGGCTTAAGAAACTTGTAGATCACAATTCTCCCCTAGCGTCAATATATAGGTAAGAAGATTGAATAGTAAGCAAGAACTCGACCGCAAGCAGGATTTGAACCCGCATTCCACTCTTACCGGGGACGCTTGCTACCACTAGACCATAAAGGCCAGATGGGTGTCTCTTTGGAGGACACTTCGACATCATACCACTGCTAGGAAATAGTTAAATTGAAGGAATATAGATTATACACTTAGAATGTGGTGTTTTCCTCACAGCATTATTTAAGATTTACTAGGAGAGCATGCAATTTAATGTATAAATTATTATCTGAAACTTCAGTAGTATGCAAAACATTTCATCTTAGCCGAGACTTGAACCCGTGGTTCATTCATACGGGTGGCGCATGCTACCACTACATCAGCGAAGCCACCACTTTGCTGCCACTCTTTTTTCAATAGAGCCTATGGTGGAAAGCTGCGAAGCAACGAAAATAAGAGATCCATGCAAGCACAATGAGAATTGCTTATGAATGGGAGGATGGAGTTCTGATGTCTTCTGTAAGTTTTGCCTGAAGATTATCTTATATTCCTAAGAGAATTGAGTGGTGAGCAAAAACACGACCTCAGGCGGAGAATCGAACCCACGTTTCATGCTATCCGGGGACGCGTGCTCTACCACTACACCACTGAGGCACATTTGCCCGACCACTCATTCTTCAACATCTCAACGTTAGCTATGATTATGTTATTATGTTAATGATTGTCTTATATTTGGATTTTTTGATTTTGCAGATACTTGGTGAGTAACGTCGGCGTATAGCCTTATCTAGAAAATACTAAGAGATTTCTTCTTTTTATGACTTCTTTGTTCTTTTTTTTCTTGATTTTCTTTCATTCCGGTGTTCAAATCCGACCGAATAGGCATCGCTATGTCTGATTCAATGGTAAATGAGCTTTTTCTATGAATTGCCTCATGTGATTAGAATATTTAACCCTTTTTCTTCCTGTTTTACTCTTATCTCGACGTTTTTATGTTGGTATCTCGCTTTTCTTATGTGTACAAATCGTTTTCAAAGTATTTCAACACTGATTTTCGTCCAGACTCGTGCGATTAATCATTAGTTTCTCGTATTATCAAAAGACACGACGTCGCCAAGAGTTTTTTTTTTTTATTAAGCCAAGTTTTCGACGTCTTTGTTCTCATCAGACCACCGTTGGTCCGAGCGAGCGGCTCGGTGGACCGACCACCCATAGCCGTTCGTTCTCGCGATATGAATGGGGGTTCGTTCCCGCATCGAGTCAAATTCAGCGAAGTTGGGCATAGTTGAGTGAAGAAACCACACTCGACAGTGCTCTTGTTATTCCGTTATCTCCAACAGATTTTCAACCCTTTGGAGATAATGCCTTTTGCTCTTTTTCAGACTTTGAGATGGTCGTTCAATAGCTAAAATCTCGACGATTTTGACGCTGTACCTGGTTTCTAAAAAAACCGTCTTAATGCGCTATAGCAGCGAAATTAAGACTGAGTTTTACGCATGGCGTGCTTTTCGCTGGACAGAGGCTTTCCTTTAGGCCTTTAGTAGTTATTCAGTAGCTGAAATCTCGATGATTCCAATAGTATAGTGTTTTCTGAAAAGGCCTCCTTAGTGTGCTGTTGGAGCGGAAAAATTGAAAGAAAAAAGCGAGGAAGACAGAGTCCTCAAAGGGTTGAACAATTCAATAATTTCAAAGGCGACTTTCAGTAAACCTCAGCATGTTAATGAATAGTGGTTGAAAGGATTGGAGGTAACGGAAAGTTCTATGCTCTTCTAGGCAGTTCAGCTCTAAGGAAGACAAAGACATCGAAACGTTAACTGAATCGAATTCTTACCAACGTTCTGTTAGCTCAGTGTCTGAAGTATGTCCAAGCTCAGACTTTTAGATGCCGGTAACTGAGGGAGTTATATCTCTCCTATAGATCCTAAGGATCGTTAATAGTATGTGTTTTCTCTTGCAGATTTACTTGTCACGATTTGGCGCTAGTTGATAGATTTGAATGTCGGCGGCTGACGAACGAGGCGACCGCAAGGAAGTGCCGCCTGCGCTTCGACAGTCGCGTGGTCCGGGACCTCCGCGACCTCACAGTTCGCACGGTACGTTCATTTGGAACGAACAGCTCAGAATATCAACTATTTGATTGCTTCCAGTCGCTTATTTCCAGACCTCGCTAAAAAAAATTCAATTTAGTCAAAATTCAAAATTTAAAATTCAAAATTTAGTCAAATTCAAAATTTCAGAGCTTTGGTATGGCATTTTCGCACGCTTCATCAGTACCACATGCTCTGTAGTAGGGGTGAGCCGCAGGGCATGTGGTACTGATTAGGCGTACGAAGTCGAAACGTGCGTATACCACTAGAGATGCCATTCCAGACCTCTGGAACGCTTAAAACATCCTTTCAGACTATAATGATATTTTAAGCGAGATTTCAAAATAGTCGATTGGAAAACTGTTATATGTGCTTCCGTAACAGCCGTAAGCCATCGACAATCAATCACTCTAGACTGCGACATCAGGTGATCACACACTTTCACTTGGTCCAGAGATGCATCTTCGACGCCCGCTGGCTAACAGTATCAAGTCATTTCATAAGCTTCAGCACTAGAGCAACAAATAGCAAATTTGTTAACCAGAACTTTTTGAAATTGCACTGTTTTGGTATCATTGGGTAGCACATTTTCTTGCTAACAATTTGCTATTCAACTTTCCTATACTTGTTTTAAGATGGAGCTGTCTTGGGAACAAATTTGCTTGCTACCAAGGCACGAATGGCGCGTAAGGGAAAATGCTAGTGGGGCGGCGCGCAAGATTAATAGAGTTTGGGGAGATGGTACGGTTTTAGAAAGGACGACTAGGAAGTGGTTGACGAAGTTCAAAGCTGGAGAGAACAGACTAGAGGAGCTCGGGCCGTCCACAGGAAGCTCCCTTAGTGTAATGTGCAATTGAAGGGTACCAAAATCATGCAGTTTTACGCCAAAACCTATGGAACGACCTAATAGCAGGGGTGTGTCGTCGGACTCATGGTAACTAATGCTGATGAGGCATGGGAGAATACGCCGAAACGTATGTGTCCACTAGAGATGCCAAAGTAGACTTTTGAGAGCTTGAAATATTCTTTCAGACTGTATTTTATTGCTTATTATCGATTTCCATTTAACGAAAAGATTTTTTCAAGGGTCTCAGAACACACTTCGTTGCTACAAAACGCTATATGACAAGGATCTTGGCGCCAAGGAAACTATTCGAAGGTATAATGGACATATTCCTGGACACCCAAGGTCGGTTTTCGAAAACGTCACTTAGATGGTTTCCTCACAGCTGCTTACATTTGCTTTCAGTATGATGTCAAGTTGCCCTTGTCCGATCCTAGAAATCACTACATTCGATTCCGGTCAGTATCACAGGCTGATCTACGTGTGCCCTCATTCACGGTAACGATTTGTGTGATATCCCGCGGTTTTATCATCTTTTCTATCTGTCCACATCGGTTTTTAGCTGATATACCCTCTTCAACTGAAACTTATGTCAGTAGATTCAAGTTTAGGTCGATAGAAATACTCTGTTTTGCCCCAAAGTTGAGGTGGCTCTCTTCGACCTGAATGATAACGTGAACAAATCTTTTCTGCAACAGCTTGCCGTGTAAGTTAATCGAGTATAAGCGCATTCCTGTGTTTATAGTAATGCTACATGAAATTTGAGAAACGCACCGTCTTCCTTCTTTCAGTAAAATTGCCTTCCCAGTCGATCTTGAGGTGTTTTATCATCCTGTCACTAAGAAACATTTGGGTATGGCGATGGTTGTGTTCACGACTTTCCAAGGTTAGCTTCATACCATAACGCTGTTGTCTACGTTACCTTTCAGACTTTCGCAAACGGTGAGGGTAGTTTTCGGCCCTGAGTTTTCGGAGTCCTTTTTGCTGGGTAGAGCTTTTCTGATGGAATTTCTTTCAGTTATTCGAAAGCTCAAATATCGACAATTTGAACAGTGCACTTGGTTTCCGGGAAGCATTAGCATTGTGTAGCAGCGAAAATGAATTAAGCTTCACAACTGAAGTGCTTTGCTTGCCCGTCGGGGATCCGTGTATAGCTTTTCTTCAGATTAGACTAGCATTCATTCATTAAAATGTGTCTCGGCGATTCCAAAGCCAAATTTGTTATTAAAAAAGTATTGATAGTGCGCCATTGCAGAGAAAAGATGATTACTTTTCGCGCTCGGAGTTTTCTTCGTACATAAGAGTTAATATTCGCAAAAACTATGAGCGTGTAGAAAAAATAAAGTAGGATCAAACACGCAAAACTTAAATTTTTTCTTCGAAGCAAAATAATCTCATCAAATAACAGAAGTAGGGTTGAGTATCGACATCGAAATCTGTTTTATGCAGATTCAGAAATGGCTCCATCAATATTTGGGAAACAGAGAGGCGTAGATAATCGTTGATACCTAACCCGATCATGTACATTTTTCACATCGAATCAGGAACATGGGAATTTTCCAGCCGATCTAATAAACAGTTTTCAGAACAATAATATCTCCTTATCGCAATTTCTTATTTCAGAGGCTCATCGTTTCGTTCAAGAACACAATGGGAAGAGTATCATGGGAGGGCAGATCACCTGTTGTCACGATCCATATTGTAAGTGCTTGTAAACCTGGACTTGAACCTCTTCTTAATCGCATTCATTGATGCTTTCATACGGCATTGCTTTTTTCATTGTGAAATACACTTCAACATAATTTACGGCCGTGACCTAAGTGACTTTCGAAACCCTTCTAAAATATATTCAAACAAATATCGGATTAACAGCGATTTGACTAGGCAAGACTTTCAGTTTACTATGTTGTTTTATACCTCATAATGCTACTCATTATTCGCAGTGATGACTTTGTAGAATGTATAAGTTCTTCTGAGAATTCTAGGTTCATCTAAAAATCTTCGATTTCGTCCTGGTCATAACTTGATATTGGTACATAAACAGAGAAGATGGTCAGAACTGGCTTTGATCCGCATTGCTTCAACCTCAATCGTCCGGTACGGGTTGTTAGTTGTTCTGTGTTTATGGCGAAAGTCATGTTGGCGAGTACGCTAACGCCACCAACTCCACAACTGTCGAATGTTTCAAGGTTCAGTTTTTCTCCAGGTCATAGGCGTAGTTCAGTGAGCGGCCCCTTCTTGTCTTAGTCAATTCGATGACGTCGTGCGTGTCCACCTTGCCTGCGTAATCACGTCTGTCGTAGAGAACTCATATGCAAGTGGACATGCACGGAAGTACACGTCGTTACCTTAGCCCTTCGAGATTTGAGCACCTGTGAAGGATTTTCCGTCTTTGTCATCAGTGTCATCAGATGATGGTTTAATCCTAGGATGTTAAACGGTGATTAGAGCGGGTGCGTTTGTCTCAGGTAAGTCTGCTTTGAATTTCACAACTGCGTAACGATAAGAAAAGGTTTGTGGGTTCGCCGATAGGTTAAACCAGCGCTTTACGAGGTTGGGATGTATGCAAAGAAGGCCACCTCGATTCATTGTAAAGGTTTGATACGTATTCAGTCACTTGCAATTATTTTAGATGAGCTCAAATGCATGGGTCATCCCTCATGGATTAATCAACGCTGATAACTTAATCCTTTTTTCCTTTTCATAAGATGAAATAAGGTATAGATGAAGATGGCTTGCATCTCAATTTGTGAAACTCGCAATAAACTGCTTCATTTTTATTACCGAGGGACTTAATTCTTCTCTGCCGCTTATGCATTGAGGTCAATGCGTGTGGGCTTAATTACGGCTGTTAGTTCATATTATGACAATAATTGACATTTCGTTTGACACTTTGAGTTTACTTCAAGTGATAATTCGACAGTACTGAGAGTTTCAGTCGCCTTGTTGAGTCATCGTTACGAAGACGTGACTGGTGAGAAGATGCGCACCCCGATACATTTAAAGAACCTCGACGAAGGAATCCTTATGTTGCGAAGAAGACAACTTTTTGTAAAGGGAAATCCTGGTATGTAATACAATATTATCTAATTTCCTATTTTGACCAGAAAATACCTTTGTGATTTAACAGATTTTCAATCTACTTTTGAATTTGTTTTATTTTTGGCTTATTTATGTTAATACTAAACTCGGAGCTTTTCAAGTCTCGCATCATAACCCTGCGTCATCATCAACTCAGCCCATTGTGGAGCCAAATCAGGAAGAAGACATGGATATGGAGTCTCCCTCAGGGTCGGATGCGGAAAGTCAGGACTGCGATATGAGGAAACCCGAACAGTGTTCTTCAATGGCTAACAGTCCTACTTCCATGCGGTATGGGCTCTATTGTTCGTGTTCATTTTCACTTATTTGCTACCTCAGCCTAAATCAAAAAACTTTCCACCACACATACATGTTCTTTCTTTGTTCTTTTGTTAGGTGTCGTTCTCTTCTCAATGACGATTCGCGAAAAAACTCAAATTTTTTGGTTCATATATTTTTTCTGCGAAAAAAATTGCTCATTTGTTTGAGTACGTAACAATTTAACTTAATTTTAAGGAAACCGTACACCGATGACTCTTCTCATATGCCACGGAATGAGCCTTCCCTGCTCAATCCTCCTCTTATTCCACCACTGCCGTCTTTATCAGGCGTTCCACCGCCTACAATGTCGCCGTCTTTCCCTGCTGGTGCGCGATATCATTTACAATTTCTGTACCTTGTCCATAGACTTTATGTGGCTTCGTTATAGCTTCACTTACACCTACTAAGCTTGTTTGCATTTCCTCGCAAGCGTCAGAGAGGTCTATCTTGAAAAGCAAAATTCCCATTATTTTAGTTCTTATATGGTTCTTGTATCTTGACGAAATGGCACGAAATACGCTTATATGGAAAAAAGAATGAAGACTTGCTTTGAAACAAAAAATGAGAGTGGAAACTGTCTCTTTCGTTTTTAGGCATCTGAACGGCGTCAGATCTCTTTATAATATCGCATTCAGGATTTTGGACTGCTTCACTGTGTCTTAGCTTACAGTTTAAGGTCCATGCCTCAATTTTTTGTATCGTGTATTCAACCAGTAAAGTGGAACCCTTCAACGTATTGACACCGCTTTGTCTTTGTTGCGGTGTTTTTCCCTATGCTTCCTATATCCAAAAGTTTCCTGACAATAGATGTTGTGCCGGATCTATTGAAAAAACCTGTTTTTTTTTCACATAACCCGTAATCACATCTTACCATGCGGATCCGGATGCTAGCACTTTTAACTTTCGATACGTTTTCTTTCCTCGCGTTCGTTTCAGAGGTTTTCAAATGTAATCTACTGGGTTCTATTCTTCTAGACGAAGTAAATGAAGTTCCTTGGTTCTATTCTTCTAGACGAAATAAATGAAGTTTTTTTGGTAATTTCAGAGTTTTCTCCGCTTCAAAAGAAAGTGGGTGAAACGTAGACTCTGATACTACAAGATTTCCTCTACACGTTCATATGCATTTCGTGCTTTCCGCGAAGTGGAAATCGCCGTCCCTCTTGCATTCCCACTTTACTTGCATTTTTACCAGATTATAAAGGAAATGCTCTACTATCCTAAGGTCTGTACGCTGTAGTTCTGCTTTCTCATATAAAACTGATCTTCTCCTCCATCTGGTTTCCTGCTTCTTTTTCTTTTTCGAAGCCTCGCTGCTCAGCTGTGGAGCGTTATTTTTGCAGCCTTTCTAAGGCGCTTTATATAAGTTTTGTAGCCATACATTACTGTAGTGGAAAGCTCATCAAAGTAAACATTATATCTTTGTGGTGTTTTACTTTAGTAGCCTATTTTCTTCCATAACCACAATTACGACTTTTATTAACCTCTCCGAGCGCCAACATAATCGATATCGCAGGTGGCGCGCGATTTTCGTTGGTCAAAAAGAATTTTCCTTTTGTTTTGATAACTTAGCTTCCTTGTATTATGGTACTCCATAATTTTCTCTACGCGCTCATATTTCTTGTGCATATAAAACTTTTTATATATGAATATGAAGAGAACTCCTAATCTGTAACGTAATTTTTACTTTCACCAGTACAACGCACTATGAAGAACTTCCGAAAAACCAAATTAAGTTTCGGAATCGCCGAGATATGTGCTTTGAATTAGTATCAGAATAGTCGAATGAAAACTCATCCACATACTCCAGCCATGCAAACAAAAACCCCGACTGTGAAACATAGTTTCATTTTTGCTGCTACAGTGCTCTCCAAAAGTTTTCTTCAGAAACCTAGCCACTATCAAAGTTACCGAGATTCGAGCTTCTCTAACAAAATCCTAGTTAAAAAATGATCTCTTTATCGGAAAGGATTCTTAAAATATTAGAGGACAAGATGACCATCATTGTCGGAAGAGGATCAAAGCTGCTTGAATTGCCAATATTCTTCTTTTATTCATGAGCTAGTGCAAGATTTTCATAAATTTCTATTGTAATGGCTAACGTTTCGACGGTTTCGCCTTCCTGATAGCCACGATGATTCGTGTCGAGTTATCACAGCAGATATTCTTATAGCTATGTTGATCTTCGTATTCGTCGCTTCGAGACGATTTGAATAAGTTAGACTATTGACAACTATTTAGCGACATCCATAGAAAAAATATATTCCTTACTGACACACAAAAAGAGTTCGAACACTTTGTGTAGAATGGATGCGAGAAAATAAATCGAATGCAAGAAGTGCTGGCTTTAACATAGTGAGATATTTGTGATGTTGGATCGTGGATTACAAATATAGTGAAAAATTGACCAAAATCAAATGAGGCAATGGGGGGACGGTGTTATCTGCTAAGAATGCCGTTTTCAACAACTCTTATTGGACTGTGTATTGATTTCAAGCTTTTGGTGCAATAGTAAGTACCACTTCTTCTTCACTTTTCACAAAATCCCCTGTAGTGGTAGTAAAAGCCTGCTCTATTGTGAAGGAACAATATTGTGGTTATGACGCTCTCCGCGTACTGATCGACAGAACCACGTTCCAGATAAAAATCAACGTTTTACCGAAGGGGTTTAACCAGGATATGTCGGCCGGTATTGAACTTTATTAATACAATAGCAGCGGTGATTTTATGTGATATGATTAGCAGCATTAGTTACATAAGACCTACATGTTCACAAAAGCAGTTCCTTCTTTAACTCTAAGCAAATGTTCTTGAGTTTACAGTGAGCTTTGATAGTCGATCTAAAACCTTCAGAATCGAAACATGTTTGCAAATAGGGTGCAAGTTTTTTATTCCTCATTTCTTTCTACTTCATCACACATCACAGACATCAAGCGTATCTAAACGTTTTTATTTCACCCGACTCGTTTCGAGCATTGCACACAATTCCTAAATTCTGCATGGATATCTTGCTGCTGCTTGAAGCTTTTGACGCTCTTATAGATGTTGTAGAATGATGACCAAGCCGACTGTCTTTGTAATTTTGGCGTAGCCGTACCAGAGCGTTTCTAGTTTTGTGGATTGAATAGGGTTTCGCAGACAAATCTCGGACCATTTCTGGACATTGACGAAATGGTAGGCTAGCTAATCTGGTGCAGGGTGAACTGAGGGAGGTTATTTGTAATACTTTGGTGGGAAAGGAGATAGTGAAATGGTTAGTGAACAGGCCATCACAAGGTTCGATCTGTTAACAACTTTGTCGACTCATTAAAAGAATTACGTGACCAATGCCGAGGCTAGTAGAAAGCCAGTTCTGGGAATAAAACACCATCTTTTCTTCATAATTAGGTAACTCTTACCTTATCCTATTGTTGTAGTGGTCTATCTTACCTACTTTTTCTAATCCTGGTCCTGGACAATAATCTTAGGATAAGTAGGTAACTTTTACTCGTTCTAGAAGTCTACCATACCAACATTTTGCTGCCAGCGTTTTGCAGTATTTTGGAACTTTTATTGTGTCTAATTCAGTATTTTTTATGCTCATATATTCTGTAAAATTATTATGATTTATCATAGCCTTGAAAGTGAAATAGGTATACGACTTTTAACATCACCCGTCTTCATACCTGTTGTGCGGATCACAGGATTTTTTTGTTATCAATTTGTCTTTTCACATTTATCATTCACCAAGACCTCAAAACCGTCTTTGCGTTTGGGTTCGGTAGCTCTTCGAGAACTCTCTTGTTCGTTATGAATGTCTTTAATTGATGTCAGGTCGATTTTTCCTGGATTTTTGGAATTTCCGTGCTAGAGCGTTCTCTCGTGTATTGCGCGAAGCGAATTCATTGGAAACAGCAAGTGAACCATAAATCATATTGTTTCGTATTTCTACCTGTTAGGGCTCAAATCTCTTGAATTATGCTATTTAACAAGCCTGATCTCAATATAAGAACAAACGTGGCAGCATCCCAAAAGAAATTGTTCATCATTCAATATGCGCACTCGCAAAAATTCGAATCCCGTCTTCAGTTTCCTTCAAAATGTTAACATTTAGTAAATACAAAACAGGAATGACATTCGAGAAAATTTGTAAGTACTTTTAGTGCAACAGAGCGAAGACTGTTCCATAAGCATATGAAGTAAGTAAATCCTAAATTACGCTCGTTAGCGCCAAATAACTAAAGAAAATCAAGCACCCACACCAATGTTTTAGATATAATGTCATTAGAATAATCTGATCTTATAACGAGATGCAAGCTCACTTATTTTGCACCAGAAGAACCTTGGTCCTGATCTTGTGGAGATCGCCCAATTTCTTCTTTTGGTCTATGTTCCTGATTTCGCGCAACAGTGTGGTTGAAAATGAGAAACTAGTGAATGAAATGGTTTGCCTCTCGGGGTATGTAGTGTTGTTGTGTCTTCGCCGACCTCAAACTTATGCAATCAGACCTTTGTATGTGTTTTCAAGCGACAATAAACTAACGACGATTCTTATATACAGAGTTATTATACAGAGTAAGAAGAGTAGGCAATAACATGAGAGGATGGCTTTTGTAATGATCCACTTACAATGAGCAGCAGGAAACGTAAGCTAGTGAATTCTGTAAATTTCAATTTAAACAAATTCAAAATAGAGAGTAGGCAATAACAAGAGAGGATGGCTTTTGTAATAATTCACTTACAATGAGGAACAGGCAACGTAAGCTAGTGAATTCTATAAATTTCAATTTAAACAAATTGAAAATAGAAAGAAAGTTCTACGAAAATTTCTGGAAATGAAACATGATCCCTTGTATATCAGTAGAGTGGTTTTTTTGCGAGGTGCTGATCTGAATATTTTCATGATTTTTTTCCAGTGATTCCACATCATGATTTCTTTTCTGCCATGTAAACGATTCCTGACATACACTCCGCTAAAAATGGAATATCATAAAGTTGCGATACCTGTAAGGTATCTTTAGAATTTTTGCTACCTTCATTTCGTGAAAACCAGCTGAGCCGTATATATTGCAGTTATTTTGAAAGTGAAGACTATACCGAAGCAGCTTGATCATCCCCTTCTAAAGCTTAGATTTATCTCATTAAAATGGTTCATGAAGTCCTGAAATGTTCTTTGAAGAAAAAGAGATCATGAAATGATGAGAATGTGTTTTTGGCTTATTATTTTTTTCAATACCTTGAAGATAGAATTACAGAAATTAGTGTATACAAAAATGTTTGTAATCAATTCCTTCAACTACAGAGTTGATATTCTATTTTAGATGATGCTCATTCATATTTGAACCTTTGAATCTCTTATCATTTTATACTAATCTTTTCAATAAGGTGCTTTAAACAATCAACTTCTCTGAGCTGAGTAGTGTGTGGACACATTCAGATTGATTCTTGTTTTACAAGTAGCGACTTTCTGGTAAAACGATATTACATTCCTCGAAGTTTTGCACATTTTCTAATATAATAGGAGCAAAATATATGAGATACCCTTTTTGACGCTTGTGAGATAACCATTCGTGTGCTTTCTGTTTTTCCTTACTCGTTTGCTTTGCATGTTTGTTTGGCTTACAGGTCAATGTTATGCAGCCTATCAAGGACCAAGCATGAATTCAGAAGATTACGATCCACAGTACACCGGCTTCTACTTTCGATTAACTCACCTAAATCGCTCCACGAAGAGCACGTTTTTAGAAATTAGATTACTCTCAGATCTCAACTATTTCGTCAGTCAGCAGACTTTTCGATTTGAGGGGAAACACTCCAGTTTATGCATTTTCAAACCATGAATATACTGGTTTTGAGGAACGCAAAATGGAGTGGAATGCCATACGAAGCTATGGATATGAACCTCCTAATTTTTCAAACTCTTATCGAAAAATTAGGTCCAGTCTGTGGAAAGGCTATAGTGGTTTCCATCCTTACTCAGTGGAGCGCAGCTACAGACCTACTCAAAATTATGTTGGAAATGAACGTAGTTCGGTAAATCAGCGTTACAATCCATCTAACTCTTCCAATGGCTTTCGTTCTCAAGTGCTCTTCCATGGTCAAACGTGGAGAATAAGTGACCGTTACCCTAGAGAATGTAGAAGAAATTTTATTTTGTGTCGTGATTCAAGACACAGGCCAGCTTCTGAAACACGTGGTTCTGTAATAAGACTTACCGAAATGCCTGGTGGTCGTAACGAGGAATGCAATTCACGAAGGTTATCGGAGAACTTGATCACATCTGAGTGTCACTCTCGAAGAGAAACACCGTCGAGTAGAGAGACTGGTATGGGTATAAATCTTGTTTTCATTAAGTATCGTTTTATTACAGCTGTTGCACATTTGTTATATGTTGTCTACTACGATTTGTAAATGATCTTTACAGCATCACTAATTAGCATGTTTGCACCCTTGTGTTATGATGCTCCCTCGTATGCGACCACTAATTTCAGTCAGAGTGTTGTGAAACATCTAATTTATTTAACAATTTTCAACTACAGGAACTCTCGCTTACCACTTAATTGTGATTTTGGTGCATTTATTTTGAGTTTTCTAGAAGTATTTCCACAAATTTCGTCAAATTAACGAATGAGGGATTTTTTGAATGTAGGGAATTCACTGCAAGATGGAGTGTTCCTTATGCGTTCCAAACCTCTGCATGTTGCCAAGAAACAGTTTTCGCAATCATATAGAGTTAAATTGACGAAAACTATACCTTTTGACATTTTTTCAACATTTCTACGCACTAGTCATTCTCTGTTGATTCCAAGTGTTCTTTTGTTAAAGTAAAAAAACCCTCAGTACTAGATCCAACCTGTAAATGCAGCATCTTTTGTGCTTGGTTTTAGTTATTTACTATTCAAAACCTTAATAACATATTCTCTAGATCTTCGTCCCTCTCAACAAAGCCGTAGTGACGCACTACCGTTAACATCTCCTCTGCCACCTCTTTTCCCTGGTGTGCCATATCCACCACCTCCACCATATACTGCTCTACCATCGGACGGTTCTACTCTTTTTCCGCCAAAACTATCCGCAATCATCCAAAGCTCCACAACGCCTGGACGCGACCTCTATCGGCAAGTTATTTTGCACTTTTTCTTGTTGTGTAGTGGATATAATGATTGTGCCTTGTTTATGTGATGGGAGACGATAAGCTGACTAGTATCAGGGAAGGGCAGACTGGAATGTAAAGAAGACATCAAATCATCTTCTGACTTCGAACTAATATATTATTACTGTATAGATGAAAAGGCAACAACGTCGGTGCCACAACCGCTCGGTTCACCATTGCATTACACCCGTGGGAAAAGGAATAGTCATGGTCGTCAGCATAAAAGGAAGAAGAAGAAGCGAAAACGGTTTGTGCTAATTCTTGGTCCAAGTTGTTTTTAGAAATTTCTATGCTCCTATACTTTGAATTAGCTAGTTTCATATTTGGAGTTGTATTTGAGGCATTCTTCGTACTCTTCTTCGAGTGATTCAAGTTCAATCTCTTCCCTCAATATTGGTGAATATTTGCGGGTCGAGAAAAAGGAGAGGTTCGTTTTCCTCTCTCCATTGAGTTTTTTTTTTGGATTTTCAATAGTCTGAGAAGTGAATATTCTGTTGTTTTTTTTCAGTACTAAGTCAAAGTACATATCTCGAGAAGGTGAGGGTCAAGAGAAAACTATTGTTGAAGAAATAAAAACAATAACGAAAAAGAAGTACAGAGTCAGAGAGTCGAAGTGGAGCGGTGTAAAGGTAATACAATTTTAGTTGCTATGACATTAATCCAAAACAATCTAGTACTTTCAGCAAACAACAGGGTTGCAAACGATCAGCAGCGACGAATCGGTTGGGGGTTTTGATTATGCCGGTGAAGATAATAAGAAAAAGTAAGGGTGTAAAATCTTTTTTAAATTACGCTCTATAATTTCTTCGTCCGATGTGTCCAGTGTCCTCTAATGGAATTTCTTATCATATGACCCATCTTCACATCTATTGTGCAGATCGGGCACTTGGATTCCATGTTTTCTCGCAGCTATCAACCACAAATTACTCAAAAATCTCACATGTGGTATTGGCGATGTTCAGGGATTGTAGTCTTCTTTATAAATATCGTTGAGCACTGATCAGAAATTTGTGGATGATAGCTGCGACTCTTTCTTGAGTCCTTGGAAAACTACGCTAGAGCCTTCCTATGCGGATTTGAGGGACTGAGTTAGGATTAGACAAATGTAGTGGCGGTTTCGTGACACCACAGGTATGACACGCATAGTGAGCTTAGGATGGGATAGAACCAGTTCCTTGCTCTATAGCGGCGTAACTATCACTATATCTCCCGCTCCGTCACATAATCAGAATTTAGGATCACAACAATGTAACAGAGTTGGGTCGGTGGCCGGAGTGACTAGTGAAGCTAGGTGCGTCTCGGCCTACGCTTCATCCCCACAAATTTCCGGCAATCATTAGCGAAAGCCTCACGGAACGCTCTAGGCTGGCACTCCTTGAGATTGCAAGGAGATGTGCTTGACTAGTATTCTTTGATGTTCGTGGAGTAGACAATTCTTTAAACTATTGTTGAACGCTAGGAGACTAATTGATGCTAGAACTACTGCTGTCCTCACAGTGAAGAAAAGCTGTCATCCGGGTCAGATAAAGTGGTAAAGAGTGATGTAAGAGAGGATCACAAGAGTTCATCTTATATTTTGAGAAAAATCCAATTTCAGTCCTGTAACATAAACTTGTCGCCTCTTTGGTGGTATATGTTACGTCAACGAGATCAAGGAATTTTCTCGAGATATTGAACTTCGGACCACAGAAAGAGTCCAGTTCGCTGACTTCATCGTCAAAACTGTGAAGACGTTCTACATCCCCACCTGTAAAAACTCCTTCGCATCCGCTTGGCTAGATCGCCGCTTCTGATGTCACATAACTTAGGTGTATTGAACAGCCGTTTACAGAGAAGAACTCATTTAGCCGACAGCTTCACCATATCTCGGAACATGTTTACATTCCCACGTGGAAAGCTTTCCACCGATCAGTATGGTTAGGTCACTCTTTTGTTGACGGCATAGAAATGGCCCTGTAACGACCATTTGAGAGGTCAGGAAAAATTTCAACACTTTCGGTGTAAGATTGAAGTATTTTTCCGTGAGGTCTTTAGCATTTTTTCCTCGATGAAGAGTCTTTTTATGTGTAAGACTCTTGACGTAATATTACTACATATGTTAATGGCATGAGTTCTGCACTGTGACTTATTCGTCAGAAGCACTTTAAGGCGACAATTACAATCTATGTTTCTATTTCCGACTGCTCAACCTCATTTGATGTACGATGCTATGATTGAAAACCATTGTAAACTTAAAGCCGACATTTATAAGACCATTGTTAATTTTACTAATTCAAGAAGACATCCAAACATAGAGGTCTTTGCCTGCGAGGTACAAGTTCTCTCATTTTACCACAATGGAATGTGACTTTCTAGAGTCCACCAGATGTAAATTTTTCCCTTCTGTTGTGGCATTAGGACTGGTATTTTAGAAGCAGCTGAATTAATTGATTTCCTTTCAAGAGATTCAATTCATTCAGTTGCTCGAGTAAGAATTTTGGTTCTTTTCTTCAATAGCGCAGAAATAGAAACTGGCCCCTTTCGTTGGACAGAAACTTTTCAAGAGAGTATCAGTAATCATTCGAAAGCCTAAATTTCTGCCTAGCGCCATACGTGGGTGTTTTTTGAAGAGACCTCTATGTAACGGTTTAAAACTCAAGTAAAATTATGTTTCACATTGGCTGCGCAATTTAACTATCACTTCGCTGGAAACACGAAAAACCACATGAACGTATAGAGAAAATGTTTTAATATTGAGTCATAGGGAGTTTCCTATGAAGTGGAGAAAACAAATTTAATTGAATAAAAGGATAGTATTCACATATAACCGCCGAACGCCCTCGATCAATGGTTGTGCTAAAACTACGTCATATCCCCTGCATCCCGTAGATCGACCAAAAAACTGTTCGCGTATGTCAGTCAATCTATTTTCCCTGTTGCACAGCAGATAAACGGCCTTCAAAAATTAAGCACTGCGTTGGAATCGTTAAAGTAAGCCATCGAATGCTCACTAGTAGTTTGAAGAGCTTTGTAGTGCGAGAAACTATGCGCATGAGGAATAAAAATGTTTCTCCTCCGCATAAAAGGACTTTTTGAAAGAATGGCCACATACTACATTAGCCAGAGATTTAAGCTTTTGAGTGATTATTAACACTTTTATGGAAAATTCTTGTCCAACGATAGGGATCAGTTCCTAATTTTGTGCTACCAAACGGATAAGTACCGGAGTTTTAATAACTTGAATTTCAAATATTCGAGGAATTTAACTTGAGACGATTACAAAATGGAAGGACAATTCCGTGGGATCACATATGCATATGCACATGTATGCACACATGTACGTGTGTACATATGTACACACGTGTGTATACTTATATATGTGCGTATATATATGCATGCATATATATATGCATACATATATATATACATATATAAATACATGTACATATATATATATATATATATATATATATATATATATAATAGTTTTTATCCTTGGAAGGGGAAGGTAAAGTTTATTCCATAAACACGTAAAGTACTACTTTCAATTACTCTAGCAATACGAAGGTTCTCATATGTTGGCGAAGTGCCGCATTTGTCGCAAAAGTGTTAATCTAAACTAAATATTACATTGGTGGTATTAGTATTTTTACATTTTTACATCACATAATATTGCAACTAAAACAGCTGTGTTCTAAAGTGTTATGTGAACAAATTTTTTTGTTACATAGTAGATTTGTGTTTCTTGGCATAAATATCCTTGTTGAAAGCACTTTAAGTTTTGTAGATTGCTTCACAGAGAAATCGGATTGTCTTACTCATATTTTTCTGTTTGTGTCTTTTCAAAAAAATTTGGAAACAGTTGCTCAAAGCTAAATCCTATTCATTCTCATTTCAAGCCAATAGTATTTCCTCATTTAGGGTAGCTTTTCCTTCCAAACCAAATGAGAGGGAAAAGAAAGTTGAAGGCCATCGCTGGAGTACCAGTTCAACTGAATCTGATGTAGAGCAATACCGAAAAATAGATCAGGTGCCCCATTTTACTATCAATGTGTGTATTCCACTTTCTTCAAAACAGATGTACATGTTACAGAAGAACGATAAATTATTGACTACTTCTTCACTTCCCGACATTATTACATCTGCTCCGGCCAGTTGCACAACTGCGCCACCTCCATCAACGGCAGTTTTTGCTAGTTGTCCTCCTTTTCCCCCAATTCCACCTGCAGGAGTGGTAATTCCACCACCTCCTCTAGCTGTATCTCAACCTGTCTCAGCATCCGCACCACCGTTTCCGCTCATGCCTCCATTTTTACCTCCACCAGGTTTTCCACTACCTCATGTAAGCTTAACTGTTTTGATATTATAATGGGGATATATTTAAAATTCCAATGTATCACTCTGTAACTGTTTTTTTCTACAGATTGAAATTCTTTAGGTAAATCCTCCACCAGTCGGACCACCTCTTTTCGGCGCTCTTCTTCCTCCGCCTGGTTTTCCTCTTCCGCTTCCTCAGAGTCATGCAAAGGTGAAATTGCCATACATGTTGTGAAAACATATTAGTTACTGCTTGTGAATTAAGCATTTGTCAACTATCATGTCATAGTTAAAACTGCAATCGAAAATGTCTCAGAATAATGGGATGCATTTTTCTAGAATTATTAGCTTACTCCTCCTTTTCCATACTAGTCAGGTTTTGAGTAAAGAACAATAACTTCCGTTTCCCCGTTGACATTTTTCCAACACATTGCTTAGGTGCGAAAATGACTGGAAGCTAGTGCGACAAAGACTATCTTCTACTGCATATTTTCTCTACTGAATGAGTTGACGGACGACACTGATTAGTCACATCAAAAGACACAATCGAAATAGCAACTTTTATTGTACTTGAAACATTGCGCAGCCGAAATAGTAAGCTTTTATTCTACGCGAAACACTGAGATGCCAATTCCTCTCGATGCAGTGAATCAGGTTTCAGTTTATGAAAAAATCCGTGTTTCACCTCTTGTGAATAGACATAAAGCGAATTGACCGACCTTCAAATGTTTCTCAAAACTTACAACAATATTCGCACTTACATCATTCAAAGAAGGTTGGATAGCACAGTACTAGTGATAACGTTCAGATGTGCTGAGAGCTAATTCGACTCCTATTTGGGCTCACCAAACTAGACATTTTTGTGTGGTGGGAAGTTGATCAGACTCATACGGAATCAGTTACTTCCCTTCAATCCAGACGAGTGTCGTCTTCCTCTGATTATGATATCCGAACGTACTAGAACCGCTGTATCAAAATTCGAGTGCACAAATCTTAAAGCGGGCCAAATACACATATACAGTGGGTTGCGTATATGATGGATGCTAGGAAACAAAGTGAATGCGAGAATTGGTGAGATTTGCATGTGATGTCCGTTTGTTTAGAAAAAAGGAAGATACAAATCAATTGTGTTGGGTTAACCTTATAATTTCTATATTTCCACGCTCGCTTTCAGTTTAGGCAAAAAAATGAGAGCGGCAAGTTAGATGTAAGGGTTTTTGTCTAGCCATTAGAAGCAGGCTGTTTTCACTCCCATGCGTTGATTTTATCTTCCAACACTGCTCAAATGATCTTTGTAGGCGTCACGGTGAAGATTTGGCAGTGGCCGTTATGAATCTTATAGATTTCACTTTCCTTGCAATAAATTCAGCGCATAGGAATATATTCCTACACATTTTGCTACCAATTGTTAGTTTATTCAACGCAGGTGTTGTAGGGGGCGGGAGCGTTATCTATATAGAATGACTTTGTGAGAATATCCAATCATGACCGCGACCATTTTATCTTGTACGGCCCACTGGATCGCTCATTATTGGAGCGTCATTTGAATGTGCATTGAAATCATGACGTACAGCTCAAAACGTTCAACAGCGTACATATCGAGATCAGTTTGGTCATGAAAGAGCTCATAGTTTCTTTATTGATTTCTCAACTTACTGCGAAAGACTTGTTGTGTTAGAGAGTTTGCTCAATAGATAACGAGGCCAGTAAAAGGCAGAGAAATGTCTTTGCCACCATGATTTGACATCACATACAGTGTTTAACATCATTTTTGTCAAGCAGTTCGTAATTTTTCAATTTTCAGTTGCTAAGGCACTTTACGGTATTGTATTAAATAGTATATTGAGATCATATAGTAGGCATTGTAGTTTCTGTGGAATATTCATACAACTTCATCAAATGCCAACAGTATATTGTCGTCTAATAGACGTGTGTTTTTTTCATTGTCACACAGAATAGCTATATATGCGACGAGTACTTGGGAAGGTGTATAGAAGAATATGGAGCATCTACACCGTTTTTTTTTTTCTCTTGAAAACACGGAGAGAAACAAATTTGTGGAACGGAATAACCAAGGTGGCAGAGCTACACAAAACTTTTCGGGGTCGCTGGTGTGACATCCATAGGTATCACAGTGAGCACATAAAAAAAGGCTTCTTCGTCTGAGTGCAATGGGATAAAATCGTCTCATAAATATGCAACTGGAAATTCTTCCGTAATTATAACATTGCATTTAGCCTGAGCCACCCAAAGTAGCTCTTCGCTTTGTCGAGAATTCTCCACGTCAAGCAACACCTTCTGCACCCTTTCAACAAACAATAGCTGATCGAGTTGCGAGCATCTTTGGTAATAACTCGTTCTCGGGTGCTGCCAGTTCAAGAGTTGGCTCCCGTGCTGTTAAGAGACCTCCGTACGTTTATTACACAACCACTCTCTGTTCAATGTAGATCAGTGCAATTCAAAATTATTTAGATCGAGGGTGAGTGCTTGTGGCAACTTGGACGTAATAGACCTTGATAAGGTTCCATCTAAAAGTCCGACTGGCGAAACAGCAGCATCGTGCGCACATTCGGAAGTTGGACGAGTGAAATCCAGACAGGGACGAATAATGCACAAAATGCGGCATAATACATCCGACAAACTAAAGGTACTGTATTCATGTTTTTTATCTTAGTGAGGAAGCTTTCGGTTTCTAGTGAATTCTTGAAGTCTAGAATTTGACTGAGATAATTTTCTTCCTCAGTGTAGTGAACATCAATTAGCAACCATTCACAAACGTAGAAGCCTGGAATGTAAAGTCTTATTTGGACGATGAATGTGTCTCCACATCAGAAAGCATATTTATCGCCCACTTTGCGGCCCCTTTCCAATATTAACTCTTTGAATACGACAGGAACACGTCGCCAGCCCCGCCTTGTATCCCGCGAAATCACTAGCCATTTGTGGCACTACGTATTTCGCTTGGCACATTGAGGTACTGTTGGCAGCTTGTCCCTGTCGTACGAAAAGGTTAACACGAGATCTTAAGATAACAAAATGATTTTGAAGAAGGCGAAAGAGGCGAAGCTTCAGCCGATATTCTGACCAATAAATCTAGTTATTAGTAACGTCGTCTCTGCTCATCAAGAGAACATTGAATTATTTGATCAGTACCGTGGGTAATAGAAAGTCGATCTTGGGGAATACTTCATGAATATCAACTACACTTTTCATGTATATCGGTTCGTTTACACATGGGATTTAGAACCGATTCGTGAAGAAGGTGAACTTCGTGCGTGAGGCTACGGAGAGGTCTATTGGCGAAGAAATTGTGGACGTGGTTACAAAGGATTTTTATAAAAGAATAGAAGTTGTCAGTTTTGAGATCCTTGAAGAAGTACTTGCGGAGTTACGGCATGAACTAGAAGAACAAAAGCGAAATGAGGTGATAACGTTATAATGATAGGTTTTGCAATACGCAATATATTGCATATGATCTTAGGCACAAGAAGCTCTGCGAGCCCAAGCTCAGCAGGTTACACCGGAGAAACCAAGTGACTTTGCTCAACTAGTCAGCCCTCTTGCTGCTGTGAGTTTACTAAATCTTTTCTCGTGGATCAGTCCAGCTGAATTTTTATTTTACTTTTTCCATATTTCATGAATTGGGTGGTTTTTTGAGTCTGAATCTCCCTTTTCCCATAAATTTTGAGTACCACCAAATGACAATTTTTTGTTCAATAAGCGGCAAATCAGTAGTCATCTTATGCTGTGATCATTGATCATCTATGTTCTGTTCACTCATTCTTTCTAGTGAAGGAAGTCGTTCTAGGGTCTCAATGGTGCTCCCGAGAAACTTGGAACCTTTCCATTCACTATCAACATGCCAAAATTGCCCAGCTTTCGAAGGGTAAGCCACAAAGCTGCTATCTTCTTAATCGTTGATCTGACAAATTTTCTGTCCATGTTTAGCGTAATGTAGTTAAGCACGTACTAAACTAAAGGGATTAGGGTTGTCTTAAGTTATTCGAGGTTTATACCAAGTTTTTCTGACTTTGTGTCATGATATTTTAAATATGTGGGTGTTGTTTCAGTTTTTTTTTACCGTTGAAATCTCACATATCACCAGATTTTGTAATCAAATCCCATTAAACTTTCTTTATACTTTTAGAATGTAGCAATGACATCATGAATGGTAATAACCGTAGCCAATCAATCAAACTTCTTGTTGTTATCTTCCCTATTTACCTAGCGTTCTTACAGTCTTATCGTGGTAATCTCTTGGTAATATAGGTTTCATACATAGCTACACTATCTCTAGAAAATTCGACCTCCATCTCCTGAATCGGAGTCATCTAAGAGTCCTGATGATCGAAATCAAGACAGCGGATCTGATTATTCCGATGCAGCTCAAAAAAGGTTAGTCTTGCACTTATTTCTGCTTTAAAATCGGTGCCTTAATACCAATAATTTATACTGAGAAATTGAAAGCAACAATGTTTAGTTCGTCAAGTAGTCATGCCAGTAACTCGCCGAATGACTTTTTAACTCGAAAACGAAGGTCAAGACGTCGTTGCCGTTCGTTATATGCGAGGTGCGCAGTATCAAATTTTGGTATTTTAATTTTTGAAGACGAGACTTTTTCGCTTTTTCTCAGCCTTTTATGATCATTCGGTAGCTAAAAACTTGACGATTCCGGTACTTCGCACGTTTACTGATAAAGACTTTTATTGTGCTCTAACAGCGAAAATAAGATTGAGTTCCACACTCAGCATGCATTATCGCGCATATCTACGTTATTTATTGAATTTTGTTGGAATTTCTCGCTTTCTGCAAATTAAAAATGAGAATCTTTCTTCTCTTTTTTCGTAAGTATGAACTTTCCTTTTTCATTTTATATTGCTGAAGAAACCCCTCTACTAAGCCTAAGCGGCCTATACCTAACAGTGCTAAGTGTAATTTTTCGCTCCTCCAGCGCTCCATGAAATTTTTCCAAAAATCAAACCCACCTTCAGAATCACGCAAATGTGTACTATCAGATCACTACTAAAAGTGCCGAAAAATCATTCAAAACCCTAGCCATCTCGGCGCCCTCCAGTGTGAATGTTGCGAAATATCTGCTATGCAGCCACACCCTAAGCGATCAAAGATTGCGCGCCGAGTGTGAAACTCAATCTCATCTTTGCTGGTGCAGCGCAACAAAGAGGCTATTCAGAAAGTAAGCGCAGTATTTGGAAGAGCCGAGATCAAATTATTGATTGATTGGTTAAAGTCTGACAAAAAGCAAAAAAGTTCTTGCTATTAGAAGGTTGAAAAACGGATTGTGATGGCGAAACAGTACACAATTATTTCTCTTTCATTAGTATGACGTATTGTATTTATTCCAGGTCGAACTCCTTGAGTCAAAGAAGCTCATCCAGAGACTCGAAAAGTTTTTCGGTCAAGTCATCACAATCGGCTATTTCTAGTTAGTTGTATAATAACGTTTTTTCCTCGTTTTCTTCATTTGACAGGAATTCCTTTCTGTACCCCTGTTATTAGGTCTAATTAAATGTTATGGCGAGTCTATGTGATTTCTCGTCTTTTTCAGCGCAAAAGGAATCTGTTTCTATTGCGTCTACTGGTGTTTCCACGGCATCTAGCATAGCATCGTCATCACAGAGCTTGGCTTCAAGTGATGATGAAGATCGTGATGTCTCCACCGCTACTGAGGAGCAATACATACCCGTTCTTGGCGCCGAAGAATGCCAGAAAACGGAGGTTAAAGTGGAAGAGAGGCCGCTGTGGGAAAGAATTGTGGGTAACAATTTGTCAATTCAAATGAAAAAAAATTCCTTAGAACTACTTTTGCTACTCAATAATTTTAACTTTTCGGTTTAGATCAATGGTTCATCGTTGGAGTGGTCAGAGTCATTGCCTCGAGCTCTTTATCATGTGAACTTAACTGAACACTGCTACTTCAAGTTATTCGAGGTTGAAGAAGACTTGAAATTGGGAATACATGAGACTCTTCCGAGAACGGTCCGCCTTCTGAAATTTTTTTTCTTTCAACAATTTCCGTCCACTTTTCTTGTGTTCCAAAAAAAAAGTTCTTAAATCTCATTTTCCTTAGGTTTTGGTTTTCTTCTCTTCAGGAACATAAGGTTCTTGCGGTCCCCAAAAAAGCAAGGCCCACCAAACTTGCTAAGCACGAAAGGGAACTTTTATCCCTCCTTCCGACTATTGAGGCTCATGTTCCATCGGAACCTCAAATGTGAGCTAAATATCGTAACAATTTTGTGTTTCTTTCGGAAACATATGATCTAAAGAAGTCAAGCTGTATTTTTGATTATTTGCAGGTTATATCCTCCTTGGTCGGAAGAGGACAGAAAGAGACACATACACGAGTGGGATGTGAGTTGATTTCTTTTGTTTTAGTTCTTTAATTTTGACGAATTAGAAGCCTTTAGTTGCAAAATGTTACTGATAGTTAAAACTATTCACTGATTTACTGCTCAACAAAAATGCATTTAACATCACGCCACTATTTTTAAGTAGTTTATATTGTTCAGAAGGGTGTGCGACTAAATTCCTGTTCTAAATTAATAACACACTTTTCTTCGATGAATAAGCTAACACCACAAGGTTGCTATCAAAACTTTTGTTGCACCTTATTTTGCTCTCCTCAATCAACGTATTTTTTCCACCTTATCTGCTTGCTTTGTAATACAAGTTAATATCATTCTACTACATAGCAACAAACTGAATGTGCTGCTCATAAATGCCTGAGACTTACTAATTCAGTTTTATTTCTTCCAAAGCTAAATTCTTGGGTTATTTTATGTTCTGTCCATCATTTGTGACCAGCTAGGAATCTTGTCGATTATTTTCAGTGTTGTTTTCGATCCCGAAGATCAGGAATATCTGAAACAAGCGTGGTTAGCCTTGCAGCCATCAGGCGAGAATGTCTCTACACCTCCATGGACTCGTCCACTTCGCTTCAATTTCTTCTCCTGGTCAGATAAACCACGACTTTTGGTGGGTTTTCTTGGACTACCCTCTATTTTTGAGATGAGAAACGCTGAATATAGGGTGAAAATGGTCACATATCGCTGTAGAAATGAAAAGAATTTTCATACTCAACACTCCCAAGTTTTTTGTTGGAGAGTTTTCTAGACTTTCTATTCTATGATGTACTAATTACTAAACTCGGTTCCAGGATAAACCTATGAAGAAGGGGCGCTTGGACCTATATTTCGCTGACTCGGAACTGGACGGCATACTGCCAATTGAGGGTGGCTGCGCTAGAACTCGTGGTTACTTCAAGATGTCTCTAAAGGAAAAGCGTAAACTTATTAGGCGGCCAGAAGACGAACAACACATCAAGACAGTTATAAACGATCGGGTATGCAACTCTCATATTAACGTTATTAAGTGACTGAATTTACGTGTTATGAGGCATTTTTATTTTCCCAGCAGTTGAAAATTCAGTGAAATCATCTGTCCTCAGTGTCCATGTGAATATGTGAAGTGGCACTACAAGTAGGTATCAAGAAACTCGCCATTTATCCCCGTTCAAGAGCGAATTTACCTAGTGGGTTCTGTTGTAGTGAAAGAATACGAACACCGATATATTTCTATACGGAATCCTTGTGAAAAAGTTTGACTATCGGATCAGTGGTTTAAGACATTGTTGAGTACAGTGCATCCTTTAAGTACCGCGCAGCGTCGCACGTCGGTGCTAGTTTCTATTGGTACGCGCTTCAACGCAAATCGTACTTATCTGATGGAATTATGCAATTATTCTTATTTTCATTCACTTTATCTATATAAAATCACAGCTACGATCGGCACCTTTACTCTACAAAGAATGAATTCATAGTTACCAGGAGCTTACAACTTACAATTTTATCAAAATTATGGCAATCTGACAATATGATAATATGTTTGAGCCTGTTATAAGGTCTGGTAGGGCTTTTATACAGTGCTAGACAGGTGCCTGTTTCAGCCTTCCAGACTCCTCAGCAGCACAGTGCCTTTAGGTTTAACCGATCCCTTGAGTTACATATACATATGAAGGAATCGACGCCGACTAATAGATCACCACAAGCCAGGTGACAAAATCCTCCGACATTAGTGATCACAGTAACTGCTTGTGGCTGATAGAATGAATCTACTTCTATCATCTATAAAAATTCATCAAAACAATATACGCAGATTCTTCCGAAAAAAAAAACATTTACAATGTACAATTGCATCGTAGAATATGAATTTCATTTTTGAGAAACGATTAATTGTTTGTTGGGATTTGTCAGTTTTTACACACCTTTCCACATTATGGGGTTCATTGAAACATCATAACACCGCAATAGGCGATGAAATAAATAATTTCTGATTGATTGTTCATTATTCATTGGAAAGCACTGGCTTTGGTTGTGCTACCGATAGCCTTGTTGAAGCCTCTCTAGTCAAATTATGTTAATTACTTTCTGTAATCCAATCATCTGCTTATGATTACATCGAAATTTGTCAATTAGTGTTTTTCATCACATCGCTCCGCAGGCCATCAATGTTGACATCTTGAGGATTAAAAGACTACAATTTTCTGGTCAATCCAATTTTGATGTCTTAGTCTGCGCCATAATTAATTTTTTGTTGAATTTTTGAACTATACCATACTCTCAACCACTGCAGATCATAGTATTTCTTGCATTCCATATTCCTTCGCGTCCATATATTACGAAGGTCTTCGATCGTTTCACGTGTGAGTTTTGACTGGTGCTTGAGGATTGCCTGCCATCTTCTTTGTGAATGTCGTTGGATAGTGATTGATTTGATTCTTGGTGGTGATTTGGGATAGAAGACCAGGACGTTCCCATTTGTAATGTAGTGAGCGGTTCCTAAATTTGTCAGGTATCCTCAGTTAGGTGTGACGTCGAACAAGCATTCAGATCATGGTGAAGAGCACCATTCCTACTAGATCACCCCGGCCCTGTTTCTTGATCGAACATCAATTCCGGTTACTTCAGTAGGGTTTGTAATAGAACTTTTTTTTAGGATGAGGCTGCAGTCCGGCATAATCTTATAGTTACTAAAGAATCTCGATCGATGCATCGACGTCTTTTGACCACAATGGGAGACACGAATACGGATTTCTTTAAGTCAATCAACTCAAGGTGGGAAATGTATTTCAAAGATGTGTGCAGTTTGCTTTCATTATGAAAATTCTTCGGATATAAGGATATTCTTTGAAAACTTGTAAACTGTGTGATTAGAATTTATCATTGTCAAAAAATCAACATGTTATCGAATTAAATTTTTGCAGTATCGCAAGAAGATGATCAAATTCGCTCGATCAAGAATTCATGGTTGGGGATTATACGCGATGGAAGCGATAGCACCAGATGATATGATTGTGGAATACGTGGGCCAGAAGGTTGGTAATTGACAAATTATCTTAGCTCAGCTTGTAAAAACGTACTTCCTAACAACCCGCTAATCTGACCTTTACTGCATATAGATGATACACAGGAGAATTCATTTCAAAATTGTATGTTGGTTTTCACGACTCGCTTGCCTTTCCAGGTGCGAAATACTGTGGCCGATGTACGCGAGAAGGCTTACGAACGACGTGGAATCGGCAGCAGTTATCTGTTTCGAATTGATGACACCACTGTGTGTAATTTCTAGTGTTGTCAACTGTAGATAACAATTGCTTTAGTCCTTTCGATATACGTGTCCCATAGGTTTGGACAATGATTGCCGCGTTGCGGCTCACGTGAAACCACTGTAATGGGTGCGCCTCCCAATACAAACTTGGCAATCATTCGATGAACCCTTCAAAGAGTTTACATTTATTAGCGGTATACAGTTTATAACCGCTTGCGACAAGAACATCAATTGTTTTCGAAAAGCGTCTACAGTGTGCAATTGCATCGTAGAACATTAAACTTCGCTTTGAGAAACTATAATTTTTCACCAAACATCTCATTGTCTTGAAGTTCATCGGAAGACATTGGCGTTGCTTTACTACTTAGAGCCTTATCGAAGCCTCTTTGGTGGTATTCTCTCCATCTTTGATCGCAAAATGACCCCTTTAGTGATAGCTTGAATTTTATCATGAAACTGAAACATTGTGATGATAACGCGCCGCACTTCCAAGTAGACCGCGCTGCGTGCCACTCAAAGGTCTATGTCGTACCAAAAGGGTTAACAAAACTGAGTAAGTACTGACTAGTATATTCATTGTAACAGCGACGGTGATGGTAGAACTGTACTGATTGTGACGAATCAGACAGAGGTAATTTTGAGCAGTCCGGTTACTGCAATTACTATCGGGTAATATAGTACATATTCAGTAATACTGTAGATAAATACTGCATTTCTACGAAAAACACTGAAGGGAACGGTAGAGTGTAATAAACCATATGAACAGTTAATGACTTTTGTTTGAAATTCCATTTTAGTTTGTATTTTCAGGTTATTGATGCGACACGTATGGGGAACTTTGCTCGATTTATAAATCATTCTTGTCAACCAAATTGCTACGCAAAAGTTGGTCATCTGAACATCGTTTTGTCATAAGCAGTGTTAATAGAATGACTTGTAACTTGATCTCCTATTTTAAGGTGGTGACGGTCGATGGTGACAAGCGTATTGTGATATACAGCAAGACTATCATAAATAAAGGAGACGAAATCACTTATGATTACAAGTTTCCGATTGAAGAAGACAAAGTCGACTGTCTTTGTGGTGCACCGAACTGCCGCGGAACTCTTAACTAATCATAGTGATCCGTTGTTTCCGTGTTGTCTCTTCGGATCATTGGCCCCTACTGGTGAATTAATTTCCTTTTTTCGTGCCAATTTGGTCTGCACTCTGTTTATGTATTGCAACTCGAGCATAATTACTTTAATATAACAAATGATTCTCTCATGGTTCTACACTCAGTCATTTTGATACGAGTTCAGACAATTTTCTAGTTGTAATACTCCAATAGTTATTTTTATTTCAGTGTTTTCTGAAGCACATTATATCATAGAAGCTCAATGTCATTGCTCAATTAGTACTCAGATTGGTTGTTTTCGTCATGCTTCTCTTTCTACCAGTTTTACAATGTTAGGGTTCAGCTGTACTAGAAGCTCAGATTGTAGAGAACTCAGTAATATTTGCCAACCTCGAAGAAGACTCAGTATCCTCATATGATAATCACTTGTGCTCCTCTTTCCGCTTAGTCCACGGGTGGCTCTTAAATACTAACAATATATGAAGACTGGGCCGTTTAGATCGTAGGTCGTGTAGATTGTTTAAATAAATGTTTTTGACAATATCGAGTTTGTTAAAGAGTGTACCGAAGGTGGTGGGCGCAACAAAAAGCCACTTCTATTTGAAATTTCAATGATACGGTCTTGTTGTTTGTGTTTTGTAATTGCTATTGTAAAGATATGAGTTATGCGCAACTGTGTTATACACACCTAGAATTCGTATATTTAACCTTGTATAGAACATTTAGAGAGCGAGATAGCGCAGTGTTTAGTGATGCGGTGTGTCAGGAAACAAGGTGATAAGCAAGGCTTTGATCTGTTCCTCTCCTTACCAGGCTCTTACAATCAATCAAAAAACGCCTTAGCCTGGTACCTTCGTTGTTGCAAGGAGAATCATCGTGACCATCATTAGCAAAGATGAATTCTTGAAGCAGCAACCGAAGCGACAAGTGAATTATTCGAAGAACTTTGAGGAGGATGAGTGCGACTGAATGCGAGGATCCCAATCGAATACGAATAGTGCTGGAATTTGCACAATCAACTGTGATCTTGTCTTGTTCAGAAAAAAACGCTAAATAAAAATTGAGGTATTTTATGGTCATAGGGACAGATGCAAAACCGATCTCATTCGGTGGAAGGGAACTTTTCATAGGAGTATTAGTAACCAGCCGAAAGCTGAGTTTTCTGGCTACAGCCCCATGTGGCCGATTTTCGAAAAAGTTTTTTTGATGCTGTCACAGAAGGAGATCCCTCACGGAGCAGATGCGCATATTTCTCGCCGGACATTCTTTGGACTGTCACTAATCATTCGATAGCGTAATCGTTTCTGATTCTAATGCAGTGCTTATATCCGGAAAAAACCGTTTGTCTAGAGAGCGGTACAAGGTCTGTCGATCATCGCCTCAGCGCAGGTGGCTGCCCTCCCCCAGCGACACGTCAATTGTCCAAAGACCACCATGGTTGCGCATGCGAATTCAAATTATTTTACTTGCTGCGCTGCAGAGAAGCGGTCTTTTCTAGATATAAGCACGGCATTGAAATCAGCAGTGATCACGCTATGGAATGATTACTGATAGTCCAAGGAAAGACCTTCGTCCGACCAGCAACATGCGCGTCCGAAGCTAGTTTCATTGTAGATTTTGTAGAGTCAAAAGGGGTCCTTTGAAAAGCTGGAAACATGGAGCTGTAGCCAGAAATCTCAGCTTTCAAGTGGTTGCTTACACTCCTATGAAAAGCTGCTCTCCAACGAATGAGGTCGCTTTTTCATTTGTCCTCTTATAACCACAAATACCATAGATGGGACTTGGCATCGCGATCTACAAAGTTGACGATTATTTTTTGCTCTACTCTGAAGAACCAAAGAACCGGTGATAGATTGAAAGATCAGCAAAACGACCGAGAAATTCACTGTCCCAAAGACGGGTTGTTGCGTTGGCAAAGTCAATCTTTTGGTTGGTCTTGTTGATTTGATTACCGGATAAGCGTGTGTTTATTTGAATTTTTCATAGATATATGATAATTCAAATAGATTGGAACTATCAATTGTCTCTAAAAAAGAATGTTTATGAATCTATAGGTCGTCAGAATAAGTTCAGTGAAGGTTTAGAATGAACAACTTAAGATAAGCGGTTAGGAGCTTATTCACTTTATTTGAACCGTCTCACAATTTTTTTCGTTCTGCGATTCCCCACTTTTAGCATCAATTCGACATTTGTCTTCTTTCTGAATGTTGTAAAATACTGGTTGAGCCATTTTCTTGCAATCTTGAGGATAGCCTGGCTGCGTTGTTCCTTGGACCGTTCGTTGTTGACTCTCGAAAAGTGCTAGGGGGGGGAATCAGTTACGCGTCGGGCATCGCTACCACCCGGCCTCGACCCCCTTTTCCTAGTGCTTTTTTTTCTGTGTATCAATTTAGAAAACCGTTTATCTCCCTTAATATCGCAGAAAAAATTAACATCTGTAAATCTCAGAAAATTACCTTGTTCAGTCGACCCGAGGCTGATAAATGTAGTGATGGTAACCCTCTTTACACTGCGCACCTCAGGTGAAGTTAAAAGATTAGACGGAGAAAAGGCTACGTGTATTGCGTGGTTTAACCCACACGAATGGTCTAATATAAAATACGTCCAGGCTCTGAGGAAGGCGAAGTCGCCGAAACGTTAGCCATCGAACTGTCACTGCCACTGTTACAGTTGTCAACCTTGCTCAGGCTAATCTGGACAAGTTTTTGATGTTATTACTGTGCATCAGAACTCGTCTGTATCTACCTTTGTTGTGGCTGATAATACAAAATTTTCAACTAGTATGTATTTTTGGGAGATGGTGTTGTTACGTCGTCTCTGTCGTATTCATCCATTCAGCATCTTGGTGTTTTCTCGTCAGATCACCGTGTCTGCTCGTACAATGGCACGAGGATTCAAGCAAGGTAAGGAATACACATTCGATTCCTTGGAATTCGAGAGATTGTTTAAACATTGTTTGCCTCCTTGACTTGTCTTTTTCTTTTGTATGCGCATAAGTCACAGGCCGTGGTACTGGAGATTCTGGAAAATCGAGTTTGTTCAACAATGAGCGTCGTTGGAAGGATGACGACAGGTTTATGGCATTGGGAAACACGGACGAACTCTCGTCTTTGCTTGGGTTTGTTGCATTCTGTTCTCATTAATTTGAAGTCTTGCCATTTAATCTGACCTAAACGAACACCGCATAAATGTAAGGTCGTCAACGAAGTTAGACGCGGTAGTAAAGAAGTCATCATGAGTTAATCCCTGTCACTGAAAGACTTCTTTCTTTTGAGCTAGCTGAGTGTTGGTCATCTCGAAACTCGGGTTATCAAGTATTTTATATCCTTTAAGTATCCCTTTCCTCTTTGATTATCGCGGCGGTGTCGCATCTCCGAGCGAGTTCTTATTGATGAGCGCTTTGATACAGATCTGTTATTTATCCTATAAACTTATTCATTCTGCATAAATTGGGTAAGGTCTGAAAGAGGTCAAAAAAGAGTGCCGTATGAACTGAGCGAAGCCCAGAAGGAGAAGCTGGTCATTATGCTCGCAAGCTTGGCTTCCTGAATGGCATCATCACTTATGGCGAGATGTGACTATCCTCCAACAACTCTTCTCTTTGAGAATACTTTGGTTATTAGTTTTCTCTGTTGTGCGACCTTTTTGCGAAACCTATCAGAACCTGCAAGAACTCTTCACAAGAATATACACAAACACTTACAAAAAGGATTTGCAGTGTATATTCACATTTCAGAGTAGAAATTCCATTCTTAGCATTTTGTCATTTTTACAACCATTACAAACAACTGATCGTTGTAATGTTCTTCAAGATACATTGGCGTTAATCCTGCTAGCGATAATCTTACTGAGGTCTCTTCAGTCATGTTCTCTACATTACTGATCATAAAACCTTTTTAATGGCAGTGAAAGTATGAATTTGATTACGAAACTACAACATTGTGATCATATCGCGCTCGTCTGCAGGTCAACGGCGTCGCGACCACCCGGAAAATCAGCTTTGTACGGAACTGATTAAGTATGGGTTACGTTTGACAAGCATGTCTTAGCTGCCAGGGCATGGTAGAAACACGAGCGACTTGATTCATCGATAGAACACCGCATTTCATTGTAAAGGCTAAATACGTACTCTATATGTAACCATTTTAGCCGAATAGATGGCGCTTCCCTCAAGGATTGCGCTTTGCACCTTATATCAGTTGCTAATATTTTCTGGAAAAGGAAAAGATATCTCAATTGTCACACTAAGCCATCAAATGTCATGACTATAAAGATGTAACTCTTCTGTGTTATGTCTTATCCGACATTAGAAGAACTCTATTTGGAGCACACTCCTTGTGATAAAATGGCCAGGTTGTTAAGGAGAGTCATATCTAGACTATTCTTTTGGAACTAGCCTAACATATAATTGTGCAAAGTAAAAGGAAAGAAAAAACTCGCTGTCTATCTCCAATAGCTTTCTGCTGTGAGGATTAGCGTCATAGCGAAGTGAGGTGAAGTTTGTCTTCAAAATTGTATTCCCAACACAGGAGCGATCAAGGGGGATAAAATCTCGGTAGTTCGTCGATTCCTGAGTGCTACGATAGCTTTTGACTCTATCAAACATCGTTAGAGATGTTTGCTTGCATCCTGCCTTACAATGGCTTGTTAGCTTATCGATGAATCATAACGTATCGCTATCGTCCCAGATAACTCTATTACCAATTTACCGATCCAGAACTACTGAAAAGCTTCGTGAGCACGAAGTGCAAATCAAACCAGTGATTACATGTGCATTACAAGGCTTCTTTAACCACTGCGCTCCATGCGCCCCATAGTAGAGGATACTTCTAGAGAATAAACTGGAAGTTTTACACAAATGGGCGCGGACGCACATGAAGAATAGGGCCCAGTCATACTTTTTCACAATATATTACAAAATTAGGAAGGTAGATGACGACTATTTCTCATCTCATAAACACAGATGGTAGTACTACTGCATCCATATACAAGAAGAGATTTGGACTGATGCCAACTTCGTCAAAATCTGCGCAACACCCACAGAAGTTTTGAACGAAGTTTTCTGAATTAGGATTGGCTCACAATGTCTAGCCCGTTTGCGCACTTTGGGTTTCCCAGATCTCTTCCATTTCAAGATCCGGAAATACAAGATCAGCAACGAAACACAGATGGGACGGTCACATAATAAATACAGATGATAGATGGACGAAAAGAACAGTGTGGTGGACTTGAAGAGAAGGCAAACATCCTCATGGACGACTATCCAGAAGATGGACGGGCGTGCTTGTGGCCTATGTCAACCGTTTGCCTCTGCAGATGGCAAAGAGTTTGGAATCTTGGAATGAGCTTCACGTACGTCGCAATGTTTGAAACAGACCACTTCCATGGACGACAATTGCGTGAGAGAGAAACGAAAGGAAATTATGTGGGGATCGCGTATCTAGTGAGGAGAGGCTTTACAACAACTACCGGTGTAGTATAAAAAACGTGAAGCAGATATCTGGAAGGTGAGCTTCTGTTTTATTTGGAAGAAAGAGGTTAGCAGAGCGGTGAATTGCTGGTGTAGTGATAGCATATCACACGCTCTCGGTATGGATGAAGCGTAGATTTTTTCCCGTCTGAATTCGAAAGTTTTATATATTACTCAACATCCTCTAGTATATGTTTCATACTAACGTAGACGGAACTACATACCTCGTTAGTGACCGTTTCTAGCTAGTGTTCATATGAATTGTGCTCAATACATTTTGATATTTTGGTGTATGTCGCGAACTAGCGGCTCAGGATGGTGTTGCCGACGTAGTTGATGTTCTCACACGTCTGCAATGTTGTCTTCAAGATGTGGGAGCACATCTGGCCACTCCACCTGAGGCATCCGAAACAAAGAAAGGTGAAGAGGCTACTATGGATAACCACTACGTATCACATATATCGATAGGCCCTATGTCAAGTGTTTTAGAAAAGACTTTTATCGATACCCAAATGGTCGAATGGATCCATGCTGAAATCGATCGGTTTGGAGATGAGTTGCCACCTTTACGTCAATTCATTTTATCGGTGAGTGTTACCATTGCTTTTTTGAGTTGTTATTTTTTTATCAGTTTGTTTGATACTCAAAATGTTTTCCCCTCTTTGTCAGGGTGGAGGGGTTACTTCAGCCCATCTACAATATGCACGGGCAGTTTGTCGTAGAGCTGAGCGCAGTGCCGTTTCTCTTCTCCGAGCAGAGGAAGTCGATCCACAAGCAGTCAAATTTCTAAATAGGTTGGTTTTTTTTTTTAAATGTCCTCGTATACTAGCAGTGTCATATCACGGCCAGATACTTTCATTATTTCTTGTTTATCAAGCGATTTCACGTTACAGAATGAGCGACCTCCTTTTCGTTCTTGGCCGGTATGTGTGCATGAAGACAAATCATGAGGAACTGACTTACCTGCGACCGGAAACATTCATCAGTCAAAAGTGGGAAAGAAAGAAACTTTGAAGAGTTTTACTCGATAGTCGTAATTTTGACTTGATATGAAGGAAGAATTTCCATCGCTGACTTATTAGATATAGCCTCCGGAGCTGCCTTAATCACTTTCTTCTTATCTTCTATTTTTCACATTTTTATCAATAAAATTTAACATGATCTCTCTGTTCAAAATTGGCTCTTCCGTTACCGCGGCTTCAGGTTTTCTGAATTATTTTTGTGTGTTCTTAAATTTTGTATAAGAACTCAGTAATTGCTCGCCATCGTCTGAAGATTGATGCTTGACGAAGTACGCTACGATCGTCAGCTACGGTTATGGGGAGAGGAAGGACAAAATTCTATCTCTCGTACATCTGTGTGCGTTTTGGGCTCATCCGCACTAGGTTAGATTGGACTGCCCTTGCTGTATCCTTTCCATAGCCACTAGTGTTTTTATTGAGGAACTGAAATTTTGAAAAGCCTCGTGTTGGCTGGAGTTCACTCTGTATGTATTGTGGATAATGAACTTGTTCGTATGCCCGACCTTGGGCAGAATTTCTTCCTTCGTCAGTCGGATATTGGTCGTCCGAGGGCAGCTGCTGCAATCGAGTATTTGAAGGTGACATCAGTGTTTTTTTTAATCCTTTTTTGGACTTTAACGTTTTGTGCGGAATGAGTAGAGTACGAGTGCATCACGAAGCATAGGTGAGCATACTTATACGAAGTACAAAAGTAGTAAATGAAGTACTGAGTCGATGATTATTGAGTATTTGGCTGACATATCTTGATTCACGCGGCTTTCCTTCCATCAGTATTTACTGTGATGCTAAACACATAGAGCGACTTGTATATTCAATTTTAACAAAGCTACATTCGTTTTCATTGTTTGGTTTTTAGGATGAAGGACTTCTTACGTGTGGAGAGTGGCCCATAATCACCTTACTATTAGAAATTGTCGTCTCTCGTTGAGAAACAGGACATTTTTGCAGAAAAATCCGTTTATTGAACAGAAGCTATCTCATGTCGAAAGTCCAATTTTACTAAACCTCGGCATGATCAATCAAAACTATTCTACATATCACCCTTTATTTAGAGCTCATGCGAGGTTGGTATACCTTCAGAAGAGAAGGCTGATAACGTCTTTCTCAGAGCCTAGATTTGCTATGTCTACCACTTCCAATTATCCAGAAGAGTATTATATCCAGAAACAATCCGAAACAAAATTTAGTCGAAATATATAGTTTTGGAGAAATCCACGGTTCAATTTTTTTTATGAAAAAAGTCATCAGATTTTTCACACATTATGAATGAAAAGCTCTACCTAGATTGAGAAATGAATTTAAGGTATAGTTTCTCATCATTTGTGGTGTTCAGAAACTCTCCCACTTCGTGCATTCCTGGATTCTTGTAGTTTACCTAAAATATCTCGAGGGTTTTCTGCACCAACGTTTTGACTCGTGCCCCAGGATTGTTACTACCATTCCAGAAATTGTCTACGTTATGCCTTTGTGATCTATTCATGCCTAAACGGTGGCTTCTCCAACTTTTTGACTTTCCATCTAGATGGTCATTCAAACATATGAAAAGTGGTCTTCATGTTTTGTCTTTCTTTACATCACCTCATAGAAGGTATCTTGAAGTTATACACTCTCTTCGTCAGCCGTTAGGACAAATCACGCAGTTCTCGGTTCGATACAGACGGTCGTACAGGCAAATCCGAACCAAGTGGTGACGTAATGGACTAGATGGTCGATTTCAAATTCCCACAGTCTTCTTCCCACTAATGTTTATTAGACATGTCTTAATAATTGTGCTTATTTCGTGTATTCTATAAGGTTGAGTTGAAGGTACTAATTTGCTGCACAAGTATTGGCACTAGGGCAATAAACACCAAGTTTCTCAATCAAAAGTAATTAAAATTGCAAGATTTTGGTATAGTTCAATTGCGCATTTTCTTGCGAACATTTTGGTATACAACTTGTCTATACTTGCTCTGAAATGGAGTTGTGTCGTGAGAATGAAATGCTTGCTATTCCTGCACGACTGGCGCGTAGGAGAAAATGTTAGTGAAGCGATCAAAATTGCCCGAGCTTGAAGCGATGATACGGTTGCAGAAAGACGGCTAGAAAAGTGGTTTTGAAAGTTTGAAGCTTCAGAGAACAGTTTGGAGGATCAGTCACACTGGGCCGTTCATAAGAAGCTCCACTAATATTGCGCGCGGCTTCACTAGCATTTTCCCCTGCGCTATTCGTGCATGGGTAGTAAGAGAGTTTGTTCCCACGACAACTCCATCTTAAAGCAAGTATAGGCAAGTTGTATACCAAAATGCTCGCAAGAAAATACGCAATTGAACGGTATCAAAAGCATGGTATTCTAGTTACTTCTGGTTGATAATTTTGGTGTTTATTGCTCTACTGCCAGAACTTATGAAGCGACCTACTGTCTTGTCATTCGGATCTGTCTTACCATTGTTTTCGTAATGGGGCTCATCTCTTCTCTTTTGATCTGACCTTAGTCGCTGTCTTTTCATAACCATTTGACATGGCTAATTGCCGTGTCGACTGTTGTGTTACTTTTCTCCTCTTTTACCTTGCAGTGTAGTAGCTATGATTAGATATTTTTCCGTGTACAGCGCTTTCTTGATCATGTGCGCAGTAGTTAGAGGTGTCATGCAAAATACAGCTGAGTTGCTGGATCGATTCTGTGTGCTGATTTTCTTCTAATATATCTGTAGGTCATCTCAAGTTATTTTAAAGGCTAGTTATGTGGTTCTAAATGCCTGATAAAATCTCATGCATATGACATCTTCCAAGCATTAGTGTTCTTTATACTATGCAACCCTTCATCCGTCATGTTGACCTTAACACTTCTGGTATTCTGCTCGTTGTACTGAATTCGCCATCCACAAAATCCTTTAGATTTGTAGCGTTCAGCGACACATATGACGACATCTAAAAGTAACATTTTTGCATATCCCCAAATCTTATTTGAGGAATTTGTCTCCTGATATATATGCCACTGAGTGAATCGGAATGGTTTTACCCTCGTCTTGAGTTATCGCTACAAACGTTTTTAAGTCCTCTCCACACGGGCCATAACTTCCTTTGTGTCTTTTCTTTGAGAGTTTGTTTCAGTAATGTCTAGCCCAAGGTTATCTGATCCGGGCAGTTGGTTAGCGGGGTCGAACTGGTAATAATGTGTGTATGACACAACATATCTAACCGTATTGTTTCCTACATCAGGACAAAAATTGTCAACTTTATCGCGTGTTCTTTCTTTGCTCATCGAGAGACTCGACGCTTTCGCATGCATGACGGGGTCTGTATTCTTTCGTTAATCTGAGTCGGAGCAGTAAAGCTTCTACTTGTATGTCACGACAAATTCCAGGCGTTACCCTCGACAACGCCTGAACACCATTGATTGATGTTTACGGAGTCAGTAGAGGCTCGATGGACTCAAGGCGCCGTAGAAACAAAATTTGGGTAAGTTGGGTCTTCCGCGTAATGAACACTGTCATTGCCACAGCATCTCCGCTAGCTAGGGGCTTGTTTGATAACTGTAAATCAACAAATTCACTACAGCATCTATTTTGTCTCATTACGACATGGATTGGAACTTGTCAGGCACTGTCTATGTTACAAAGCAAAAGCGAACGTGAGACATCTGTTAAGCCATTCCTCATTTGCAGCATTATCTGTGCTACTCTGTCAATATATTCCACTTCGCTTTATCACTTTATTTGAATCGTATCACAGTTTTTCCTTTCACCATGCGGATCCCACTACTTTTAGCCTGCCATCTGTCCTCTCTCGATGATAGCTCGACTGAAAATTTGTTTTCTTCATCGACGTCGTAGAATACTCGTCGAGCACATCTCCTTTCAATCCTGAGGATAGCCATGCTGGGGTATGACGTGGAGCGTTCGCTAGTGATTGCCGAAGTGATGGGGAGGGGCAAATCCCTCGTCGAGTCGCGCTGAACATCACTAGCTACTCGTCTGCAGACCCCTACTCTGTCTCTGTAAATGGCGTTCAGTGTACCTGATCAATCTATGATGTTGGAGTCTCGTATTTTCATTTGCGCCGCAGGGATATCTTAGTGCCGTCATCGTGTGTTGTGGTCTTCCTATTGTAGAGTTCTGATTAGCTACAATTCCTGCGTTGTCGTGAACACTTCATTCCGAAGTTTTTTCTCATATCATGAGAAGATAGGACTTTCTCGCATACCGTATGACATTGTGTTAATCACTTAAATCAGCTCGGCCGCACTCTCTACTAGTCACACCGTCCCTCTGTACTTATGTCATTATTTTTGTATTTCACTGCTTTGTATGTATACGTTTCACTGGAGATAACCCTATAAAGGAGTATCACTTTCAGGCGGTACCCAACGGTAACTAGATATAGATTATAAATATTTCAGGAGCTGAATCCATCTGTTATTGGGGACTGTCTATTGTTATCACCGCTTAATCTGTCAGAAGAAGATATTGAATTTTTACTCCAGTTTCACGTGGTGGTTGGAACTAATTTATCAGAGGAAGTGGCATCGAAAATATCCTCATTTCTGTTTCCACGCGGTGTTCCTTTCATATCATCCAGGTTCTTATAACTAATAGTTCTGTTTTCAAATGTTTCTATTACAATTATTCATAAATTTGGCGAGTACTTCAGGAGTTGCTTATAAGGTTCGTAATCAGTTTGTATTTGTAAAAATTGGAATATAGACGCATATGTATATACATTTATAATTGGGAGTGGGGGGAGCGTGGTCGGCTGATTGTGATGTTCGTCGCGGCGCGCTTGTGGCCGAACCCCATCCCCCACACTCTATGGCAGTCAACAACGAATGACCTCTGGAACGCTACAGCTAAGTTATCTTCGTCATTGCATACAGACACGCTTAACCAGTATCCTACGACGTCCAAGAAGAAGGCAAAAAACCATTGAATGCTGGAAGTACTGAAATCCGCACAGTAAAAAAGCGCTGTGAAAACTGGTAATAAATCGTCTGAAAAGAAGTATTCATATACTTATTTACTGTTATATGGAGAGAGCGTCAAATTGTACACTGATATTAAACATGCGGAATTTGAGGGTATACGGTCTTCTTGGATACATTCGTGTTTTCGTTCAAGAACATACCATAGCAAACAACCATGAAGAGAACGCTCTACCAGACTTGCGGTACGTTTTGAATAGCGATTAAGTCCCACTTAAACTTTTGGAATGTCTGCAGTTGGCTGTTTTAGCATTGATAAGCCATTTCCAAAATTACTCGAGATGGCGTCGAACACTAATCTGGAGTCGATGACCTTGGAAGAACTCCGACATACACCATACATCATATTGTACCTGATAGCTTTGCAGCGATATAGAAATGTATGTTTTCCTAAAAGAGTACCGTTGTTTTTTTTTCCAGAATGGATTTGAATTTTTCCCACAATTTCTTATTTCTCATAGCACTCTACCCATATGCTCCCTTCGTAGGCTAAATTTGGTCGTTCAGGTTGTAGGAGACGAACTCGCTTTCCCTGATACTCACGCGAAACGAAAGCATTTTCTTGAAATTCTTTGGAAAATGCGTCGTGAAGGAGATTCTGGGTCTTTGGACTCTGAAAATTTTATCGAGGCTAAAACTGCATTGATTCGCTCACTACAGAAGACAGAAGTACGTTTAAGGCGAAGTGTTTTCCAGTCATTCATGTTGTACCATATTCGTGTTGTAATTCATGAACCACTGGAGGAGCATGTAATCATCTGTTACCACTTAACTTAAGGTTCCTCGCCGTGTGTTGGATATTCTAATGGATGCCAACTGTGACGACCATTCGCATTGTGCCGTACCATTTTGGCTCATATGTGCCGGACTTCGGCGGTTTGTAAATGCCCATGGTGTTCTTCCTCTAACAGGCACTCTTCCCGACATGACGAGTGACAGCGTGAGGTGCTCTTTTTCAGCCTATCACTATATCAAGAAACAAGCAGAATGAGTGAGAGAACAGCACTGGCCTCGGTGGGGTAGTGGTATCTCGCGCCCCAGATATGAATGAAACGCGAGTTTGATTCCCTCCTTGAGACGGGAATCTTGCATAACTCCGCATTTTTGAGTGGATAATTAACGCATCATAAAACTGCTCGAAAAACTAGAAAAATAGAGAATTCTTGCAGATTCTCAAGAACTATTTGTAATATCAAGCATTTATCTCATATCTGCATGCTTCTGACAGCATTAAAATTACGTTTATAGAAAAGACCATGTCTACAATGAGTCTGTTCAATTCCAAAGACCGACTTCCTTTAAGCCTCGGCCTTTTTTAAATATTCACAGTTTTGAGTTTGACATTAAAGTTTTTAGTTCTAGAGTTTACGTATTATTTTATTTAATCTACAGAAAAGCACTTCAAATAGTTCAGTTCAGGTATTCCCATCTAGCTTCGATTTTCCGCGAAAAGGCTCTTTCTGATGCATCAGAGGTTTTCGAGCACACGAAAAGCATTGAAAAAGAAAGAGGTTTATACATGTGATTTGAATCAGGGATTCCATAAGCATTTAATAATTTCAAGTTCAACATATTATCAAAAATGTGAGCTTATAGCTCATATTTATTTTCAATGGCTTGTCCTGTATTTCGAGATCAACTATCTCCTTGCTGTCTTTTCATAGATATTTGCTTACGTTTGAAATTTCAATGTCCTGCAGTGTCTCTCTATTGAGGGTTTAATTTAGGCGTTGAAGAGGTTATAAGTGAAGATCTATGCTATCGATTTTGCAAGAATGCACGCGGCATTCGTTTGCAGAGAGGTACAGAAAAGGATTCTTTAGAGGCATTTCAGGTAAGAACGTTTATTTGTCTCGACTTATCCACGTGTCGCAGGTAAACCTGTTTTACACATGTATGCTCATTCTTTGCTATGAAGTATCGTCGACTTACATTCCACAGTGCTCAAGAGAAGTTCATCTACTTTTCATTTGATTCTTTCGGAACTGCGGAGCCACCTCCTCCGCGTCTCTAATCTCCAGCGTGGGCAACGCTGGACGACTCTACGTGCTGCTGTCCATGAGGTCGGGAATCGCTGTCTGTATGGTATGGTGTGATATGGTGTGTCAGTGATTTGAGAATATTGTTGTGAAAAAAGGATAAAACCAAAGGAATGACTACAGTGAAGCGTCGTAGTAGGTAATCGTACTAGCAACTTTCTTCACGATGGACGGTAGGCACTCGCACTGCGGAGTGCTCGCCGCGTGGCATTGCCGAGTGCCACAGAGAAGTGAGATAAAACACTAGTTTCCGAACCGATAAATGGCAGCACGTAGAGCCATCCTCTAGCGTTCCACTCTGGATGTCAGATATGCAGGGGTAGTTCCGCGGTCCCGAAAGGATCAAATTTATTATCTTTGAAGTTGATCGTATGGCAGGTTCTTTCTCTTCGTGTTCGGCAGGGCAATCAGCAGCATAACCTTGTTACTAGCAATTGCCATCCACACATCTGATCTTTCCGTCAGGCTTGGGGATGTGGCCCCTTTTTTACGTCCCGACTTTAGCCCGAGGTTTGCTACCCTCCTCTTACTACGGACTTTCCTACCATCGTGCTCTGGATTGTGTGTTTGATAAGACAGGAGGATTTGTCATTATACTTGCTTATCTTCTACTAGTACACCTTATAGCGAAAAGAACTGTTACGCTCCAAGCGCTGGTCGGTTTTTTTGGTTTCATTGCTTCGACCTTGTAATAATTTCAAACATCTTCATTTTCATACTCAACACTATGACTGAGCTATAGAGTAGCTATCGCAAGTTCTGTGGAAGCGATCGTAATTCTCTACCGGATTGGGTGTTCCGAGTGGCAGAGCCTTGCTTCCAAGAGGAATGAACTGAAGCAATAATCTGACATGGGCAGCAAGCGATGCAAGTGATGTGCGTTTGAGGACCTACTCCGTTAATGTTTTGAATTTTTTCACGACCACGGCCATTTACACGTGACATTGCCGCGAAACGAGGATCACTGGAGCGCAATTGAAGTGCGCACTGAAGTCAAGATGTCCGTGAGTCCTGCAAGTGGCCCGGTGCATCGATTTCTTGTGAATATCGTATTATTAGTCGGTACTCGCACTTGTTTTCCTTCTTCCCTAACTCTTGCACTTCCGCTTTGTTCCTCTGCGTATGTACCCATCGCTGTGTGGTGTGTTCTAACTCTTGAGTGTTATGAAGAAGAAGAAGAAGAAGATTCATTCATTAGGTAACCACGCGTGTAGGCTTTTATCCTGATGGTACGGTATATGGAGCACATTTCTTTTCCGTATTGTTTTTATTCTATAGTTTCGTTTCACTGCGCGAAAATGGCTTTCTTCAAGCATAGTGCATTGAAAACATCTATCCATACCTGACCTCCTCTAAAAAATTTGTGTCAGCGAGCTACCGATTGACTACAACAAGTCTGGCAGAAGCAGCTCGACGAAAAAACTCAGGAAAAAGGCCTGCGCAGTGAATCCAAGATGTGCGTTTCGAAATGTACAGCACAGCATACATGTGAAAATCACTGGACATTGTCGTGATGGAGTTAAACTTTTTCATCAATATCATCTTCGCTGTTTCCGAACCAAGGAAGTTGAAGTTATACAGGTTTTTTTTTCTTGGAAAGCAAAAGCAAGGTGTTAGTAGAACTGACGCTGATATACTACCTGTATACACGCGAACACGTCTGTATAATCACATGCATCAATGGGAAGGTATGAAGTCCTTCCGCGATAATACCGTCAACTAGTCCATCGCCTTGGCCGCTATGTTATTCCAAGTGGACGGTTGAATTCGTCTATGATCAATCTTTCATTGCTACTAAGAGATGAGCCACGTAAATTTGTGACAGGTGAGGATGATTCTCTCAGCAAAGGGGATTTCTCAAGAGAACCAAGATAATTTTCAGAGTTATGAGATTCTTCGGTAAGTTAATGACAGTTGCGAAGGGAAATAGTCAACATTACGATTTATTTGATTGAAGTGTAGAGCTATTGTAATGTTCCATCTCACTAATTATGTGATTGTGAACCCATTGCAGTGTGACTAATCCTTTGAAATTTTATCTATTCAGGGAGTTCTTAATGATATTGCGAATCAGTCTGAAGAAAACGGACATGTGTCGGCCGCAGTCTGGTTTGTGTTACTAAAAGCTACCGATAAGTTCAACCGTGAGAAGGGAAGGTGATTTTTTGTGAATCAAATCATTTCCAGGATTGATTATTTTTGTTTTGCTCACAATGTTTAGTACTCACAATCGAAAATGTGTGCATATGTAATTGTCACTTAGATATCCGGGAACCAACGGGGTACCATGTACCCTTGATGCATTTGATCTCAAACAACGAGTTGTTTCCATTGTTTCCTCATCAAAGGTTGGTTATATAGTCTTGAATTTTTTCCTTATTTACGCAGCATGCATAGCTACAAGTGTTTAGGTAGAGAATCCAGAAGCAGTAATTGCACAAGTACCACAGAATGCAATATCCGAGATATGCAGATACGGAGCTGGGGAGATCCATGTTGTTGCAAGTCTTATTGGTGGTAAATTTTAGGAATTGATTGATAACAGTTAAGTGTTCAGAAGGCAACTGACATGGAAAATGAAAAGCGATTTTCGAACTGCAAATTCTTAAAGCTGTTACTCGGTGGCAATACAGATTTTAAAAATAATGCCGTGAGACTCATTTCTGTTTGCCAGCGACTTTGCTTTTACAATAGTTTGAGACTATGAAATCAAGGAAGCGAAGAATTGTCTCAAAAATTTCAGCCGCTGTTTGTTCGCTGAAAGTTTTCCCTCAATTGCTTATCGAGGGGTTCAAAAAAGTAATGATCGGTTGGCGAAAGGTCCGATGCGTACATTGAGTCAGCAGAGTTTCGTAGGTGAAGTCGTTCTCACATGTGCTCTTGCGTCAATGGGCAGCTTGCGCTAGAGCATTGTCATGCATGAAATACAGACTTCTTCTGGTCAACTCGTAATACGCATCTACAGTTTTTCTACAGTTCTATCAATGTTTTCACATCTGCTTTCATCGTCTTATCAAACTTGAAGGCCTCTTATCAGATGAATTCATTCGCCGAGAACAGAAGATTCACTATAACCGTCTTCTAACACAAATTCGCCTTGACTTGGGTAGCATCTAAAAGCTTCATGTCATTCCGGCCTTAAACACTGGACGTCGTCTGTATGCTAGATATGCTTGCTATCGTATCACAATCGTACGAGCGAAAAATGGGTCACTTTTGTGAATGCACAGAGTGGACTTCGTAATAGAAATCTCGTCGACACTTGTTCATTCCATGTGACATTCGTTCATCGAGCTTTTTCTCCTTTCCATTTCTGTTGAATTATAAACCATATTAGCTCATGAATGTAGTATTGTCACAGCCCTCAAAAATTTTGGATGGCAGCTACGATTATTGCGTCCGGTTAGTCGTCGTGCAATGATGGCTCATTTTCGAAATCTTCCCGCTGTGAAAACGTATCCTATGTTATGGAATTCTGCAAACCACCTCTGCACTGTTGACGAAAGCCGTGTTTGGTTCATTTCTCGATTACTTTCGAATTACTATCGTTGTTTTGTGTCCTGGTTTGAACTCATAAAACAATGCATTGTGATTCTCATGATTTAAGAGCTTATTTTCAGTTAGCTGAAAATCATTCTACATAAAACGCATTCCGTGGTGATTCAGTTGATATCTGCTATAAAAAATAAAGCTCGTAGAGTTGATCAGTCACTGAGAGATGCGTCATGCTTTCGATATTGTCAAAAATCGCAAAGGTGATCATATGCTTATCTGGCCGTCATGATGACTCGCGGTGGCTTCTCGATGTGTAAAATCAGTGGTGCTATTCTCCCAAACAATTCTGGTACCAACTTGCCAATCCCGGAAGGGATACAAGACTTGGTGAGCCGCGTGTGCAGGATCGAACCAATGATCACGAGTATCGCAGGGCACCCCGTAATCACTGCTCCACCCGCGTCCATTTAGATTGATTGCAAGAAAGTGTTGGAGGGGGGGGGGGGGGGGGGGGGTAAATGAACCAGCACCTTGCTTCCTGATGGCGTACACGACTAACCACTGCGTCACACACACCCATATATAATATATATATTATATATATATATATATGATGGCAACCGCGGTAACTTCAGATTCGACAATCTACCTTGAAGAGCTTTTTGGAGATCAGACGTACGTTGTTCACCATTCAGGATAATATTTGAAATACACTACATCGGGAATAGACTGAAAATTTATGAATGGTGACAGAAGAGCATTAGAATGATGGCATGATGGCGCTATAACTTAGTATTGATGAGATTTTCAGTTGTCTCAAAGAATTGGTCGCTCGTATTTGCAGTTCTTGTTACATCCTTTCTATTTTTCAGGCGTCGTAGCGCAAGAAGTTATCAAACTGGCTACAAATCAGTACGTACCGCTAGATAACACTTTCATATACGATGGACACACGCAGCAGAGCTCGGTGTTTAGAATGTAGTGAATTCAGATTTCTTCCGTACTTGACATGGTCATTATTCAATATTGCATCCTTTGGGTGCCTTGTAACTAACTACGCACGTTGTTACGTAATTATGAATTTACGCATTCACACTCGTTTGTTTACACGTTTACAACAAGTTTCTTTGGTTACTGTGCACACATGGTCGAAAATTATTTGATTTTCAAACTTCACATGCGTATATCTTAGCTTATCGATAAGCAAATAAAGTGAAGAGAACCTAGAGGTTTTTGGCATAGGAATAAGTTACCGTACGCTTCCCTGTTCACTTTCAGATGAGAATTTAACTGAGCTTATTGATCGTCCCCTTTTCTCATTTTTTGGAGTTGAGGTTCATATCCCGAACAACGAGGTGATGGAGCGAGGATTCTTTTGTAACTTAAACACGAGGTTGCTGCAGTATAATTCAAGAAGTTTCCGAAATGGTGACACGACCTCCGTGATAGTATTGACGTTCATTATCCAGTAGAGAAGTGGGGACATAATAGGGTACAGGAAATGATCCTGAAAGCAATGAATCAAAGCAATTCTCATAGCATACTCAGATTTGTAATTATGACCAGCTGCAAAGATCATAAATTTGTCTCTACATATTAGGCAACGCACACCTCTAATCATCCAGTCGAAGTGAGGGAGGGGTGTCCGCAAACGATAACATGTTAAAATCAAAACAATACGAACCTCCCTGGAAGCATTCTACATCAGACTTTCTTTTCGCTTTCCTTTCACTCACTTCTTCTACCTTTCCTCTTCTAGCGCAAATTGTTTCATCATCGATCCAAATAGTACTTTGAAAAGTTTGCCATAGGATCACGACAAAACAAAGGAAATTTTTGACAAATCAGCACTGATTTACATAACTCTAAATCCACAAGCAGTAGATATGTTATACTTTGAAATCCAAGTCGCTGCCTTGTCTAGCATATGTGGACTCTTGGAAATAGCATGCAGTGAAAAGCAAACTATATGAGGATCATAAAGTAGCCTGAATTCTAGTTTCATAATCTTACCAAGTATTACAAATTTGTTCTAACAGTATTTAGATTGTAATCTGATAAAATAGGACATACGGCTTCGTATACGTATTTTTGACAAATTTCCTAGATCTCGGCTGAGAATCGCACGAGTAACTATTGTAGATAGCACGACCATATGTTTGCGCTAGCCATTCTAATAATTTTTTGACCACGATCTTCAACGGTGATCGACAATGCATTGCGAAATGATGACAACAGGTAATTTGTGTTATGTGAGTATCAGTTTCGAGAAGAACCGTTTGCACACATCTGAGCAGCACTAGTACACATCATTTTGATCGCTAGAGCAACTTATGCGCAATATCTATTGCAAAAATATTGCGGCAATAACATTTGGTGGTAGGTTTGCAACATTCACGTGATATGAGATTCATAGCATGGTAGGATGTATTAACAAAACTGTATCATATTAACACTTGGGAACTTGCCGGAGTGAACTGTCACTTTTCCTAGCGACCTTCCATTTCACCGCAGAAGGCTTTGAACACTTTTGTAGTTGATCAATAAATGACAGGGGCAGTTCACAATGGTAGGTACAGAACCTGAGTACCCACTGTGCTGGCCCTAAAATTACTTCAGCAAGCATAACCTTTGTTTCGGATAAAGTATCTCGCATAAGAGAAACCACTGCATGTGCAGAGAGCGGCAGCGGAAGAGACTGTTGTCGTTTCAAAGAGAGCGAAGAAGTCGCAGCTACCCTTCAAAAGTGCGGTTTGCCACCCAGAAGCGTCTTTTTTTTCTGCCAACAAAATCGTACTGTGTTATGGACACATAAAGAAACTGCCATGCAGGAACTGTCGTGGCGAAGTGGCAATCACGGCAGGAGTGTTCTGCAGGTCGGACATCAAATTTGGGTAAGCAAACCTTTGTTACATAACAACGCCATCAGTACGACGAATAGTGACAACAACGATGAATACGACAGCGATAGGATCACAGCGGGTCAGCGGCCCTGATGGCGTTTAGCGTGGCCACGTCGATGAAGGCGGCTGCGATCGCATCTAGCATGACCACCTGGGATGCCAAGTGGTGCTGGCCGAGCTTTCTCTTGTACCGTTACGGCGTATCTGACGCTGCTCGCAACATTTTTTTAACGTCAGAGAAAAGGTCTACTTTGTCGACAAGAACATTTCTCCAAGATCACGTGTTCTGAAAGAACAGGTAATTTGTGCGATTTTTATTGGCAAGCGGGTGTTACTAATTTTGTCGCAACGCCAGATTCTAAACTTGGGTGAATAAATCTGCATAAAACAATGTTAACGTAGTCATAGCGATATATAAATGAGAACAATCGAACAAGTTTTTTGAACATCAACGCTATCAGTTGGGTTAGATGACATCAAAACCCTTGAAGAGCACTATCAATTCTAAGGTATCTTCTCAGTACTGCAAAAGTGGTGTGGAAGAAGCAATGATAATCTAAGCCGCTAACTACGAAATTATGGCTCTAGGAGGCGGTAAAAAATATTGGAATGGAGGCATCAGTCGATGGCAGGCTTTATGTACTGGTTGTCGAAAGGCGGATCAAGCTAGTACATTTATTGGGGCAACGACACAACGCCAGCATAATGTAAAATCAATTCTCGTTCGTTTAAGAGAACCCACGGTGATTAGATATCAAATACAAGTTACAAGAAATGTGGTTAAGTACAATGCATGCTAAGCATAGTGAACGCAATGTATTATGGCTAAAGAAAAGTCATTCGTGAAGAGTGCTCTCTAAAGATATAGCGCGGCATTTGGAGTTGTGCCGAAGAGCGCTTTCGAATATCTGCTTGGTCCTATGGCAATGGCTCATCGAGCTTTCCTCTCTCCTGTGTCGGAAAATTGATAGCAGACTTTTTGTTTTGAGCGCTTTCTTAAGACCACGTTGAAATTTCAACATCTCATGATTATTCTTTGAGTCAACATGTCATGTGGTCTGTAATAGGGAAAACTTATAGAGCCCGATACGCGTGTTTCGACCTTCACAGTCTCATCATCGGGCGGTACCCTTCGTCTTTAGGTGCTAAGAATACATTCGAAACGAAAGGCATGATGCATTGACGATACCAGCCAAGAGCAGTCGAGTGCACAACACTGCCCATTCAGTGACAATTCCACTTGATGGACGGTGCAAAATGTTCGTCGCCGCCTACTCTTAGTATAGGGAACTAGCGTCCCGAGAGATTGGCAAAAGAAGATGGGTTCCGCCCGACTAATGGGACCGTCAAGGTCGAAATAAGTTTGCGCTATAACAGACCACATGACAGTTGGCTCAAATAATAATTATGAGATATGATGGCAGACTGTTTTTTGAGGGAAGAAGCCCTGACTTGCTGCTTCGATAATGCGCAGAAAGTTGCTGTGTAGAACAGATATGTACTCAAATCCCTCGGAAGATGTCTGCGAGCCATATGCATGGCACATCCCTCAGTGATTTGATAACGTCGAGACCCTTACCCTTTCTTTTTCTTGAACATACATTGGAGTTAAGCCCAGCTGCATTGTGCTGGTTTTGAAGTACTGACAATTTTCTTTTCGTGGCACGGTGATGTGTGAAATGTAATCACAAGAAAGCTGAGATACAAGCTAATCTCAGGATTTTGCGTAGGCCGGTTTGTGCAGTGGATAGCACATAAGTTACCGTAAAGTATAGTCCCAGCTTCGAAGCTCAGTTGAGGTTCTGAGTTTTAACCGTTCTTATCAACCTTGTAGCACTATTTTAGATCGTACTCTGTCTGTCATGAAAATAAGAACAGGTGATATTCAAAGTTGAAACTGCTTGTAACTCTTACTGTGCCAGCGAGAATGAAAACAAGGAACTCACAACATACACAGATCAGAGAAGAACCGCTAGTGAAAAAGCAGAACACAGCAGTTTTGAAGGTGAGAAGTTAAAGAAACCACTGAGAACCACAGAAAAACAAATGCAAAGGAGAGATTGAAAAAGAAGGAGATGAAATTGTTGTTTGATAAGGGCTTTCAGAGACAGGAAAACGCAGGCCTCAAAGATGTCGTGCAGTATTACATGCCCCCTATTCAGCGTCGAATCTGCACATCTCAACGAAGTTTTCTATCACCTTGCGACTGGCAATAAACCGTAGTCAGACTGTTGGAGAAAGCTTTCGCCCAATCAACAATCTAACGACTGATTGATGCAAAGAGATGAGAACGCTTTAGTGGACCGTTCCAGGATTCCAGGCAGACTGAGCTCGATCAGCATTTGGCAACATTAAGGCGACAAATCATGCTAGTGGTAGAGGAGGCCATCGTTGCCTTTGTACTTCTGCACATCGAATGTTAATTTCGGGAAAAGCCTAAGTTCGATTCGTTTAGAGTAAAATTCTCATCAAATTCACCCGTCTTTCCAGCGCTTTTTTTCACTGTGCCGATCCCTGCACCAAAAGAATTCATTTCGTTCTTTCTTCTTATTGAGCGTCGTGAAATATTGGTTGAGCGTGTCTTTTTGCAATCTTCAGGATAGCCTGGCTGTGGCGTTGCATATGGCGTTTGTTGCTGACTGCCGGAGAGTGCTGGAGGAGGGGCAGGGTTTAGCCCGCACGCGCCGCGATAAGCATCACAACCACTCGGCAACGGCGCCCACCTTGGAGCAGAATTTTCTTTGATGAATCATGACTAACTTAGACCTCCAAGTTTCCTATCACAATACTGGCAACTAGAAATATATGTCATGGAGAACGCCTTGCGCTTCGGAACGAAATTCACAACGGATCACTTGGGCAACACCGATCGACAATGAACTGAAGAAGTGAGTCGGCCCTGCGCGGAATCCTTGGCCACAGTGATTTGGCAAGACAAGCCGCCAAGAGACGCATTCCAAATCGATCGTCGCTCGCCTCACGAATAGTCGTCAGCCTTTTATCGTTTTCTCTATCAATCGTTGTTCCTTTCGCTCTTGATTTGCCATCAATCGATTGCTGGCGTACCTTCCATGTCAGCAGGAGTGGATCTACCGTTTCTGTGGCAGAGCACACCGCAAGGGGCTTCGCTTGGCCCGCGACCGGTGGCAAAGCCTTCAGTTCCATAGGCGATCACCCATAGCCGTTATGCGGCATTTTATTATACAGCAGTCCCAAGACAGCATTTTTCACAAAGGTTACCCTCCGGATCTCACCGCTGCTCCTTGCACTATCGGGGTGAGCACAACAGCATCCCCGGATTGCCCTGCTCGCGACGCTGACTGTGTCGACTAAACGTAGAGATTTCCATGATCTTGCTGTCTTACTTATGTTATTATGTTACTTCTATTGTGATATTACATACCTCAGATTGTTATATAATGCGTTATTTGCATCATTTATATATAGGATAAATCTCGTGAGGCAATTATCGATCAGTCCGCCACCACAGGTGTGACTGATCGATCGACTCGGTACCTAACGGGGGAAACCACGGCGTCTACCGCTCGTCAGCAATCAACGGCTCGGACATAAGCAATAGTCAACCATTTGTCATAGAGACTCTAACTCATTTGAATTCATAATCGGAATATGAGCCTAAATTGTCGGTATGCGTAAATAACGTTCAGGACCTGAAAGGATGAGGGATAAGAAATACAGCGGTCAGCGTCGAGAAATCACTGAGGGATATGCCATGCAGAGGGTTTCACCAGACATCTTCCGAGGTGTTTGATTAATATATTTGGACCTAAGCAATTTCTACGATTTATCGGTGCGCAAAGTATTTGCTCTTTACCCCACAGAAGAGTCTCGTATCAACTCGTTGATACAGGAGACTTGGAAGGTTTGGTGAGCTGCTGAGCCGCCGGCCTAGGACTGATCGAATGCTTTTCGGAGACTCTACCTTGTTCCCCTTTAACCACTGGGCCAGACAAACGGAAAGCAATACCCGCCAATATTCTTGATTCAATCATGACACCACACGCTCATTTTGCTTAGAACGTGTTGTACTCGATCACATTTCTTCTACTCTGTCGTATTTCAAGGTAGTTCCCTGCGTGGGTTTTGCTCGATGAGCGTTTATTGATCTCATCGTCTGCTGGCACTGTGCCAACACACCCACAAGTGAGAGCACTGCGACCGCCCGTCTGTCATTCCTGCGCTCTCTTCCTCCTCACCGTTGCACCTGCGCGATGCTCAGCCAATTGTAGGCGCGTGCTCCGCCCACCAGCGGACACTACATAAGGTCCGTCTTCGGTCAATGCAACCTTCCCGGTGACCCTTGTCGCTTCTGTCTCGTCAGGCTTTTGTACCGACGGATTGCAATATCAAGACAACCTTCTCATATAATCTAAACGACACTTGCAAGATTCCTTGCCAGTGCTAGTGCTCTTCGTTGATCTTTCTGATGTCTGATTTAGCTATTAGCTAAAAGAATTGAGTGACGTGCAAAAAATACGGCTTCAGACGGGAGTTGAACCCGCGTTTAATCCATACCGATATGAATGAAACGTGGGTTTGACTCCCGTCTGATTAGCTGGTAAAGTTATTGTTCATTTTTTCTTCCTTTTTCTTCCTTCATTCATGTTATGCATGTTTCGTTATTTTTGAGTTGAATCCGTTTTATGTAACGATTAGTCACACATGTTTGATATCTGGTGGTATCACACACTTAGTAACACCCGCGCGACGTTAGCTATCACACAAATGAGCTGTTTTCCTGAGGACACGGAAAACGAATCCTAGAAGTACTGGATCCGCACAGTGAAGAAAGAAACGTTGTGAAGGCGAGTCAATGAAGTGTCTGAAGTTTCACTCTTGTCCTAAATGTAGTTCACAATCCATCTGCTAGTGCTTATGAAGTCAACACCATTTGGTTGCTTCAAAAACAATGCCTCTAAGTGGCTTACTTGAGCACCGAAGGATAGTCGTGAGCCCTCTGTTTCCCCTAAGCGGCGATAATCTCTCTATCTAGCTGCCGCGCTTTGCTTAAGCCATCGTTTCTCGTGCACGAAATATACCCGTCCAAAAAGCAGCTGGGTTTTGTGCGATTCGATGGTTAGGGCCGATTCCACCATTGCGATAATTATTTGTTGAACTGTCGTTCGATTACGGAACATGTTAATCATACGATACTGCAGCGTTAAAAATAATATGTAATTGGATTATAAGGATATCTTTTTCAGACAGTTTCCTTCAAAAATAATTCGTATTGATTTCTGTTCTCGTCGACTCGATACATCTTTAGTCTGTGCTGAAAATGTGACGTGCTCAAATAATCATCCATTTTTAGAATGGCGCACATAAAAGCGTTATCTTACGCTCAAAAACTTTTCTTACAATTTGCACAGTGCAGTTCACTGTGAACTGAATTCGATGAAAGTCTCCTAAATTTATTGTTCATACGGCTTGAGAAATTCAGAAACAGATCGATTGCTTAGGACTAGGATGATTAGAGCTATCATTTACAACATGTTACCAATATTATGGGTCGCCTAAATTGGAGTGTACACTATTTGAAGGTTTTTCTGTATTGCATGTGTCATCCTGTAACTTCAGCTATCATCGAGTGAATCGAGAGGAGGGAATTGTCTAGTTGTACTGTCACATACAGAAGTGGACTAGTGCGTTCTGCTCGTTCTAAGGACTCGCTAAACATCATAGCTTTTCTTCACGGTTTCAGTAGAAAACTCTAACCCTTTGCGGACGACAGCATAATCGATATTGTCTTTGGCATATGATTTTCGTTTTTGAGCGCAGATTTTCTATTTTCATCTTTATTCTAGAAAATACTTTTTGTATCACTCTAACAAAACATGATTTTCTCTTCACGTCTGTATACTTTTTGTGCACACATAGCCCTTATATACGAACTAAACTCCGGAAGTTAAAATCAATTTTTTTGCCTTTACATGAAACCTTTTCAAAAAACCACTTTTAGCTTTGAAATTGCCGAATTTTGGGCTATCGAATGAGTTTAGTGTAGCATAATAAGAAGCGATTCACAGACCTTAGCTGAGCAAATAAGCAAACCGATTGTGAAAGATATTTCTTTTTATTGCTACAGTCTATTAGAGAGTTCTTCATGGAATCAAGTTAAAAATCGGAGTCCCCGAAACTCAAATTTTCGAATGACTATGTGAATTTTAGATAAAAGCTATGTCCAGATAAAAAGCACCTCTGAAAATTTGATGGCCAAAATGGCTGTCGATGTCCGCTAACTGTTAATTGTCAAATTGATGCGTTTTTTCTGTATCTTTTACATCTTAAGCATTCTTAAAAAGTCTTATCTATTCGTGGTTATTGCGTTCATCTACTACCTATTTAATCTAAGAGATTCTGAGGTGCATGAGGCGTTCCGACTCTTTCCCCTTGTTATAGGTGGGGATTTCCGCGTTCTTCCGCCATTTGCATGCATACCAGCACCGTCTTCATGCAATAAAGATCTTTTCTCTCTTTTCCTTTAAATGGCGACAAATGATTATTTGACCCCATTCGCTGGACAAGAAAATTTCATGACAATGATAGTAATCATTCGAAAGCTCAAATCTCTAGCTAGCGTGCTACGTGACCGAAATTTAAATGAGGTCTTTCCAGCCCGAATTTGCGAAACACAATCTTCTTTGAATGTTGCAACACACTAAGAAGTTCTTTAACGAAAGCAAAATACATCATCGGATATGCGAAATGTAATTTACCGAATGCTTCCGGAGATCGAGAGGAAAAGTCTTGTTTATGGAGAAATGCTTGGAAAAGAAACATAAATTTTTGCCGCCGTGCAGTGCATTGGAGAGACCATATTGGAAATAAAGGGCATTATTAGAATTTTTTGAAATTCAGCTATCGAATAGCTACTCAAACTTTGGAAGCAACTAGGGATTTCGTTTTTCTTGAGAGGCTGGACTGATGGTGGAAAAGTACGAAAATTTCTTAATTTCGTCGCCACACTTCTCTGATTTGCCTTGTTTTGTAGATACAAGCACTGCGAAGTCGAGAAAATTTTCTCCCGAATGGTAAGTGCTTTTGCAAAGCATGTTATTCGGATGTTTTATGTATGATTTTTTGAAAATAATAAAAGGCACTGCAAAAAACTACTCAAGTCTGCAGGCAGTTTTTGTATATTATGTCTGTATATTGCCTTTTCGAATATGTTACATAGTATATTGATCTGCGTCCTATAAGCTGTTGATCATATACATTCTTCACCCCTTTGATGACGGCCTTTTCCTCTTCCTTACTTCTATTGTGATATTTCATGTCCCAGATTGTTGTTTATTGCGTTATTTTGCTCATTCACATAAAGTAATCCATAAGATCGACTGTTTTCAAGGACCTCGTGATAAACATTCAAAATAATTCCAAAAAAAAAAGATGTTTTGAGCCTAAACGAGGTTGGTACGCCAGGGTCATACACCGGTGTTTCGCAGGTTTCGGCCTCCTCGTCAGTGAACCCGCGCCCCTTATTAAG